>CM032447.1:123432073-123464573 GCA_019049505.1 Pachyrhynchus sulphureomaculatus | reverse complement strand
CATTTGGGACTTGACAATTTTGAAATTTCACTGTGAACGTACCCTTAAGCCAATCACCGAACTGTCAACGTCAAAACATTTTCATTATGGTGAAGTACACGAACGAACAACGTTTACAAATAATTAAAATTTACTACCAAAATTTGGAGTCGGTGACTGCAACTTTAAGAGCGTTAACGCCAATTTTTAGTCGTAATTCTCGTCTCAGTAGACAAGCAATTCATAGTCTAGTGAAAAAATTTGAGTTAACATATTCGCTGCTGGATGTTCCCGTGCCAGTGAGACAACGGGTTGGTAGAAGTGGCCAGAATATTGCTGCCGTTCAAGCGTCCATCTCTAACGAACCAAAACAGTCGATTTCACGGCGTTCTCAAGAATTGGGCATCGCTCAGACCACACTATGGCGAATTTTGCTAAAGGATTTTGGCCTGCATCCTTAAAGTTAAAGTTAACTCAAGAAATAAAGCCACTCGATCATATGAAGCGACGTACGTTCTCGAATTGGGCTCTAGAAATGTTGGAAGAAAATGACCAATTTTATCGCAAAATCATCTTTAGTGATGAAGCGCATTTTTGGATAAACGGCTTCGTCAACAAACAGAATATGCGTTATTGGTCAGGTGAAAACCCTCATGTGCTTGAAGAAACATCACTTCATCCACAAAAAATTACTGTTTGGTGCGGTTTTCATGCCGGTGGTGTCATTGGGCCGTTCTTTTTCGTTGATGAAAATAACCGTCACGTTACAGTCAATGGAGATCGCTACAGAGGCATGTTGCAACGTTATTTCTTTGATCAATTGCATGGGCTAGACATTAATGATATGTGGTTTCAACAAGACGGCGCCACAAGCCACACAGCGGGTTTAACAATCGACTTACTGCAATCTAAATTCGGTGAACGTGTTATATCGAGAAATGGTCCCGTCGAATGGCCGCCTAGATCGTGTGATTTAACACCTCTAGACTTCTTTTTATGGGGGTACGTTAAATCATTGGTCTATGCTAACAAGCCTGCGTCGTTAGAGGAGCTCAGAGCCAATATTGAAAGAGAGATAGCGGCCGTTTCCGTCGAAATGTGTGGCTGAGTCATTGAAAATTGGGTTCAAAGAATCGACCGCTGCAAACGTGCCCGTGGTGGACATATGAATGCAGTCGAATTCCACACATAAATGTTTTGATTGTACTTCAAGCCGATAGTAAAATTTTCGAAATGTCTCAAATGGGTTGCGTTTTATTTCAAAAAAAAGTTGTCAAGTCCTTAATGGGAAACCCGATATATCAATATTAAAAATGTTTCATAAACTCATTGAAACAATTCTTTTGTTTGTCAATAAATATAAAACATATATGCCAGAAGTAATTTAATTTAAAATATGACTAACTGTATGGGATCGTTATCTACCCAGTGTCAGCTGTTGTCATCTAAAGAGAAATAAAAAAAAAATAAAAAAACTATATATTTCCATCTTTTTAATTTATTACTTTTTGCTTATTCATAAATAGTGCACCCTATTTTAATGTCTGCTGGTAGTCTATTGTAAATACGAAATGAGTTGTTATCTTCAACACCCGTTGGGAACAACCCACTGTGACATTCTGTGACACTTTGGGTGATTGAGTAAAGAGGGTGTTGTCTATCTACACTTGGGGTGGTCTATTTAGGTTTATCTAGGATATTGAAATACTGACAAAAAAATGTTTAGATAAGCTCGGCTTTAATATTTATACAGGGTGCCCCATATGTATGGAATAATGATTCTACAGCATCAGTGTATCAAAAAAATGTTTAAATAAAAGTTATAGGGTGTTATACGACGGACATACTGACGTTGACAATAAAATGTTTTGAACTGTCAGTTCGAAGAAATTACGCCATCTTAAATTTTTTTAAAAGGAAAACCATGTATATTATTTCATTTTTGAGTCTTACTAAAAACTTTAGATATTATTTGTCTAACATACTATATGTCAAATTGAACTGTTTTGGAATTATTGATATTTGAAATTAAGTCATAAAATTAAAATAAAATTTAAGATTGCTTGTGTCAAACATTTACTATCAGGTAACGACTGAATGCATCAAAAAATGATTTATTGAGGAAAACGTTTATTGCTGCATTTTGTGAAACTGCAATTTGAGCGTAATATCTTAATGGTACATTTAACAGAAACTGAAAGAATCACTTTGTGAATGATGGTTGGTTACGGAGACCGTAGAAGAACACAACAGTAGGTGTGTGATCTTTTTAACGCAGAATATTCGATTCGAGAACCTATTACCTAATCCGTAGTTAGCAAAACATTAAAACGATTTACACAATCAGGTCAAGTTAAGGATCGTTCTAAATCTAGACCTCCAAAAGTTAAAACAAGCGATGACAAAAAGTTAGATGTTTTATTAGAAATTACAAAAAATCCGCATACAGCCACTCATCAGCTTTGCCTAGACCACAACATAAGTAAAGGTACCTTAAGTCGTATACTGAATTAAGAAAAATTGCATCCATACAAACCCATTTTATTACAAGAGTTATCTGAAGATGACTACGATAGACGCGTTTAATTTTGTGAGGTCATCATGGAAGGAAATAATTTGGATACCCCTAAAAGGAATCTGTGGTATCAACAGGACGGAGCACCTCCTCACTATGAAATCAATGTTCGTAGATATTTGGATACGATTTTTCCTAATCGATGGATAGACAGAAGAGGTGCTGTAGAATGGCCTGCAAGGAGACCCGACCTTACGCCACTTGATTTTTTTTATAGGGTCATTTGAAAATCAAAGTTTACCGGAGTCGACCTGAAACTGTAGAAGATTTACAACAAAGAATTCAATATGAAGTAGCACAGATCATCCTGGATTTTCTGCCAAACTTTATTTAGCCTGTTTATGACAGATTGGGTGATTGCCTCGCTGTTAACGGACATTTTGAGCAATTGTTACCTTAAAAATAAACTTAGAGTATTTATTAATAGTTTTTTTTGCCCTTTTTTAATTTAAATTTCAAATGACAATAATTCCAAAACAGTTCATTTTAGGTATATAATATGTTAGATAAATATCTAGAGTTTTTAGTGGAAGTCAAAAATAAAATAATATACAGGGCTTTCCATTAAAAAAAAAAATCAGGATGGCGTAATTTCTTCGAACTGAAAGTTCAAAACATTTTATTATCAACGTCGGCATATACTTCGTATAACATTCTATAACTTTTATTTAAACATTTTTTTTGATACACTGATTAATAAATTCTGTTGAATCATTATTCCATACATATGGAGCACCCTGTATATTGCAGTTTAACTTAATGTAAAGGCTATAAACTATGTGATACAACAGTAACAAAAAATTTCACTGCATCTTACTCCACTTAAAAAGTGTACTTCGAGACTGACGAGATATTTTAAGTAATTTTCATACTTCTTGAAGAGAGTTCTACTCAGTATATATCACCACTACACCAAACACTTTATTTTTGCACTCGACGCGCGTTTCGCTAACCATGTTAGCTTCATCAGGAGCGATGATTGACTGTCAATCATCGCTCCTGATGAAGCTAACATGGTTAGCGAAACGCGCGTCGAGTGCAAAAATAAAGTGTTTGGTGTAGTGGTGATATATACTGAGTAGTATCATTGTGCCAAAGATCATTGTGCCAAAGATTCCACCTTAATTTTTAATGAGTTATCTTGTATCACAAATCGTTCATTTTCTTTAGTCTCGATGTGTTTCGTCAAATTGTGAGTTCTTTCTATTCGATTATGTCCAAGGGCGGGCAAGTTATAATCTTGGCAAAAATTAATTACTACAAGTAATTAAGAACATATAAACAAGTCAAATTTTAGTGAAAGAATGAAACAGTGAAATAATGAACAAATGCGACGACACTGAGGGCACATGGTCAGTTTTCAATCATTTAATGATTTAGCTGGTTGCAATTTATCGGATTTACAGCTGTCTCATCTAGACAGTCTTGACCCCTGTTAAAAGATTGAAATATTGCTCGTATGCGTCTAGCCTTAAGGTAGTTTACTCCTGACAACTAGAGCCAAAAGTAGTCAGATAATAAATACCAAAAGTTTGAAATACTCAATGGCAGAGTATTTTATTTTTGTCCGAGACTTTATTCGATACATGGAAACTTTCATATGCAGACACACACTTTTAATGAAAATAAATGTGGCAACGCTCTCAATGCGTACACCGAATGCTCTATAGAATGACGTTTATATAGGTTATTTAGGTTATTTATTATACTTTGTGTATGTTTACTGTTTAGACCGTGTTAGTTCTATTTAAAATAAAAAAAATATAAATAAATAAAAAATGCCTTTTGATTATAATCAATTGCGATATAAAGGCAAATTCGCAAAGAAAAGCTCATCAATAAACCTCCTGGGAAACATACAAGATCCTGTATGGCAAGAAAAGGTGAAATAAGAAAACAAAGAGCATCAAGAGCTAAATTGCCTGCAACGAAAAAACGTGGAAATTTATTGGTTAGAAATAAAGGGGCCACGAGAAAAATAAAGAAAAACAAGAAGGGGTACAGTATCAATCAAATTGTGGACTGCATATGCACGTTTATCATACTGGTGTCATTATTAATCCTCAATAGTTAACTAATATATTGAATAATGTTTCAATTACATCCGAGGACTGTGGCTTAGTGTATTTCGATTTAGAAACATCTGGATTTTCAAGTACAGCTGCTATTTTGCAAATAGCGGCTAAATATCGGGATAAAACATTCAATGTTTATATTTAGGCCTACGCAACCGATTCATTACCACGCTTTCAAAGTTACAGGCTTAGAAAATATTAATGGCGACCTGCATTTATATGGTAAACCTGTTACAGCAATTACTCTACAGGACGCATTAAATTCATTCCAACAGTTTTCATTTTTCTCCAAAACCTTGCGTACTTGTTACCCATAGTGCATGTTTTGATTTGTCCCATTTAATTCAAGGTATAATTAATTTTGCAATGATAGAATATTTTAAAAATATTTTTGGTTTTTTCGAATACAGTAAGTCTTTTTAAAAAACGATTTCCCAACCGAAAAGGTTCAGAAATATTTGAGCTCGGAAAGTTAGTGCATCATTTATTGCAAATACCACCAAACGAAAAATTCCATGAGGCGATATATGACGTTGAAATCCTTGAGAATTTTGCAAATGAGTTTTTGAAGAGAGAAGATTTAATAAATAATAAATAAAATATATAAAATTGATAAATATATTGTGTTTATTTAATAAATTATTTAAGTTACAAATTTCTGCTTAAAACTTAACCATTTTAAATGCTATTTGAATGCTTGCGCGTAAAATATGACGACATATATCGTTGTCGAATTTTGATATTTGTCCCTCACTACACGGTTATTTTTTTAACCAAATATGAACTTTAAATATTTATATGTTTTTAAGAAATCGATCAAAAAATATATTTTTATTTCAAAATTTTCCGAATTTTTTTTTTACTAAAAAATTCGTAAGAAAAGTTCTTAAGATATACACGAAACTATGTCTTTTTTATAGTTTATTGGCCTATTATATGTTAATTATGTGCACTTTAATTATGAATATCTCGTTTCGGAATCGACCAATTTTTTTTTTTTAATTCAATAAAAAACATTTAGATTAACATCATATTTCAATTTAAATAAATTTTTAAGAAAAGTGGATTTACAAGTGAACTACCTTAAATTAAAAGAAGCAAAAAATGGTCAGGTCTCCTAGGATACGTATACCGAAAAATTGATATACCTTGGATGTGCAGAGTCGTAAAAGGACTGAATGAATTATTAACTTTTGGAGGTCATATTTATAGTAGTTCAATACAATATCTTCAACTTATACGTTTTTTAGTGTAAATTACAAAAATAAACACTAACTTTGGTACAGGACTTACTTTCTGACACGCCTGTTAAAATATTTCTCTTTTGCTATAAGGTTACTAAGCTCGTATTTAATTTCATTATTTTCAACAATTTTTAATATACATACTAAAACATTTCTGTTCATCAGAGTAATTTAAATATCTAAATTTTGTTTATGGTAATTCTTATGCTATTGAATGTTGATATCTTTAAAAACTGGAATTTTATTGCATACTTCTCGAAAATATTGTAATTTGTGAGAATAGTTTTGCTAATTTCATTTAAAAAGAATGTCTACAATCATATGTACGCATTCCAGGACCATAACACTTCTCATAATTCGTAACTTCTAAGTGATAATTTGAAAGAATACCTGTTTGATAAAAATAAAAAAATCAAATTATTATTTATTGTTGCTAAATCGCAGTCTATCAAAAACTAATTTAATCCTACAAAAAACACAATGTTAATTTGATTCACAATACAGACAAAAGACACGCTGTATTTGATGTCACGTGGGTCTTTCAGTTAAGTGGTAATATAACGACTATTGTTTTGTTACGTATTGTTTTGTTACGCCCTTGCTCATTATACAAAATCAAATAAAGTGGTAACAAAGCGCTGACAGTTGAATAGAACAAAAATAAAATGTTACCGCCTTAAATACATTAAATGTAGTAAACAAGTATGAATACATTAAATATTTATGATGCTAATTTTTAATGTACTAACATTTATCCTCAAAAAAAGGTGTAATATTAAGACTCGTCTACTTTGGTACTAAAAGGTTTAAATTGACAAGATCATCAGCAAACCAAGTAAAGTTATAATGCTCTGTAAAGGACCAGAAAATTCGTTTTAAGGTACAAAATAAAAATGAAAAACTCCTTTAAAACTTCAACTGTTTTAATGTCTTCTTTTCTTTTAAAAATCGTTCTTTGGTGATATTTGCAATATGAAATATAAAAATGTCGAAGGATCAACTGGATAATTAGACGTTTTAAATTCCATAACAACTAAGTCGGGTTTAGATTTTAGACCCTTTAGTGAATAGTTATTTAATACTATATGTACTTTTCTTAAACTGTTATGAATATTCGATTATATATTTATTTTAAAGATTATGATTTATTGTTCCTTTATGATTGTTTATTTAATAATTCAGATGATGAATTAAAATATCTTATTACAAATTACGTCGTGAATTTGAACCAAGTTTTTTTTTTCTCGGATTTCTGGATCAATAATATTTACAGTAGAAGCCACAATATTCACATTTATTTGTTTCCTAAAGACTCCCTAACCCAAAATATTGAAAACTGGTCTTATAGATATCGGTAATTTTTTTTTTTTATTAAAAGTATACTTTTTCAAATGACTAACAAAATTTTTTACTTCTTGGTTAACTGGCAATGGAACTAAGAATTAAAAATACAGGTTTGTAACTTTGACGTAACTTTTTATTAATAGCTTTCGGTACTAATCTCTACAATAACTAGAAACTAGAACTGGGCAAATAATTTCTTTAACCTTAAGCATATCCTCTTAAATTTTATTTCAACTTTATTCTAAAAATTTAATGGTATTGAACTTATAGTTGCTCGCTAAAAATAATATCATTTTTTTTTCATTTTTTCTTATGACTCATGTTTCTTCTTCTACTCTCCCGTTAGGAACTGCAATTTTCTTTAACTTTATGATTATCATTTTTCTGCTGTCGGTGCTACTATTGTTTATCTTCCTGTTCCTATTATCCTGTTATGTTTTTTACGTTTAGTAGTAATTCTTCTTATTTAATTATTTTCACTTATGTAAATTCTTCTTCTCATTTTCTTTCCAGTTCCACTTACTTAGTGAAACGACTTCTAATTTTATGATATTTGTTTATCTTCTCTAATATGCTTCTTCGCTGTTTTTAATTTGTTTTCAAATTGGATATTTTTTCCTCTTGTTATTCTATTCACTTCTTGTGGCCAGTTATTTATATATCTGTATCAGATAAACTACTTAAAAACTGTTCATTTTCAGCTTTCTTTTACAATTCTTCGTCTAAAATTCTAAGATCCAAGATTTTTAAATTGAATATCTTTTTCAAGTATAAATATACTAGATTAGTCTATTTTGTATTATAAGACATACTGTGACTTGCTTGTTCATCTATCGTTAGTCCATTTTCTAACATCCTAAGTTTTAAATTTTTTGCTTATTCATAAAAGGAATCAAAATAATTTTTCTTAGATGAATAAGCAAAAAATTTAAAACTTAGGAATTATCTTTAATTTAGTCGCTTCTTTGTTTCAATATTGGGAAGTTTGTTGACCTTTTCGTCTATAATTATAAAAAATTTCGATATAGAACTCGTAGATGCGCCATTGAAATCTATGATATCTCTGGGTTCGTCACCATTTTTTTCTCGTAATAATAATATGCTGTTTCCCACTCTCGAATAACAGAATTGAAACGTACAAAATATTCTTTCATTGTATTTTGTTGGTTCAGTTCCAAAATTATTCTTTCCTTTTGCAAATAAAGCTTAAAACAGGTACTCTGGCTTTGAAAAATTTGCCAGTAATAATTTAATCTTATGTTGTCTTTAATAGATATATAATATATTTCAAGTATTTCTTATCTTAGTTTAGTCTTAGCTCTTGGGTCGTTCATTTCCTCTTTACGGGTATCCACTACTACTTCCTTTAATTCTTAGTTCCCATTTGCCTTTAATATTATGTTTATTTACAATCTTTGTGATCGCTATTAGCAGAATGTTTACTTCTTTTTCCGTTTTCCTCGTTATAAAAATTTTAAATAAAAGTGCAAAACAATGTTTTGCTATTAACCTATTTAACATATATAAGAAATCTTTAGATAGGGAAGTTTTTTAGTGAATCATTCGAATTTTTACAAAAAATTAACAAACAACTTATGTTTTTTGTAAATTTTAATAAAAAAGATTTTTTCAACTGGATTTCATACATTTTGACTGTTTTACAAATATTTTAATATACTTTTTATAAAGAGTAGGAATAAGAAACAAGCATTTGTCTAAAGTATTTTGTTGCGCGTAACCATTAATGAGCGCGTTTGATCGGTGAGAGAAATGCTTAAAATTACGATAAGGTAATAGTAAAGCCGGTTTCCACCAAACGGGCATAGCACGAAACACAAACAAAACCTGTTTTTCTCAACAAAAAGAGCCATGTTTTGTAAAAATGAACAGTTCCGAAAACATGTTTGTTGGAGAACAGTGTTTTTAGTAAACAAAACACTTTCCCATCTCGAGTTGGTACATCAAAAGAAAACAAATTTGTTCGTGTTTTTTAGTCGGTTTGGTTGGAACACCTGAATGTTGGAGTTTTGTTCCCTGCGACATTTGTACTCTACTCTTTCAACTAGTTATCAAGTTTTTATCAACTGTATGCGATTTATGAAGAGTTTGTCAATACTTAAAGTAAGTACCAGTTTTTATATTTATTTTGTTAAACAATTATATATGTATATATATATATATATATATATATATATATATATATATATATATATATATATATATATATATATATATGCATTTAGTAACAATGTTGCTACGATTAAAAGAGTTTACTACAAAACAGATTTATCAAAACTGTAGTTTTAATTCATTTTAGGCCGTGAATTCCAAAAAGAAGTGGACTAAAAATCAGTGCATCAATTTAATTGAAATGTGCCGTCAACATATTAATTGTGGAACTCAAAAAGTATAGATTATAAGAATAAAAATAAAAAAAATAAAATTCACTCAAGGAAATTGGTAATACTTTTGAAACTAGCAGTGATGAAATGGAGCGAAAAATCAAAAACTTGTTCAGTTAGTACAACAGGGAAAGAAGGAAGTATAAAAGCATGAAAAAGTCTGGAGCTGGACATCCGTATGTTTCAAAATGGTTTGGATATGATGCCATGAGTTTTTTATCTAACAAGAATAAACCGAGGAAAGGAAGGCTTGCCTTGATATAATGTTGAAGAGCGTCATACAGGGCCTCACATACATCCGGTATGATTCGTGATACAGAAGAATTTGAAATTTTGAATAAATATTTCAATGATTGAAAACTGTCTCCAGTGGCTAAGTACCTCAGAGTTACTGCCAGGCGATCATTCACGGAAATTGCGTTCCGGTAATTTGTATTTTTCTTGGCGATTTTAGGTTCTAACAAATTAATTAAAAATTCAAAGCCGGTACTTGACATTCTGGTAAAATTGTGGCACGAAGATCTCAATTCTCCGTTTAACCCAACATTGTCAGTGCTTAAATTAGCCAATAATTCTTCTGTGCCGTAATTAACTCTCCTTTTTAACAGAGAACCGACCCAATGCCTTGGTTTTTTTCTGTTTTGGCCTTAACTAAAAACGAACCACAGCTGATTATAAAATCGTCGTCGGAAAAGGATTATTCTTGCGGGACTAAACAAAATGGGAAAAAGAGAACAAACACTAGCAACAAAACTTTTGGAACAGTCTACAGGAACTGTTTGAAGCAAACAAAACATGTTTTGTTTTGTTTATTGAAAACAGAACAGTTTTTTTAAACTGTCCGTTTGGTGGAAACCTGGCTTAAAGCGATAACTGCCACAAGTGTTTACGAAAACAAATGTGTATGATTCGAGAGTTGACTTTCAGAGAATTTTTATTTTTCGCTTTTTTATCCGTTGTCTGTGATTAGGTCAAAGAAACATCTTCGATGCTGATACTTTACTTACTGCTTTAATGTTCACTATATTTGTAAAAGATTATTTTTCGAAAATTTATTTAGTTCAAGCCAAATAAGAAAATAGTTGATCTTTTTTTTTTGTAAAAAGGAATACATCATCAAATTATGTTTTTCTCTTACCTAGAAGTAGATATTATTCAACAACTCTAATACTTTAAACTCTCCGAGTTAGCGGAAATTTGATTCATATATTTGTAAGATTTTACCTTGGTGTATTAGCTAGATTATCGTTGTAATCTTTGTCTTCCTATTGCTATTTTTATTCTGAAGCTTATACCTATACAATTTATTGGGAATTTTAGAACACAAAAAAATCGTAAACACAATGAAGCTCCGTTTCTTTAGTGTGTTTTAATTTAAATTCTCGATGTTTTGGTCAAAAGGGGGTCAATCGGATATCAGTTACCGTGTTACTAAAATTAATATCACATTATAAAAGTGTGACCTCATAGAGCGATATCGTCGTCTACTAACGTTCTCTAACGAAAATGAAACTTTACAGACTGATAGTTTCATAAAACGTCAAGTTGCAAAAAATATTTAAAAAAGTTGCATTCATTTTCTAAGTCTTCTTCTTAAAGTACCATATCCGACACGAACGTATGGCGATCCTCTAGCCTTTGCCTGTGGTTGATGCCTTCCTAAGACACTCTAGTCTAAATACGAACCAAACACCTATTCCTCACAGTTCTCTGTATGGGTTACTCGACCGGAACTAACGTTCCGGGTCTAATTAGTTTCATTGGAGGAATTCGAAGTTAAGTATAAATAGTATAGTTTATATTCCTAGATTTAGTCAATAATAATAATAATAATAATAATAATAAATGTCGGGACACTTTGAGCTTCTGACACCACAAAACACTGAAAACATTCCAGAGAACAACAGACCAATAAAAGAAGCATCGGGCGAGCGACGTAACGGTCGAGGACGTCGCAGGAAATGGCAGCTCGACCAAAACGATAAAGACCAGGCAACCGAAAATGGACCTGCCAAAAGTGTTGTGTTGGCGACTAAGCCGACACCCACCAAGGCGGGAAAATCACAGCTGCGCATGAGTTGCACCACAGGAATCAACGAACAAGCCATGCGTTGCTGTAATGAAAACACAAAACCTGACAAAGAAATCACTGAGAAGAGAATCACTCGCCGCTTGGACCCACCAATATCAATCCCAAGCGCAACCGACGTAGATACGGGACAAACACAACCACCAAAGCCAGGCCAGGGCCCGTATGTATTGCAAGGACAACATGCAACTACCAAGGCTGGAAAACCAAGACAGCGGTTAAAGTGGACGGATGAGATGAATAGGACGGTGATGCGCTGTTACTACACCGCCACCAAACTCGAAACAATAACATCGGGCTACAGACAGCAACTGCACAGACTTTTCTTGACCGAATATCCGCATCTACAATTACTTGTTTCAGAACAGAGAGTAGTAGACCAAAAAAGAGTTATTACCAAGAACAATCGTCTCACACCTCTCGAATTGCAAACCATCAAGGACACAGTGGCTGTTGAACTGAACACAGACCAACCAAACAATAGAAACAATAAAGCAGATTCCGAACCAGCCTCACATACACAACCACCCAGTCGAACACAACAATACCCACCACCCAGGAGGAGCATAACGCAAAATAATATTGCGAGTACCGCGCAACACCATATCACAGACAACAACATGAATCACTCGCCACCCTCAACGACATCCACACAACATCACCCCGAATCACCTCTCATACAAACACTTAAAGCAAAAATGGAGTCACATCTAGCTCGATGGTCAGGCACCGACCCCACAACAAGAAATCTTCAGACAGAGCACGCAACCAATCCTCAACACACTAAACAAGCACATAATACCTCAGTATATAACAGACTCAAGCACAATCGAAGACATTCACACAATAATATACGCAGCAGCAATCACCACTCTAACACAAAATAATCAAAAACTCCCTCAACGACAAGGAAACCCCAACAGGACAAAACCAAAATTCAAATGGCAAATAAGAATAGAAAACAAAATCAACAACATCAGGAGAGATCTAGGACATCTTACCCAGTTTATAAGCGGGAACGCGTCCAAACGTGTCACACAGGGGGCAAACAAGATCAAATCTAAGTCTCCCAACAGAACACTGCCAGAAATCCTCGATACCTTGAAACAAAAACTATCTGTATATGCCGCAAGACTCCGTAGATACAAAGAATCAAATGAGAGGAAAGACACCAACAACCTCTTCCGAAGAAGCGAAAAACAGTTCTACCGGAAAACTATGTACAACAAACAGATAGCAGTGACTGAACCACCAAACAAACAATAACTCACAGATTATTGGAAAAGTATCTGGTCAGAACCCAAACAACACAATAATAACACCCCTGGATCAAAGCCGAAGAAGACAAACATAAACATGTGACAGAACAAGAAAATACCACATTTAATACACAAGAAATTACAGAAACTATCAAACACACACACAACTGGAAATATCCTGGAATAGACAATATACAAAACTTCTGGTACAAACAGTTTACCACCACACACGAAGCACTCGCACACCAAATCAACAAAGCCATTCTACAACCACACACATTTCCCACTTTCCTCACACAAGGAATAACATACGTTAAACCCAAAAGCTCAGACACCACAAACCCGTCAAACTACCGACCTATCACCTGTCTTCCAACCCTATACAAGATCATCACAGCCATAATATCGAAGAAAATAGAACAACACCTAACAGACAACAATATCCTCACAGAAGAGCAGAAGGGATGCAGGAAAAATAGTCGAGGATGCAAAGAGCAGCTGATTATAGATAGCGTGATTATGGGACAAACCAGAAAAGAACACAGAAACCTTCACATCGGTTACATAGACTATAAAAAAGCCTTCGACTCCATACCCCACAGCTGGTTAATCAGGGCCCTAGAAATCTATAAAATCAACCAACACCTCAGGCAGTTTCTCGCGCAAATTATGAAAACATGGAAAACCAAAATACGCCTAGAAACACAAACCGAACGGATCCAAACAGAAGAGCTGTACATCAGACGGGGTATATTTCAGGGAGACTCGCTCAGTGCTCTATGGTTTTGCCTCTGTCTCAATCCACTCTCAAATATACTAAACAGAACAGAGCATGGCTTCAATATCAGACACCAAAAAGAGAATCAACATAAAATAAACCACCTCCTATATATGGACGACATAAAACTCTACGCTGCCACACAAACACAGCTGAAAGAACTCCTCAAAATCACAGAAATATTCACCTTAGATGTCAATATGGAATTTGGTGTAAGTAAATGCAAAGTGCTCCACATCAACAAAGGCCAATGGAAGCACCACCATGAGACAGAAACCATCAACAATGAAACGCTCGATAACATGTTCGATAAAGAAACATACAAATATCTAGGCTTCCAACAAAGCACCAAACTCAACCACACTCACATCAAAACAGAGCTCAGAACCGAATTCAAAAACAGACTGACGAAACTTTTGCAAACAAAACTCAACTCTAAGAATCTCACTAAAGCCATCAACACGTTCGCTATACCTATACTCACATATTCATTTGGTATCATCAAATGGTCACAAACAGACATAGAAAATATTCACATCCTTATACGATCTCAATTCACTAAATACAGGAAATTACACCCCAACGCATACAAAGAAAGACTTACCATCGAGAGGAAGGCAGGAGGAAGAGGAATTATAGACATCAGATCATTACACACAAAACAAATACAAACACTTAGGAAATTCTTTCACAGCAAGCAAACCAGCCTCCACACAGCGACAGTGAAAGCAGACAAAAACTACACACCTCTCGACTTAGCCCGGGCAGACCACTCAGCAGACACACACAGTCACACCCAATCACAACAGGAAAAGATGAAAACGTGGTCAGAGAAAACACTCCACGGAAAACACAGATACCACATAGAACAAGACCACGTAAATAAAAAACAATCATACACCTGGTTACGGGATGGGCAGCTATTCCCTGAGACTGAAGGCTTCTTACTTGCCATCCAGGATAAAGTCATATTAACCAGAAACTACCAAAAGCATATCATCAAAGACCCGACTATTGCAGAGGACAGATGTAGGAAATGCCACCAGCAGAAAGAAACGATCGAACACATAACGAGCGGATGTAAAAATATTGGCCGGAACGGAGTACACAGCCAGGCATGATTCAGCTGCCAAAGTGGTTCACCAAGCACTAGCCACAACATACAGACTCATAGAAAACACAGATCTCTACTACAAATACACGCCAACATCCATACTTGAAAATGAAGATTACAAGCTCTACTGGGATATCGGTATCCATACAGATAAAACAGTCTCCGCCAATAGACCCGATATTACTTTTCAGTGCAAAAAAGGAAAAGTCACCTATCTGATTGACATAGCTGTCCCCAACGACACAAACATCCAAGCGAAATACACAGAAAAAATTTCCAAATACACAGACCTTGCAACGGAAATAAAAAGGCTATGGAGACAGGAAAAAGTCATCATTGTCCCCCTCATTATATCAGCCACAGGCCTTACACCAATAACATTCACACCACATTTAGTGCAATTGGGACTGAACACGGACATACACAGAAACATTCAGAAGTCAGTGATTTTGAAAACATGTAACATTGTCAGGTCATTCCTTAATACGGAATGGTAATAGCGTTTGTGCTGACTTGGTTTTGGCCCGTCAGCCAAACATGGAACCACATTGATCAAATGTGAGAAAGAAGAACTTTTTGTAATAAATAATAATAATAGCTTTATTACCCAACAGTTTCCCATTAATAGGGTAAATATTTAGATATTTACATATTCAATGGCAGTCTGTAGTAATTGCTTCTTAGTACAACAGTATATGTCACAAACATTAAAAATATGATTAAAATTAGTACACATTACATGAATAGGTGAATTCAATAACAAATTAGTATTAGGTCTGTTACATATAGAAAAACATATTTGATCGTGAGTGTATCCGTGGCACATTGATGTTAATACGAGACAGTATATCCCTGCAATCAATCATATTGTGCAATACTCTATATAGGAATAATATTGAAGCACAAACTCTCCTGATTCCCCTCTCCTGATTCCCAGGCTTAGAATATTTGTCTGTTCACACAAATAATCGCTGCTGATTCCCCGTTCAGGAAACATTCCATTAATCTTAAACAACAGCAATTTCAGAAATTTTCTCTGCACTTTTTCAAGTGAAACTCTATGCACCTCGTACACTGGACTCCAGACAGTACTTGCATATTCTAGTTTCGAGCGAACAAAGCAGAAATACAAAACCTTCAGTGATGCAATATTATGATGATGATGATATTAACATGGTTAGTGAAGCGCGCGCCTAACGCAAAAATACTGTTTGGTGTAGTGGTGATAACTGTTGTGTAGTGACTTGTGTCAAAGATTTCAAAGTCCCAACGTAGTCCTTCCTGACAAAAATATTTTGTAATTTTTATAAATTGTAACTAAGGTGATATAGGCAAACTATATATTTCTGAAATCGGAAAAAAGATCTTATATATTAAATAAACAGTTTTGTATAAGAAAAATTACGAGTCTTATGTTCTTTAAACGTTACGGTTATTCTTTGTTAATTTTCCATTAGAATTCATATTTCTCACTAAAAATCCGAAAGTTTCGTATTATATTTTTTTATCTTATAGTTTTCACTGATACAAGTTTAAACACGTTTTATTCAACGATTGATACGATTCCACGACATCTACCAAAGACTTCACAACTTCAAGTCACAATTGATAGTCGAAACTACATTAATTAAAGATAAATCTGCACAATTAAATAAGTAACCGTTGGTCTCCACCTTATTAGCACTATATCCTTCTACAAGTCAATTTCTGAGCACATTAAAAAAATTAGTTAATTGTTCGTTAAATTTATTATTTGCCTTATGCCTTGCTTCTATCAATTATGTTTTTATGTGTATATGTATTTTTAAAGTTTAATAAAAGTTCAATTATTACATACTTTAATATAATTTATTAACAAAACTATTCTCGAGGCTCTTTACCTTCTCTGTTTTGCAAAGCTTCATGATGTATGGCATTTGGTCCAGGTGACCCCACTAAAGTTGACAGCGTTTAACCAAAGCCTAACTGATTTAATTGTGGTTGTGATTTATGGACGGCCTGTGACATCGCATTGTGTCGAGCTCTCGTTTTGTATACTGCGAATTACACCCCGTTTTCAGGGTAATTCAACCAACGCGAATAGGGGTTATTTATTATTATATTTTATTAGAAGTCAGGGAGGTAAATTTGAATAAAGTAATTTAAATTATTTAAGTATTCATCTTACAAAATATAGCGTATATGTGAAAAAGTGTGTGAGTTTTAGATTAAGTTGACATCATATGTTCGTAATAAAATTAAAATTTTAACATTTATTGTGTTAATTTTATGTTAGTTATGGTTTATGTTTACACGGATGATATGAAATCGCCGTATTTTTATGAAAAGTTTATATTTTTTCTTTAGTTATATTCAGGTGTTTATAGATTATTATTTTTTAATAAGTGTATATAAACATATTTCATAAACAGTGATTATATATATATATATATATATATATATATATATATATATATATATATATATATATATATATATATATATATATATATATATTCATAATTCTTTCAAAATAGTTTACGAAATTAATTTACAATATATTAGAGTAATTCAATGTCAGAACTTTATACTGCACGTAGGTGAGTGAACACCTGTATGTGATAGACATAATCTAAAAAGAAAAAAAAATACAAAACTAAAAAATTTTTGAATTATATAAAAATACAATAATTAAAGAGTATCCACAATATGTACATAGATGTCATTACGTTTTTACAAAATAATCCTATTAACGAATGGAAGATCAGAACATTTCTTTGAATTTAGCTAATTTTTTACAAATAAATACCCTACATACACTGGTTAACGTATATAGTTTTGTTAATGACCTAATTTCAAGAAAGAGCAGGGGCCAAATTAGAAAAAGATCTAAGTTTCTTTGATGTCCTATTTATAGGAATTTCTAAGTATCTACCGACCATACATTTGGTACTACCCGGATGCTTTACAGATTGTTTTAATTTGCTGGTTTTATAAATATACGTGCACGTCGTGAGACAGTACAAAGTACGCACACCTAAAACATCCTCCGAGTATAATACGTCTGTAGGAAAACGTTGATTTTCTCAAAATATTACCTTGACAACCACCTTTAAGGGATATATGGAATTTTGTTATATACTACTCCACACAACCATATCTTAACAGGAACTCCACAAGAATGTCATACACACCAATTAAAAGCCTCCTACTCAGTATCTCTCTCAGGAAATACAACCTACGGATCAACCTCTTTATGCTCCTAACAAGTCTGAGAACATGACGACCCCACTTAAGGTTACTATCTATAATTTCTCCTAAACATTTTATAGTGCCCACTTTTGGAATATCATCCTCAAGATTACTGACATGAATGCTATGTAAGTTTGGTCGTTTAGCAAAAGTGATTGAAAATGCTATATATTTTGTTTTTGAAGAATTTAAGGTCAATTTGTATGTGTCCAACCAGTTTTTAATTTTACTCTATGCTATGCTATGCTCTCAATGCCAGAATCATGAACAGTTAACCATGATGGCCCTGTAAACACCACAACGGTGTCATCAGCATAAGACAATTTTGAACCATTGTCTAGTTCCATACTGGTCAAGGAATTAGTGTATGCAATAAGTAGAATATGGCCTAAAACAGTGTGGAATTCCCATTTTGACAGGCAACGGATCACTGTAAATGTATCCAATTTTCATCATCTGCGATCGATCCCTCAGATAACTAGCAATGACGTCCAACACACTGCCGCTTATCCCATATGAACTTAGTACGTCAAGAACGGAGTCATGTGGGACCGTGTCGAACGCTTTGACAAGATCCAAGAAGACAGCGATGAATTTATTTTCACTGTCAAGATTGTTAGTTATATGGCTGGTTAGTTCACAGATTGCATCCGCAGTGCTTAAGCCATTGATGAATCCAGACTGTCTTTGGGATATGATATTATTTTGCTGGAAAAAATCGATCGTTTATCCCTAAGATATTTTTCAAAGATCTTGGCAAACATATTTATAACACTGATTGGGCGGTAGTTGTTTATATTGGCGTTGTTCCCTACCTTATGGATAGGAGTGAAAATCGCACTTGGGACATTGTCTGTTTTAAAGATTAAGTTATTTATATGGACAAGAGGATTTATCAGGTTTTGATGGTAATACAGTTTTTTGTTTTTGTAGTCATCTAGTCATATTCAGAAGCACAATCATTTTTTAAATCGTTAATTATTACTTCATTTGGCTTGATAAACATGGATGGATGACAGAGCAGTAAAAGAAAATTCAGAGGCAGTAGTTGAATTACAGTTTTTTTTATTCATTCTGCAACCCACTACTGCGAAAAAGGTATTGCAGAAGTGTGCTAGTTATTTAATATTATCGAATTTTTTATCATTATTTCTAAAGTTGGAGTATTTTTGGTAATATTATCATTTGTTGCATTTAAAATTATATTGTATATGTTTTTTAGATTGTGTTTGCTATTTTCAATTTCATTTTTGTAGTAATTACATTTTTGTTTCTGAATGATTTGGTTTTAATTATTTCTGTATTCAGAATGTCCTTTTATTTGCATCATTGTGATGTAATAATAGCTTCTTTTTCGTTTTTTCCTTCATTTTATTTGAATTGATAATTCCATTAGTTATCCACGGGTTTAATTTTTTGTGTTCCCTACTGCGAAAGGTTTTTTTTAGTTTTTGGCCCCCTAAAGAATTTTAGTTGTCACTTCACAGAATCTCTGAGTGGCAATTTCCACATCATGGCTCCAAAACACTCTTCCAAGTCACCCTCCCAAAAGGCCAATCAAAATCTGATAATCAGTTTTAAAATAAGTCAAAATTCTTGCATCAGCAAGCTTTGCTGACTAGACACATTCAACATTACTGGATAATGATCTGTAAGAGCAGAATTTATGATAACGAAGGAATATTCAAGATTGGATCTAAGATTCTTTTTAATAAAAATATGAACCAGTATGTATATAGTTTCAGGGGTTATTCGGGTGGGACTGTTAATTGCAGACACGAAACTAAGATGAGCCAAAAACGAGGTATAGTTGTTAATGTTATTTTTGCTTTCAGTTTATAAATAAATGTTTATGTCCCCAATTAGTATTTCTATCTCGTTTCATAAACCTTCTCAATGTCCTTAAGAAAGTTAGGAATGTCTGTAGAGGGGGGTTTGTACACACAAGTAATACTTATAGTGACATTATTAATGTTCAAAATAATTCTGCTCCATGTGACACTAGAATAACTTTTTTATTTGATAATTGAGAATTTAAAGTTAATTTTACAAAAAGAGTAGTACCGTCATTCCGATTAATATCAGCACTGTTGTAATACATTGCGTAACAATCTCTATTGAACTGTACATTATCTATTTACCAGGGTCAGTGAGCATAATTATATCACACAAAATTTGAGGCTGTGTGCTTTTAGCAAGACCAAAAAAAACTCATTAAAGTTTTTTCCTAATAATCCGTAGGCCGAAAAGTTTTTGGTCGCGCTACTTAAAACACATTTTTTTTTGCAAAATTCGACTTTATTCATCAATATAGTCTCCTTCAAGAGCGATACAATCAGTCAAACACTTTTCTAACATTTCTATACCTTTCCTGTAGAAGGATTTGCACTTTTTTCTTGTTCAGTTGGCGCCGTTTCATTGCGATTTTTGCTTTCAAACGCACCAATAACATTATGTAATATTCGTATATGTATGTATATATATATATATATATATATATATATATATATATATAAATATATATATATATATATATATATATATATATATATATATATATATAAATATATATAATATATATATATATATATATATATAATATATATATATATATATATATATATATATATTATATATATATATATATATATATATATATATATATATATATATATATATATTATATTATTTACTTATATATATATATATATATATATATATATATATATATATATATATATATATACTTATATATATATATATATATATATATATATATATAATATATATATATATATATATATATATATATATAATATATATATATATAGTTTTGTGAATATTTAATGAAGTTTTATAACTAAGCTCCAATATGCTATAAATAATAAAATTAACATGTTGCGCTTATTAAGAATTAATAACAAATTATTTTCACGCCAAGTTTGTCTTTGAAATTCACAAATTAACTTTATTGTACAGATCTAGATGTTTTGCCACCAGGTTATTTCCTAGGTAATAGAAAAATTGCAAACAACATCATTCACTTAATCATTGCCTTTTTAATAATTTCGGATGCTAAATACCTTCCTATTTGTTAATTTACATATAGCATGTAAAAGTTGTAAACAAGTTAAAGTCATTATAGTTATAGTTATAGCGATGTTACCGCTCTGAAAATTTTTACCATTGTCCATCCTGCAAAATATATTTCTATGGCCTTAATAAGTAGACAATATTTATTCTAAAATCTTTTCAAGGGTTACGATGGCATTTTTGTTATTATTTTTATATTCACTTTATGTTGACAAAGAGACAAATTACGAAACAAAAAATTTAAACAACCAATCAGCTACAGCATTGTATGTAATGTATTTTATTTTAAGTAGGAAAGATCTTCTCCTAAGAGGGCATACCCAGTAGCAGGACAACTGCAAATGTGGCCATTTACGACTATTAAGGGATTTCGCTCAATCGAAATAAAGCTGCAAGTTGTGCCCTCGTGAACTTACTGATTTATGGAGATGGCCCTTTCTTTAGGTTTTTAAATATTTTTTTCAATTTATGCTTCCAAAATTATGAAATATTTTCTGAGTTTGTAGTAGTGAAAAATATAAGAAAGTAGCTCAGTTGACAAGTCTAACTAGAGATAATATATATATATATATATATATATATATAATATATATATATATATATATATATATATATATATATATGTATATATATATGTATATTATATATATATTAAATGGATGAGGTTCTCCATATAAAAGACTGCTTGATTAATAAAGAGTGAGACTTTTAAATTGTGATTTTTAAAGCTACTCTTAAAAGCCAACTTGTAACTAAAGTTAAATAAATGATAATTACACAAACTCAAATCATTTTGTACGTCTACTGAATAATTACATCCAATTATTTATTAAAACATTATAAAACATACTCGTTTGTTTCATGATTTCTGTTAGCCAAATTATCATTTTCACGACATTTATGATATAATGAAGCAAAATTAATGTTTTAAATTGTACAAGAATAAAACTCAATCATCTTTTTTTATGGCAATTATTTTGCAGAATATAAAGTCAATATAAATATAAGTGACGGCTCATCGCTCAATTGAAAAATGGCCACGTCATATCTTTACCTTAAGGGGTGAAGAAATGTCAACGAAATATTACAGGTACTTTTGAATGAGATATTAATTTGTCAAGTAGAAGATTTATATTTTATTAAGAAAACCGCTTTATTGGAAGAGATTTGGAGTAGTGACAGTTGGGTAGAAAGGGCTCTTCAAAGCTGTTTCACATCCGAAGGTCGGTAATAAATAAGGTAAAGATTTGTTTTCTTGTCTATATTGTAACAGTTGCCAAACATGAAATAAAAATTCGCACACAATAACGTTTTTAGTTTGTTTCTTTGTGAGGTGACCATCGTAGGTAGGAAATAAAGCAATATATTTCCTATCTGTACAGAAAGGATCATTCAAGATCCCTGAAATCATTAAAAGAAAAGACAAAGGTTGAATACACTTTCTATGGATATGGATCGTACTTTTCAAGTTTTATACAAGCCATAGTTTCCATTGTTTCGTTGATATTTTATCCTCGCCATTTTGTTTACAGTTTTAGAACAACTAAACATTCCACTGAGTAAATTTATTGTAAATCCCTTTTAAAAAAAATATCATATATTAATAAAAGAATTAGGCGACCCGGGAACACTGTATCTTTTAAAACATTCACATACAATGTTAAACGACCACCTCAAGCAAGATCGTACTGAGGTTTTCAAAATAACTGCAAAGTTCAATTTCAGGTAACTTGGAAGCAGGCCCTTAAAGTTCTGTTACCAAGAACAGTACGTGTTTAATAACTCTTAAGACCGCATTAAGTATATAAATAGCAAATATCGTTAGGGTAGGAATATTGTTTTGGCACTACAACTTTTTACTACATAAAAATCAAGAAATTGTTGTCAGGCATATTAATAAATATCCAGTTACGAATAATAAAAATACATATACATATATTATGTTTCTCAATTCCTTAATAATTATCTTCTACTGTTAATCATAATATGATACGAGTATAAACAACATTAAACCGACAAGGGTTTACTGCTGGCGTGAAAATAACTAGAGCATACCATATACCATACTTTTCTTTAACTTGACTAAAAGTGTTTGTTTTACAAAATGTATTGCTGTCTTTCAAATTTGACCCTTCACAGTGTTCGTCAACTAACAAAAATGGTGGCAAATATTAATTTACAACACTATATATATTATTATATATTTTAAAAATATGTTTCTTTTTGCAAAATAGTGCGCATTTTAAGAAATACAAATAGATATTTATTAAAAAACGTTTTTTAATAATTAAAAAAATAAAGACAGAATTCTTGAGTTCGGCCATGATGCTTTCTGAAACAACCGCAATGACAGGGCTCAAAGGCACTATTTTAAAACTAAAAATTAGGAAACAGTTAGCTAGTAATAATTATTATCACGTTAAATACATGCAATCTACGTCACAAGATGCATAAATCTTCAAAAGATATATTACTTTTACTGATTACAGAATTAGAAGCAACAAAATTGTTTACATTAGAACATTAGGTTTCCAGTAATGTAAGTATTCTCTATTTTCAGTTTCAATAGAAGATTTTTAAATGCTCCTAAATATTTTATGTGATACTTAAAAGAAACATAATAGATGCAAGATGTTAAACTTTAATTATCTTGCTACAAAAATTATTGAAAACATGTATTTCTAATTTAAATAATTTTTTAGCAAAAGCCTTAATACGACCTAAGGCACTCTAAATTTATGTCACCATTAGAAACTAGAAAAAAAGGACTACCATAGTAAGAGAGATTAGCAACATTAAGACATTGTTCTTTATCTCTTTTCTTGTTGTGTATTTTTCAATACAATAAATAATTTAAAATTTTCGGTAATATATATATATATATATATATATATATATATATATATATATATATATATATATATGTATATATTATATATATATATATATATATATATATATATATATATATATATATATGTATATATTATACATATATATATATATATATATATATATATATATATATATATATATATATATATATATATATATATATATATGGTTAGTTGAACATACTTTATAAAATTTCACCAATTACTAGCAAAGAGACATTCTTGTAATGATATTAGTGGTTTTCATTTTTAGACGGATGTCTATCCTTTTTAGTCAAGATGTGTTTGCAATCATCAAACAAGTAGAATAAGGGGGGTCCCATCGAATTTCGGTTAATTTCCTATATCAAGTCGCACGACATCGAGTACAGGGAGTGGCAAGTTTGTTATAAATGGACACAAAACATCCAAATTTGGTTCGCTTTATTCGGAAGTTCGTTATAATCACAAAAAAAAAGAAAGTGGTGTCTTTATTAAGAAAATGTTAGTTAATTCCCAAACGTAAATATTTGTTAAATTATAAACAAATAAAATAAAAAGTATGTCAACAAAACCTCCACCATATTGTTAAGGCACATATTTTTCATAGGTTTTTTTCTTATACCAGATGAATTATTAAACGTCATGCACTCGTGATAATTTTAGCTCAATCTACACCTTATGAAGAATATTCCGGTATTTTTTTTAAATTTTTTGATCTGTTCTTTTCGAGATAGGGGATTTACCGCGATTTTTGGCCATTTTTTGAAAATAAGACAAAGAAAAGTTTGCGCAAGTATGATGTGATATATATTTTTGACCTTTTGATTTCACAAGCTTTCATTAGACACCCCACTCGATGGTATGGTAAATTTTTTTTTTCATTTCCGATTTCACCCACCAAAACTAACCCTTTAAGTCAAAATTTAACTTGTAAAACTACACAGCCCTGATTGGACAAGCAATTTCTATATATGCACCAAATTTCAACATTTTACGTCAAATAGTTTCGAGGAAACTCGGGTCTGACAGACAGACGGATACCGAAGAGATCTCATAGGTGTACCGTACTGAACACTAACATTTTTTGAATGTGTGGAAGATCGACAATATCGTAAATTATATATCGTACTTGATTTGATAACCGGGCTAGGCAGGAACCTAAAATTAGGATCATACTGTCACCAAATATTGATGACTTGAAATTTAACATTTACTGGGTTCGTTAATTGAGAAATTATTGTTCTTGGGATTAGATTTTATCAAATAGAGTTTCTCCTATGATTTCATAAAACATTTTGAGAGGTCTTATTTTTAAAACACTGAATGTTCTTCTCGAAACAACCGTGCCGTTGTCAATTTAATTTGACCCGAGTAAGTATCTTGGGTACTTAACAGCTAATAGAAAAACATTTTGTTATTACTTTGATTTCGTTGTACAATTCTTTTATAAGTGCCTCTTGTTCTATAAATTAAAGTTTGTTATTCATCTGAACCAGGAAAAGTAACCACAATAAAATTTTATACTCTCACATAAAAACCACGAAACTTGTTATTCCAGTGCACAATTTCAACAGCCATTCGTTAAACCAGTAACGAGAATCAATAACTTTATATCCCCTTCTGTCAATAGCAAATAACAATAAACCTTTAGCTCTGCTGTTAGTAACCATACGATACGTTACACGTCATGCCCGAAAAAATTGTTGCATTCAGTTTTTTCAGTCACAAACACACACAATCTAAAATCTGTGGAAGTTTATTTGTATCAATAATAACTACTATTATAGTGGTTTTGGCAGGTATGTGCCAAATTAGAATCTAAGAAGTTAACTTTTATTCTTATGTTTTAAATGTATGTAATATACATAAGAATTGTACTTTAAGCGAAAGCGTAATTATGCTAGAGCATGCTAAAATTTGGAAAACTCATTTTATATGATATATCGTGATCACGATTGTATCCTAAAAAGTAATTTGGCCTACACTTAGAGAAGAAATATAAAAATGTAATATTTAGAAAATAGTATTCAATATTTTGTGGTGAATTTCTTATATACCAATTGTACAGGAAGTGTAGTAACTAAGTGTTCCCTAAAAATTTGGTGCTTCCTGAATTTTAAAGAATAGGTAAAGCCAAATATTTCTTTCTCAGCCTGACTTCTGAATGTAGGACTCTTCCAAAACCTCTCATGCCTTTCTATCCATTCTATCTTGTGTCCAGATCGTTCCTGCAATCGTCTGGATGTCGTCCCGCTATCGCTTTTGCGATATCCCTTGTTGTCTATGTTAACAATTTATTAGTCCATCTATGTTATTCGGATATTGTTTAACAATGTGACCCACGTATTTCCACTTTAGCCGTGCTATTTTTTCCATTACATCCGGTACTTTTGTTCTTTCTTAGATACCTTGGTTTCTGATTCGGTATCTAAGGCTTATTTCAAGCATGGCTCTTTCCATTATTCTTTGAGTGATTTGAAGCTTGTTAGCTGATTTGCGAGTTAGTGCCATAGTTTCTAGACCATAAGTGAGAAAAGGCGTTATAAAAATATTAAAGACTTTCCTTTTAAGATTTATTGGGATAATTTGTGACTTCGTTGTATGTCCCAGTTTACTGAATGCTGCCCATCCAAAATTTTTCGTCTGGAGATTTCCGCATCTTGGTTCTCTTTTCCCAATTGAATTTTGTGTTCTAAATATATGTACGAGGGCACGTTTTCAAGCAATTTGTCGGCAACACTCACATCTATGTCTCGGAGACTCATTATTTTGGTTTTATTTTCGTTAATTTCTATCCCAACCTTTAAGGAATCCTGATGGAGTTTTTGCAACATGATACGAAGTTCCTTTGCTGTCTCGCTAATAATGACAATATCATCGGTTAACCTTAAATGGTTGAGTCGCACTTCATCTATGTTAATTCCTTTGTCTTGCGTTCAGATTTTTAAACACATCTTTCAGCGCTAAAGTGAACAGTGTCCCCTTGACGTATTCCCCTTTCAGTACGGGTATTAACGGTCCATGTGTTCTCGTCAATGGTTATTTGCAGCGATGCATGATCATATATATAGATTTAATTAGGTTTGAGCATCTAGAGTCTATCCTTGCATTATCCATAGCTTTCAGAATTGCCCAGGTTTCTCTCAAATCAAAAGTCTTACAGTAGTCAACCAAGGCCACGAATAGAGATATATTGTAATCTGTACCCTTCTAATGAGTGTACGAAGTGTTTGAAGATGGTCGACGATACTATAACTCTTTCAGAATACCGCTTGTTCGAAGGGCTGATGTTAGTCTAACCTGCTTGATAGTCTGTTTGTTATCATTTTAGTCAGTAGCTTATATAAGTGGAAGAGCAAACTGATGGGTTGATAGTTTTTTATGTTATCTCATTCCCTTTTTTTGTACGATAAGATGTCTGCCTTTTGCCCACTATGTGGGATTCTGGCTTGCATTAGACATCTATCAAATAAAATTCGTACACTTTCGAGTAGCTATTCACTTTAATATGTCACTGCTGATCCGATCTCGCGGATGGAACCAACAGATCCTCATTTGTTTGCAGCACAGCTTCCAGTTCTTCTAGGCTTATTTCAGGTATTTCCTCGGATCCTGTGTTTTGTTTTTTTACGGTACTCATCTCTGTTGGATCCAGAACTGAACAATATTTTATAGAACTCCTGCATGGTAATCTTTGTTCTACCTCTCGAGAATTTGGATGGTAAGACCTTCATATATATATATATATATATATATATATATATATATATATATATATATATATATATATATATATATATGTATATATAATTTACTGTCTAATTTAAAGAAATATGAACACTCAAAATTTGTTAAATACTTTATTATACATTTTTAAGTTGATTTATGTCTAGGAAATTTAGTTCAATAACTGAAACAATTGTATTTTTTATATTTTGGAAACCATATAATTAAGAAACAATGAATATATTAAAAAATTCGGGTCGGTTTTTCCAAATTAATTTCTATGTTTTTTTTTTTTTATTTTCTTCATTTATTCGCCAAATATTTGTTATTTCGCAGGGTGATACTTTCTAGTTTTAAACTTTTCAATACTTTTCATGTGACGCTTACTTTATATATGATTTTGTATTTATTATTTTTCTAAATAAATTGTTTGTTAAGAAAGAAAATAAAACCTTTAACTACATTCCATTTTTTTTAGTATTATTACCATCTGTCAGTCTACGCATGTGAGGCTCTGGGCAGATTCAGGAACGGTAATGTTCAAAAGAAAGGACGCCGGCACTCTGGTGTATGGTAATATCCAGACTTCCATGGTCAGACTGGTGAGGTTCCAAAATGATCGTGCTAGTTAGGTGGTTTTTTTCTAGTGAAAGTTTCTTCGCGTTTGCAAAAAAGGATTACTCTTGTCTGCTTGCTAGACTCTGAGTCTTCCCAGAACTATTACTACCCTGTATACCATACATGGCTAAAATGAATTCATTTTTCAACTTTCCTCAAACTATGACATATTTAGGTTTGACACCTACATTTAAGTAATACAAGTTCCTGAGAGGTACTGTATAACATTAATGATGTATAAGTCATGTTTTTAACCTATTTTAGTGGAAAATATTTGAAATACAAAACGTTCATAATTTGTTACGTATAAGAATTCTTTATTGTCATCCATTCATAGCAATATTAAATATGTAATCAATAATAAACAAAAATAATAACATTTTATTGCATTATTCCCACGTTTCAGGCAGTTAAATTGATTTTTTTACACGAAAATTCCTTGATAGTAATACTTTTAAGCTAAATCTGGTGTAGGTGTAATCTCCAGCTAGGGAGGTCGATTTAGTATTTATTTCACAAGGCAAAATAATAACAGCATATAATTTAAATATTACAATTACATAGTTAATGTTACAATCAAATATATAGCACGTAAAATTATCTTTACTTTATGAATAGCTTCTCTTGCTAAAAGGAAGTATTGTATGGTGAAAAAGGTTTTTGCATTTCTTCACATGTCCTTCGATTATGAAAAATATAGTCCACATTTTAAATTTGCTGCGCATAGACTATTTGAAGTAGGATTAAAACCTATAGTTTTTCAGCGATATCGCTATCAGCGAAGGAGGAAAAAAAGGAGGGGGCATTTTCAATAATATTATGAAAATTTTCTGGGGTTTTTGGTTGAGGTAATAAATAAATTTTAAGCATAATGATTTATAGTCAAGCATATAAAAGGTTGAAGCGATGGGGATGTTAGAGGGTTTACTTTGTAATATCGAATTAAATGTTGTTTTTAGGATTCTTGTAGTTTAGAAATACAAAAATTATGTTATTTTTTTTTCAATTATTTATGGACAAATATATAATATATTTGGTCAAGATCGCTCTATAAATAAAGAAGATATAACTGTCAAAATTGGAATGTATAACCTTTATTTATATGTCAATATGGATCAAATTTGGGCAGTATTTGTAATAGTAGTTAAGTAGAGCTTTTTAATGCGGGTACCTGTCAAAATTAAAATACTTATATTCTATTTATTACCTGGCCCATGTTGATAAAATTTGGTGAACTTCTAGCATATTTTAGTGATTTAAAAATTATATTTTGTTTTTAAATAAAAAATAAATTATAAATGCAGCTGAATAATTAAAATTTACTGGTAAAAATAAAATAAATTCTGAAGATGGGTGTACTAAATTACTAACGCAGTGGTACAACTCTAGCGTGTCTTTAAAACATCCGGGGTCAGCTAAGGTTATTAGTTTTTTTAAAATCATGCTTTTCTTAATAGGCGTGATGACAGTAACAATGAATCACCCAAATTATGACTTTAAATAATGAAATAGATTAAAGAGTTTTTAAAAAATGTTCTTATTTTTATATTAAAATTAAGATTAATATTATTTTTGTTAAAATAAAAATGCAAAATACAGCAATCCGCCGTGTTATATGGAACACCAATCAAAGCTAATGACGTCACGCCTAAGTTAACATTATTTCGGTCGAACTTCTCTTGTGTTAACGATAATCTCTGCACCGTTTATCAATTAATTTGTGATTTTATAATATCGAGTTGCCTAGTTTTGTGTTACAAACAATGTTAGCGATGGAAGACGGATTTATAAAGGCAAATAGCTCTAATTTACCTAGAATTGATTTGCTGATGCTTGGAGAGTTTCTTGCGTCAAACAAAGACTTTTGATCAGCAGAATCTAGAAATATCAAAACTTCTATGTAAGTATATAAGTAATCTGTACTAAAACTACAATTTAAAACTCAAAAGCCCATAAAACCTGCACTTTATTTCTACGTATTGGTTTTATTAGTTTTAGGTTAGGTTATGATTGTTATGAAAATGTTGATATGTCGTATGAGTAAGTACATACTAATTGATTTTATTTATTTTAGGTCCTCAGACCCATCGTATGGCGATGGCGCTATACACTATATACAGCTTAAACGTGTTAAAAAAATGTGCATAGTGAAATGTAAAATTTGTCCAGAACATAAGGTCCATGCAAAGTTATATGCAGTTATGGTAAGAGTTAATGAAGAAGAAGAAACAGTTATGTCCGTGCAGTGCCATGACTGTGTTGCCTCTCAAGGGGGCTGCAAGCACGCCATAGCATTCTTCATGTGGGACCACCGCAGGAGTGAAGACCCGTCCTGTACTTCAGTGGAATGTTACTGGGTGAAATCCAAACTGTCTAGGGTTAGCAATAGCATAAAATACATAATGACAAAGCAATTATCAAATGGTAAGCCCAGTTTGCCATCAAATAGTAGAGTTCTTGAAAAGTTTTTGGAAAGGGGAAGAAAAAGAAAATTTAACAACTGTCAAATAATTAAATATCAGCCGAGTTATGTTTGTGATGATACAGAAAGTGTATCTATGCACCAACTTGTGCTGAAATATAAAGATGAATCTTGTGACATATATTCTCCATATTATTTGGCAACTAACAAAAATAAAGTAGCCATTAAATAAACAGAAGTGGATGATAACATTAAAGAAATAAAACCTAACCTCAATAGTGATGTGACTATCTAAAGGTATTATTTAGATAATTAACAATTTCTCAAACAAGATTATTACAACATTTATAATAATACAATATTAAGTTAAAACTTACATCCAAATCGTCTTCACAGAAATAAATTGAAGAATTTGGAGAAATAACGGCTGGGTCTCGCCGTGCAAGAGTAAGAGTTTTTTTCGATGTGTTTTTACACTGAGGGACCGCACACCCCTTTATAATTCATTTTAAATACACAAAAATAACAAAATTATTGTATAGACACTACGAGGCTGGTTTGAAAAGTCCGTGCAAAAGTCCGAGAGATGGCACCACCGGCGCGTATCGAGGTCATGTTTAGTTAGTAGCATCTCTTGAATGAACGCACACCAAGTTTCAGCCATATTGGTCTATTTCTTTGTGTTTGGCATTCGTGTGAATCAAGGAAGTCCAGTGATTTTCAAGAAATGGACGAAAAAGAATTTCGTGTGGTGATTAAACATTACTTTATGAAAGGCAAAACGCCTCAGGAGACTAAAGAGAAGCTTGATAAACATTATGGTGACTCTGCACCTTCGATTAGAACAGTTTATAAGTGGTTTCCAAATTTTCGGACTGGCCATATGGGCACAAGTGACGCTGAACGTTCTGGACGGCCTGTGGAGGTTACGACTCCAGAAATCATTGATCAAATCCATGGTATGGTGATGGATGACAGAAGAGTTAAGGTGCGTGAGATTGCTAGTGCTGTGGGTATCTCGACTGAATGGGTACATAATATTTTGCATAAACATTTGGACATGAGAAAGCTATCCGCAAGATGGGTGCCGCGATTGCTCACGCTTGACCAAAAACGGAATCGTGTGAAGTGTTGCAAGGATGGTATGCAGCTGTTCCAGAAGAATCCGGAGGACTTTAAGCGTCGTTTCGTCACTGTGGATGAAACATGGATACATTACTATACTCCTGAGACCAAACGACAATCTAAACAATGGGTTACCAAGGGGGAATCTGCACCAAAAAAGGCGAAGACCATTTCTTCGGCCGGAAAGGTTATGGCGACTGTCTTTTGGGATTCGCAAGGGATAATCCTCATCGACTATCTGGAAAAGGGTAAAACTATTACAGGTGAATATTATTCATCGTTATTGGACCGTTTTGAAAACCGAGCTGCAAGAAAAACGCCCGCGATTGGCCCACAAGAAAGTCTTTTCCATCACGACAACGCACTAGCACACACCTCAGCAGTTGTGGTCGCAAAATTCATGGAAATAGGATTCCAACTCGTTTCACATCCCCCCTATTCTCCAGACTTGGCTCCCTCGGACAACTATTTGTTCCCCAATTTGAAGAAATGGCTGGCGGGACAAAGATTTTATTCAAATGAGGAGGTTATTGCAGACACTAATGGATAT
>CM032447.1:123222127-123431973 GCA_019049505.1 Pachyrhynchus sulphureomaculatus | reverse complement strand
CCGAGAAGGTGTAAATATATGATCTCTTAGAGTAAAATTTAACTTTGTGACCTTAAAAATATATAATTACACCAAAAATATTATTGAATCCACATTATTTCACGTTTTCTATTTTTTTATGATTTTTACTGTAATAATAGCTTTAAATAAAATATTCTAATACATATTGGGGCTCGGGTCCATCTGACAATTGAAATAATTAGGTGGTAATTTTTTATTTTTATCTAATACTTCGATCTGATAAAATTATACTTACAGGTTTTATATTATTTTTTACTGTAGAATATAAGTTAACGGAATGGACCAAAGTCGATTCTATTTCAGTAAAAGTGTCATATACTTACATGATTTGTCAACGATTCATTTAATTTTCAATTTGTAAACTAAATATAAGAAATAACTTTGTTAAATACATCATCGACGAATTTATGGTGTGGTAACTGAAGCAAACAAATTATTTTCATAGAGCTGGTAAAATGGATACAATTTAGATTACATAACAACTATAAGATACAGATAAACTAGAACCGCTTTCGCAGGTAGCTAATTTCGAGTGTACATACACTAATCAGAAATTCAAATCTTTTGCAACATATGAGGTTAAAAATCCTCGTATGACTATATTTCGCGAAACTAAAGTTCAACAACCAGCCCAGTCAACTTTCCATATTTTGAATATATTTCTTGGATGGATGAATCGAAATTATCAGCGTACACCACTTAAACGTTCAGAACATGAACTGGTTTAAACGGGAGATGCAACTGAAACTCTCGCAATTAATTATTGCCTAATTCACGAAGATTTATATTCAAGATGAAGAGTTTGCTAGTCCTCTATGCCCTTTGTGACTACCAATCCTAAGATTTACACTAGTACCATATAATCCTCGCTTGATTCTCCTGTTCATAACCGCTATTTCAAGAATAAATATTTTACCACTTAGTGGTAAAAAATCGCCTAAATAGGTTCAATCTTGGCACTACAAATTAGTGAAAGGCAAAGACCTCAATGAATATTATCGAACTTTCTCTCGATTAGTTGGGACATGTAATGAGAAATTTCCACAGATATAAATTACTGCAGCAAATATTCCAAGGAATGTTTTTTGGAAAGGGAGGACTAGGAGGCGAATATATCTCCTTGCTAAACAATCTGCGAAATTGGTTCTCAACAATTACCACCAGTCTTTTCAGAGCTGCAGTAGATACAGTAATGATAGCCAGAATGATTGACATTCGAATCAAATAGGCACTTTAAGGAGAGAAGGAGGCTTTTTTATTCTCTAATTTATTATGTGATGCTATAGTGCTTAATGATGATATATTACTTGATAGGAAAGTTTATGTTCCTTGATCGAATAGAGGTGCCCGTCTAGAGCCGAGACTTGATGTGACCAAATGATTTTTTTTTTATTAGTCCAGCACACGTACTGCATAGAAGTCCCTAAAGCGCCCAGGAGCGGCATGTGTGCGGAAAAAGCGATTCACGTTGTTCTTGAATCGCTGTAAATTGTACTCGGTGGAAAACAGCGCTGAGCAAATTATTCCAAAGGGATGATATTTTCCATATAAAAGACTGCTTGAAAAGCGTTGTACGCGGAGTAACAAGCTGAACCTCATACGGATGTGAAGCACCAGCGCGACGTGTATTTCTAACATGCACCGCTTTGGGATGAATTAAGCGGTCTACATCCTTCGAACACTTTTCATGAAAATATTTGTAGAACAGACTCAAGTCGCCAACCGTTCTTCGATGTTCCAGCGAATCAAGCCCGCCGGTCAGTTCGGGGTCTCCAATCAGACGAACAGCTCTTCTCTGAACATAATCTAACAAATCCAATGTATGTTTGGGAGTGGAGCCCCAAACATTGGAGCAGTATTCCATAGTTAGTCGAATTTGAGCTTTGTAAAGAATTAACAGTTGTTGTGGAGTGTAAAGCTTTCTGGTTCGAAATAATATTCCTAACTTTTGAGATGCTCTCCTTGCTATGCCTGCAACATGTTCATGCCAGGACATATTTGCTCCCAAACTAACGACCAACAAATTGAGCGACGATGCTAGGGGAATGGGGTGCTCCAACATAACTATATCGGGTTTAACAACGTTAACTTTTTTAGAAAAAAACTGCCACCCAAGATGGAATATGCAATAAAGTCATTTCTTCTTAATATCTTGCAGAACGGCATGGTGTAAAAATTTTACCGTCATAAACCACAATATTTTATTAGTGTTAGAAATGAAAAACGAAAGCAAACAAATGATAGAATAACCTCTAGAGAAGGAAAAATGAATTGTTAAATTCACAGAGAACAACTGTATTTCTTATTCTTCTTAAATTGCCTATTCGGTTCGAATGTTCGCAATCATTCTGGCTATTACTACTTTATCCACTGCAGCTTTGAAAAGACGGGTAGTATTTACTGAGAACCAATTTCGCAGATTATTTAACCAGGAGAGACGTCTGCGTCCTGGTGCCCTTTTTCCCAAAACCTTTCCTTGGAGTATTTATTGTAGTAGTCCATATCTGTCGGAATTTCTCATTATGTGTCCTAAATATTCCAATTTTCCTAATTTAACGGTTTAAATAATTTCCTTTTTTGTTCATGCCACGTAAGATATCCTCGTTGGTAATATGGTCAGTATAGAAATTTTCAAAATTCTGCGATATAGCCATAATTCAAATGCTTCAAATTCTTAAAGGTGGCTTGATTCAGCGTCCAAGATTCCACATCGTAAAGAAGGACACTGAAGACATAACATTTTAGGAATCTTATTTTTGTGCTTCATCTTATTGCTGAGCTTTTAAAAAGTGATGTCATTTTGAGGAACACTGCTCTACCTTTTTTGATACGGCAACGAATTTCCTGCGAATGATTCCACTGTTCGTTTATCATGGTACCTAGATATGAATATTGTGGAGTTCTTTGCATTTGTTGATTGTTAACCTTCAACAAGGTAGCAGGATCCGGAGACTTGCTGATTACCATGTACTTTGTTTTGCTGATATTAAGTTTGAGGCCGTATCAATTACTGACTTCACTTATTTTTGTCATAAGATGTTGTAGACCCTATAAGGTATCAGCCATAATCGTCGTATCGTCAGCATAACGAATATTATTGATTCTCTCTCCATTCAGAACTATTCCTTCATCATGCATTTAGAGTTTGTTTTCTCTAGGGGCGTGATTGAATGTACTACGATTTTAACTGTAGATAACGCTTTTATCAACTAGAGAGAAAAATGGTTCATTTACTAAAAATTGCTCATAAAATAACAGCACTACTATTACAGGTAGCTCTTTAAAGACATGATTAATATATAGTTAAAAAAAGCAGTATTAGATAGTTATTTATAAATTGTACGAGAATGCTTCTATAACTCAACATTAGTATTATTTTAATTTTATTCTGTTGCAAACTTAATGAATAAATGAAAGTCATAATCAATCATTAATAACAATTTCATGCTTAGGTTAAAAAGTAAACTAGGACAGTTTATAGAGAAATACCTTGAAACAACGTAATAAAAAACAAAAGAACATTCTATATATATATATATATATATATATATATATATATATATATATATATATATATATATATATATATATATATATATATACACATAAAATTGAAACCTTGAAAAAATACTAACGATTTCTAAAATATACAACAAATTTAAAGTGATGTTAAATTCAAACTTATTATTAATCGGAATAGAAAAAAATCGTAATCTAACTAAAATATTTTTTCTAGCGATACAGTTTTAAGTTAATGTAATGAAAATAGAAACCTCATCTCAGATCCTTCGGAATCACAGATCCTTCAGAAATTCTTGCAACGTGGAACCTGTACATTGGTACACTTTTTGCCTCAGGTTAACCTAACAAACCCTCAATACGTGATACAGACACAGGACTCCCATTATAAACTGAGAACTATACGTTTCACGTTCAAAATGCAATACAATCTCATTACTGGGCAAGCAGACAAGCATGTTTGTTGCGTATCACCGCGAAAATGGAAAAACAAAACATTCAAATTTCGTTATCATATCAGAAAAGTTAACGCATGATTCCGAGTCAGTACATTTGTTTAATTCTAAACTCATGAAACTTTTGAAATCGAAATTCGACGCGGAAAATATTTAAAAAAAACTTTTATTTCTCGGATGGGTGTGGGTCGCAATATAAGAATAAATTTAACTTCATTAACCTTACAAATCGTCGAAAAGATTTTGGTGTCAACGCTGAGTGGAATTTTTTTGCCACTGCTCATGGTAAAGGGGCATACGATGGGATTGGGGGAACTATAAAAAAAATGAGCAAAAGATGTGCGCATACAGCGTATGCATGGGGATCATGTTACGACTCCATTGAAACTTTTTGAGTGGGCGAAAAGTTATTTCAAAACCATAAGTTTTGATTTCTGTACCAAAAAAGAACACAATTTGCACACGAAAAGAATTAATTCTCATTTCAAGAAAGCGGTGATCATCAAAAACAGGCGCCAGTATCACTTTTACCGACCTTTGAATAATAAAACCATTATTGGAAAAATTTTTTGGGAGATGATGTAACTACGGTCCATAAAGTTTTCTCAAATGTGCCGCCCTGAATTAACAACATGACAGTGGATGCGAATTTATTATTGACTCCTTTTATATGCGTTTAATTATAAATGCAATTGTAATTGCTCATGAAAGAACGTAATTTTTAGATACAACAAAAGTTATATTATTTAACCATCTTTTTTAATCAAAACATTAATCGTTCTCATCATATACCAATGAAGTGTTAATTTGTAGTCAACGCGAACAAGCGTACCGTTCGCGAACGTATGTCGAGATGCATGCGCCGCACTACAGAAACCCTAATATGTACGAACTCAAGTCCGATACCAACGGTTTTTTTTCAGATTTTGTAAGAATCATGTATAAGAAACATAAAAAGTAAAAAAAAGTTTGAAAACGATTGAGACCATTAAAAAAAAGCATTTGTTAATAAAAAAAGTTTATAACATTTTTTTTTTTTTGGATCGAATATTTTTGTAAAGTCCATAGGCTACAAATTTCAAATAATTCAATAAAGTATTTTTTCGCATAATTAACAATAACAAAAAAATTTTATTTTGAAAAATTACTACTTGGACCCTTTAAAGGTTGGTAAGAAATACCCATCCTTACAAACAACAATGATTTTTGCGAGATTGTGAAAAATCGAGTGATCACTTGGCGAATTTCCGACCTTAGGTTAAAAGAAATAAATACCTGATATTGATGGTAAGTATATGACATTCGTAACAAAATAATTGAAGATAAAGGTAATAAAGTTGCTCATCTCTATCAGTGACCCTGTCTTTGTAGGGAACCAGCACATTCTGTATATAATTTGAATTAGTGAAACATCAAATTTTATGCCATTGACCTCGCATAACTTAAGAAATTATGATTCACATTTATTTCGTACAAATTTATATCAAAATAATAAACAACTTAAAGCACAAGAATAAAAAGGAAATATTTAATATCAAAAATATCGGTATTGAGATAAAGACAAACAGCTTGGTCGTAAAAAAAACAATGCCTTTATTAGGTTTCTACGGTAATTTTAATTTTTATCCTATTCTTTATCAAAATTATTTAAACCTCATAAACAATATTTACAAAAATTAAAATATTTCAATAAAAATTGCTTTTAACGAATAATATTTAACTAAATGTCATTCATCAGAAAAATTTTTTTTTCTTCTAGATATGGATAATTCTACAAAATTGAATGAAAATATGTCACCAAAAAATTAATAGATTTATATTGAGTCAACCAACAAAATATGTGTAATTAAAATCAATGGGATAGTATTTAGGTATTTATTTAAAATCAGATGTGTTACGTTTGGCAAATATTTTTCAAAATTTATTTCATATCCTAAAAACTAGATCGACGACATTATTATACTTTTCCGGTGTTCATATTTAACACACGTTTTAAATATGCTAGAGTGTAATTACAATTGTTAACTGTTCCCGATATATTACAATAAAGAAAGCAATCTACAATGTATCTCGAGAAAGTCGATAATAAGTTTACTTTCTCAATATTTTTATGAAATAATTTCTTTGGCCCTCAAAAAAAAAATATTATCTAAATGTAACAAATATTTTGGACCCATCCAAAAAAGATTATGTTTTAGAAGTAGATTTAATGTACCATAGGCTGTTAATTCTACGTATATAAAATTTATTTCAAATTTATAAAACGGAGAAAAATCGACAATTCATTAAACCAAATTAAAACCAAGAACTTGAAAGCGAGACTTTGTACCGTTTGAAAAAATGTTGCCCCAAGCTTGGGCGTAATTTTGTAAGGTGTGAACTTACCCGCTTTTTGAGGCGTCATTTTGTAGCCTATGAAAAGGTGTTTAATTGCGCCCCACTTTAATTTCTGGTAATGAATTGAGTGACTAATGATTTTAAAAAACTAAAGAAATTAAACAAACACTAGCTCAGTTTTCCTTGGTAGAGAAATATGGGTAAGAGATAATTGTTTTACGTCTTTTTGGAATTATTTTCTATTTTTTAAAAAAAGCTTCAGTCGTACAAATTTTGGGCACCATTCATTTTAAAATAGAAAGGATCTAACTTCAGTTAAAAAAATGAAAAAATACTGAAGTGTTTTACAGATATTACTAAAAAGAATTATACTAGCACGACTTTTCTTATCCTGAAAAGAAAAATAGGTATTCAGTGAGACACTAGCTTTAATCAACAAAAAAAGAAAATTTATTCAAGTTTTTAAAAATAAAAAGTTCTAACCTTTGCAGTTCTACAAAAAGATTCTAGCCTAACTAGTAGTTATTACATTTAAATTCTGAACTATGACACCCCCCGAAGACGAAAAATAGTGCTCTTCACTTCACTTTTTAGTCAGTTTTAAATTACTGTTAAGGCACTACTCAGGGACAGGTCTATTGAAGTATGCTTTGGTAACTTACTGTTCTTATTCCTGCTTTGATGGAATACGACCGATTTCACACTTTTCTAGCAAACACTTAGAAAGCCCACTACGGCTTTTCGTTAAGAAACTGGTGCTTTACTTAGCTCGCATGATGGTTGTTATGAGCTTTTTTTTTGTAGCTCAGTCGAAGGAAGCCTACTCGGCGGCTCCGATGCAATTAGCCTCGCCTACTCGGCGGCTGGATGGAAATTAGCCCTACTCGGCGGCTGGATGGAAATTAGCCAAGACAGTCGTTTCTCGGACCCTTAAATAAACCATGCAAACTCTGCCGGTAATATGGCGACGCCGGAACCAAATCTGCGGATACACACATTTCACCAATCGCGGCGTAGCGGTAGATTCGGTCAGGAACCCGCACTGCACAGTATATACCGAACGTCTTGGAATCTCTGTTTAATATACCGTTCGATACAAAAATGAAAATAAGTACAATTTGAAGTGATAAATCAGTAACATTACATGGTCTTAAAATCTAGGAAAAAATGAATGTTACATTTACCCCCTTCCAAAAGGAAATAGACTACACTAGTCTATTAAACTTAGGCTACTTATGAAAAGGTACAAAGGGGTACACTATCACTTAATACTAAGGTCAGAACTTAAAACAAAAGTACAAACTTCGGACCTTACTACTAGACTTAACTTAATTAAGCACTAATATTAAGTACAATGGAAACCAAATGAAAATCTTTGCAAGTACACAAGAATCTTATAACTAGACTTAACTTAATTAAGCACTAAGGTTAAGTACATCAAAAAGTAAATAAAAATCCTTGCATGAACATAAGAAATACCTGTTCAAAGTAACAATCGCGGTCTTCTTATATAAAAGAATCAGCTCTGTCATTGTTACCAAAACAAAAAAAAATTTAACTTTATCTAGACTCTTGTCTAAATCAAAAAAAGTGAACTGAAATAAAATATGAACACCCCCCTTAAAACATTTTAAGGATTGTCTGAAAATTTTCTATTTCAGCAAAAGAAATTTATAAAAATTCTTAAATAAAGAAAAATAAAAAACTGATTCTAGTGCAAACACTTACACTAAAAAGAAAAAGTCTTGTCAGACCATTTCGCACAAAGCCAAAAAAAATATCTGGATAAATATCCAGACAAACGCTCGGGAAAAATCGCCCTCAATGCTCTAGCTCATCACTAAGAGAACATTCTAAATCTAGTATCACTACTAGTCGCACTCGGAAAATAATCGCACTCTATCGCGCAATGTCGACGTCCTAAGACATCTAGACATGCTAAAATCGCCAGGGAAAACGCTCTGGTTGATCGCCAGATAATCGCACTCTATAACGCAATGTCGACGTCCTAAGACATCCAGACATGCTAAAATCGCCAGGGAAAACGCTCTGGTTGATCGCCAGAAAACACGTCAGCTTATCGCCATCAAAACACTCGGGTATATCGCCAGAAAAAACTCGGCTACTCGCCAAGAAAACATTCTGGTACATCGCCGCAGAAAAAAACCTCGCTTTCCGTCGCCAAGAAAACATTCTGGTATACTCGCCAGAGAAAAAGCCTCAGCTCCTCGCCAAGAAAACACTCTGTAAGTAGTCCTCGACTACACAAAGTCTGCGTTCAAAAGAACAATCTCGCCTTTAACATAGTGAGCAGCTATAAAAGCTAACAATATCACTATAGGCACAGTGAATAGCTATAAAAGCTAAAATTCACCCTAAACACAGTGAATAGCCATAAAAGCTAAAATTCACCAAACTGAATGATCCTGCTTCTAAAAGCAATGTTCACTAAGAACAGAATGATTAGTCCGCGCGCAACTAACATTCAAGGAAACATTCCTAACATAACTATATGAGACAGCAAGTCTCGAAATAGGACCTCCCTAAAGTCATAATCCTAAATATGGGAGTCCATAAGCAAAACGACTCAAAATCTCGCATTTTGAGCACATGCCCTCAGGCAACCAACATACACCGAAATATATACAGAAATATGTACAGAAATATATACAGGAGTTCAAATCCCAAACTCTTGGTTATGATAACTCCATACTGAGCTTGGTGAAAGCTCTTAGCAAAAGCTAATCAAATCTTCGGCACATCGCACCAAAGTGACAAATCTGCCTAGAAACATGAGCCGGAAAAAAACGCCCTCCGTCATTCTTCAGGGTGGCTACACAGAGATATAAAACTTAACCAGCATTGCGCTTCTCCAAGTTGCATGAAGAACCCTCGTGTACTGGTCTCGCCCTAGAACAACAACGAAAAGAATTTAATCCATCCCACATAACAGGAGACAAACACCTCACCACGATATACTGAAAGGTGGAGACAATAAAATACGGAAATGGTGACCCTGGAGTCCACCAACAAAAGGGAGTAGATTATAGCATCCACTAAACTAAAACGGTGTCTACCACACCACCATAAGTCAAAAAAAATTTTTCAATAGGGTGTTCCGAAACACACTACTGCCAACAGCCTGTCACCACTAATAGGCTAATTGGAGCTGAGGTCGACTACAGTAGCTAGGCTCTCCTTTGGCTCAAATAGAAATAGCCATTGGGTAACAAAACCCCTAAAGGTCCCAAAGGTCAAACGTTCACCCCCCATAGACTACCCTTCCAATCAGTCTGTTCTTCAGGAAGACTAACTCCCTGCCAAACGTCGTAACGGCATCTGTTAGCACCCGGTGCATCACAGCCTGTAAAAACAAATAACTCATGGGATACAACCAAAAAGGTTTATAAGGTTGACTTAACCAAGCTTCTAACGAAATTTTAAAAAAACGAAAATGAGCTTAAAAAGCTACATGAAGCAAAAATTTCTCAAATTTTTGGTGGCGACGCAACAAAACTTTTGAAGACGACAAGAGCTTTTCCAGCTTAATCAGAAACAAGAAGAAAACATCGTCGACAGCTAAAATATTCGATCATGGTGTTAATCGTCTTCCTAGACAATAGCCTCTAGAAGAAACTGCTACAGGTATCAGGCATAACCGTTTTCTGTCAGCCCAAACTTCTAGATTATCTGGTGAAAATCTAAAAATTCGGTTAGGAATCTTCCTTCACTGCGCTTAGCCTCTCTTGACAAGGTTCTCATCTCGGTATCAGATTTTGATCATTTCTTTGTGAAACGACTGTCTTACTCTGCTCTCATCTCTTGTAAATGATCAGCCTTTAGTTCTCCTGCAGGACTTCAATTTCCTATCAATCTGATAGTAGACCGAAAAAACTCAACATACGCCTATGAGTCAATGCAAAAAAAATGTTTAAAAAAATTAGTGACTCAAAGGTAACGTTTAAAACGGCTCTGAAAAAAAATAGAAAATACCCTCAGTTTGTCAATTCAGAAGAAGATCTAAATCAAAATAATCCAAGTCTTAGACTTACTGGATAAACCAAAATCAATTTACTCTTAATTGCACCCAACATATACCATTAAGGTAATAAAAATACACCCACTCGGGTAACGAACTTTGAAATTGCTCTTAAAAATTTTGACTCTACATCACACTACACGAGCTACATCTTGCGCTTGTCCTAACTCAAGATCACCTTGGATTGCCTCTAATCAAAATTTCGCTTCCAAGTGTCAAGAACTGGATATTATTTGGGGTCATAAGCAAATCAAATCCCGCGACCACTGACATACCAGTCTTATGATAAATCCTGAGTGTGACTCTTTCGCAAGCTCGCAACAGCTGAGTCGATGCTAAACATCAACTACAATCAGCCTAAGTTTGGATATGATCAGTACCCAAAACCTTAGCAAAAATAATAAAAGTAAGCTATACTCTGCTCAACTTTTATAACAGTCAAAAAAAACGAGGTCGTCACCTCTACAGAGCAACATCAAAAAAAATAAAGTAAAGCAATTAAGATAATGTAAATATAAATTATTCTTCTTCTGACAAACTTTCATTAGGGTTAGGTTCATTGAATGGTTTTAAGTCTTTAATATGCCATCGTCCTATTTTAGTAACATCTAAATTAACTAAACCATAAACTAAGTCTGAAATCTTTTCTCTTATCACGCAATGCACATACTTAGGTACCAACTTAGATGTGAATTTATCTGCTGCACTGGAAAGAATTTTATTTTTTCGCCAAACGTGATCACCTATATTAAAGGCAAAATCCCTTTTTCTAAGGTTGTAAGACTTACTGTTCCGTTCATAAGCCTTATGTATCCTACTACGCACGTCAGTGAAAATATCCTTTAAACCCTTTAAATTTTCGGCATACTCACCCCTGTTACCCGGAATTATTTCGCTGTCAACATTGACATCCAAATCTAAGTTTTTATAATATGATCCAGATAGAGGTATATGTCTGCCCTAAACTAAGAAAGACGGTGTGAACCCTGTTACTTCGTGTCTTGCGGTGTACACGGGATTAAAACGGATGTTAAAACCATAAGTTTCACTTAAGCTCTTAAAACTCTTAGAGGTAAACTGAGTACCGTTATCGCATATCAAGAGCGATGGAACACCGTGGATTAGAAAGACATCATTTTCCAAAATTCTCTCTATATATCCAGCTTTAGAGCTTTTCAAAGGAAATAGCATGGTATACTTTGTAAACCAGCAAGAAACCACGAGAAGCCATTTATTTCCCTTTTTTTGAACGTGGGAATGGGCCTACTAGATCAGCTGCTATGACTTGAAAGGGGTAATTAACCGTTTTCTCTTTTCCCATCGGTCCCATAGGTAGTGTATTTGGAGATTTCTGCGCTCCACATACTTCACAAGTCCTCACAAACTTTACGATGTCAAAACGCATTTTTGGCCAGTAATACTGTTCCTGAACCCTGTGAAGAGTTTTATAAAAACCAAAATGACCAGAAGTAGGAGGAGTGTGACACATGTCTATAACTTCCTCTCTCTGTGGTTTAGGAACTAGTATTTTCCACTCGGGTACATTAACTTTTAAAGGCAACTGGTTTGGGATAAACTTGTACACGAAATCATTTTCCACCTTCCACTGCGGAAAATTTTGAGGAAATTCCTTAATTTGCTGCCGTAAATTATCGTACCATGGATCTATACGATCTATGTCTACTGTATCAATTCTTACGCCAATCTCTGCATTAAGACTGTTTTCGTCCACTGTATGATCTGGGATTCTTGACAAAGCGTCAGGAATACCATTGTGGACTCCTTTTCTATGAATTAAATTAAATGTATGTTGTCTCAGCCTAATCGCCCAACGCGCTAGTTTGCCACTAGGGTTTTTAATTGAATTAAGCCACAATAAACTATAATGATCTGTTATGACCGTGAAAGGAACACCTTCTATGTAAGGTCGAAACTTTTCGATGTTAAAGAGTACTGCTAAACATTCTTTTTCAACAACCGAATAGTTACGTTCAGCCTTTGACAAAGTTCTACTGGCATACGCTATCACTCTTTCCTCACCATTGATTTTCTGTGTTAGGACGCCCCCTAAACCGGTATTAGAAGCATCACTAGAAATATAAAACTGTTGGGAAAAATCTGGTTGGGATAAAATGGGAGCTGAAACCAATAGCTCTTTAATCTTTATAAAAGATTCTTCGGCTGCCTTTGTCCAATCTATTGATTGTCCTTTTTTTCGTCCTTTCAAAAGGTCATTAATAGGCGACAACAGGGTAGAAAAATTCTCGATAAAACGTCTGTACCACGAACACATTCCTACGAAGCGCTTAACTTCCGTAGTATTAGTAGGTCTTGCATAATTAACCATGCTTGCTACTTTATCCGGATCGGTACGCAAGGAATTCGAGCCTACAATATAGCCTAAAAACTTTAGAGAAGTTTTGAAAAAATCACATTTGCTCAAATTTATCGTCAGTCCGGCCTCTTTCAATTTATCTTTTACTTCCTTAAGTAAGCGAATATGCGATTCGAAGTCTTCCGATGTTACTAAAATATCATCGAGATAGGTGAAAATATGTGGCTCATATTTCGGACCAAATATAGCGTCCACTAAACGTTGCTGAGTTTGAGCAGCGTTCTTTAGACCAAACGGCATAGTGACGAACTGAAATAGACCTCGGCCTACTACTGCAAAAGCGGTCTTTTCCTTAGAGGATTTGTCTAAAGGAATTTGCCAGAAAGCCTTTTTAAGGTCTATCGAGGATACATACTTAGCATTCCTGAGTGATGTCAAAATTCTGTCGATGTTCGGTAATGGATAGTTATCAAATTTGCTGACCTCGTTGAGCTTTCTTCCGTCAAAGCACAGACGATACTGTCCATCGACCTTTTTCACCAATAAGATTGGAGAACACCAGGGACTGTTTGATTCTTCAATCACTCCGAGTTTCAACATTTCGTCTAACTCTTTATTTAATACTTTTGACATATAAGGAGACATGGCGAAGGGCCTTGTCTTTACAGGACTGGCATCAGCTGTATCTATAGACATGTTGATTTTATTCGTTCGGCCTAACCTATCTTTACTACTTATTTCATTGAAAGAGCTTATTACTTTTTCTGCTTTTAAGCGTTCCGTCCGCGAGAGATCTTCTAGGGTACATAGACGCGAGAAAAGGTTTTCTAAAGAGCTTTCTGAATAACAATCTTTATAACTTGTTTGAGAGTTGACTTCTAGGGACTGTGGATACCACGAATTATTTTTAAAATTTACTAGAATTCCGAATTTTTGTGCAAAATCACATCCTAAAACCAAAGTATGTGATAGAGAAGGTACTACTAGAGCAGAGATTACTAAACAATGACCATTGCAGACTAGCGGCAACTCAACCGTACCTAAAACTTTTAGACGGCTGCCATCTGCAGTGGTAACACTTCTATTTTTGACATGGCATATTTTTATACTTAAACGACTTAAAATCTTAATACCATTCTGACCTACAACGGAGGCATTTGCACCAGAGTCAAATAAAGCCGAGAAATGGGCACCTAATAGATTTATCTCGATATGCGGTCTGTTATCTGAATATTTATGCACGAATAAAGGAGACATGTGACCATTTGGAGAAGCAGGAGTTTTAACTTGAGAAGGAGAATTTTTATTAGATTTAAAAAAATCAGAAACTTTTTGTAACCATTTAGTCCAATCTGATCTATTGGAATATTTTTGTCCATCTGTGTTTCTAGAACGTTTTGGATCAGGGGCTATACTGCTAACGTGAGCTTGTAACTTAGCCGAATGTTTAGAGGCTTTTTTGTGGGACTTAGGGTATCCGCCTCGGTAATATACCGTCCTTACTCGTTTTTTGTACATTTGGGGCATGATGTTAGTCTCACACCAGTTGTTCCACATTTGAAACAAAATACCCTCTTTGGTGCTGTACAATTTTGGTAAGTGTGATTCGGGCCTGTGCAATTCCAACACGTGAAAATTGCCTTAGGTGGAACCGACTTGTCGTTCACTTTAGTTGCAGTATCGCTAATTTTAGAGTCATTATCTTTTCTTTTGCCCGTTTTCTGGTTACTCCTAGGGTTCCGATTTACATTCCCAACCTTATTTGTCGAGACTCCACTTCGGCCATTTGGATTATACTCTACTTGATGTATATTAGTTTCGCTTTTTGGTCTGCTCTTTTCCAACAAATAATCGGATTCTTCAAGTTTTCTACATAACCCGGCGAGTTCGGCTACCGAATTAATATCTAGTAGAGCTAACCGATTGACGAAACTAGGCAGAATATTCCTCCGTATAAATTTAAACTTTGGTACTTTCCAAAGGCTTGATGGACAACCTACTAAATAAAGATTCCATGTGGGCAATAAAAATCACAGTGGACTCATTCTTCTTTTGTCGCCTCCTCTTTATTTCCGACCACAATTCTTCATCATCATCACAGTGCAAGAAGTCCTTCTTTAGCCTATCTACCAAGGAATGCCAGTCGTTGACGCTTGATTTTATGCTTCTAAACCATATGAAGGCATCGCCAGTGAAAAATTCAACAGCAGAGCTGAAAAGTTCATCTTCCGATACTTTCCTAGCTTGTGCTATTTCAGTCAGCCTCTCCAAAAAAGGATAGAGTCTCTTTGAGTCTCCATTAAATTTCAATTGCCATTCGCTGACAGGAAATATTTCTGGCTGCGCAATTCACGATTGGAGCTGGTACGTTTATGACTGGGGTTGTAATAGGCAACTGTGGTAACTCATGACCAGGAGCTATCTTTTCTGCAAGATTTGCTTCCATGAGCACACACGTAGCTATTGTTTCCTGAACATATTTGGAAAACTTCGACGCTTCCTCTTCGTCATCCGGCATGGGAATTCTTTGTACGCGACCCGCAACATGCGATAAACGTGACTTAACCCGGTGTACTAGTGAATCATTTGGATCGCCGTCATAACTATCGATTAAGTTTTGGATAGAATTTAAACTCTTTTCGATACCAGCTGTTTCTTCTTTAAAAGACAGGGTGTCATCCCCTATTTTTATCGTTTTTCCGGGCTCATTAATTTCTTTACTTAAGATCCTCGTTAGAATCTTTCTTTTATCCGCGACCGGACGTTCTGAGAAAGTGCGACGGATTTTCAGTTCATAATCTAACTCATATTCCAGTAGGTGATTGACTTTAAAATTGAAGGCTTCCATGATAAATGTATAAAATTTTAAAAGAATTGTTTAAAAATCATAAAAATATTTCTCCTGTGCTCCCAATAGTCTAAATAAAAAATACGTAAAGGCACTTAAAATATGTAAACTTCTTTATCAAACATTAAAAAAATCTTCGACAATTTCAAAAAAAGTATTGCCTTCTATTAAAATTCTTTTACCAAATATGTTAAGAATTTCCTATAAAAAAATCTCTAAGTACCGTTTCGTATAAACAAAGTATTTTTAATATTCATGCAAAATATAGGTGAGAAAAAAGAACAGCTTTTTGTTCGGTTTACCGCAAAATAAATCTAACACTGCAAAAAAAATTAAAGTAAACCAGCACATCTGCTAATCTGAACTATAAAGCTAGCTGTTAAGAAAAAAGTAGGAATCGCTTATCTTAGAGTCAATTAACAAAATTCAAATATCTAAACCACCATCGGATAAATTGAAATAAATAATTCTACAAATTTCCTGCTTTTGTCTTACTGCTATAGTGTAGTTTCGTTTAATAAATATTATGAAATAAAAATATCTGCAAAGTTAGAGCTTTTACTTTGTTCGAAAGCTAGTACACTGAACCCTTTTTTTAAAAAATAAAATTCCAAAAGCCCCGCGTTGACAGCGCTATTTTGTACCGTTTGAAAAAATGTTGCCCCAAGCTTGGGCGTAATTTTGTAAGGTGTGAACTTACCCGCTTTTTGAGGCGTCATTTTGTAGCCTATAAAAAGGTGTTTAATTGCGCCCCACTTTAATTTCTGGTAATGAATTGAGTGACTAATGATTTTAAAAGAACTAAAGAAATTAAACAAACACTAGCTCAGTTTTCCTTGGTAGAGAAATATGGGTAAGAGATAATTGTTTTACGTCTTTTTGGAATTATTTTCTATTTTTTAAAAAAAGCTTCAGTCGTACAAATTTTGGGCACCATTCATTTTAAAATAGAAAGGATCTAACTTCAGTTAAAAAAATGAAAAAATACTGAAGTGTTTTACAGATATTACTAAAAAGAATTATACTAGTACGACTTTTCTTATCCTGAAAAGAAAAATAGGTATTCAGTGAGACACTAGCTTTAATCAACAAAAAGAAAATTTATTCAAGTTTTTAAAAATAAAAAGTTCTAACCTTTGCAGTTCTACAAAAAGATTCTAGCCTAACTAGTAGTTATTACATTTAAATTCTGAACTATGACACCCACCGAAGATGAAAAATAGTGCTCTTCACTTCACTTTTTAGTCAGTTTTAAATTACTGTTAAGGCACTACTCAGGGACAGGTCTATTGAAGTATGCTTTGGTAACTTACTGTTCTTATTCCTGCTTTGATGGAATACGACCGATTTCACACTTTTCTAGCAAACACTTAGAGAGCCCACTACGGCTTTTCGTTAAGAAACTGGTGCTTTACTTAGCTCGCATGATGGTTGTTATGAGCTTTTTTTTTTGTAGCTCAGTCGAAGGAAGCCTACTCGGCGGCTCCGATGCAATTAGCCTCGCCTACTCGGCGGCTGGATGGAAATTAGCCCTACTCGGCGGCTGGATGGAAATTAGCCAAGACAGTCGTTTCTCGGACCCTTAAATAAACCATGCAAACTCTGCCGGTAATATGGCGACGCCGGAACCAAAACTGCGGATACACACATTTCACCAATCGCGGCGTAGCGGTAGATTCGGTCAGGAACCCGCACTGCACAGTATATACCGAACGTCTTGGAATCTCTGTTTAATATACCGTTCGATACAAAAATGAAAATAAGTACAATTTGAAGTGATAAATCAGTAACATTACATGGTCTTAAAATCTAGGAAAAAATGAATGTTACAACTTTACTGTGTAAAAACAAAAATAAATTATTTAAAAGCAGCTAAATGAATTTAAAAAGGCAACGTAAATAAAGAGTTAGATATTATTGATTATATAGATGATGCAAAAACTAATTTCCAAACCTTTCGTATAATCTATTTACTTCGATCCAGATTACATAACATATACACTGGATTATTTGATGAACTAAAGATATTAAACATCTGCGATGTCTTACAAGATTTCAATGTAGAGAAAAATAATAAATTTTCAAAATTCTTATTATTACACACATCATTTTAGATAGTCTGTGGACAGAAAATGTTGGAAAAGTAAGTATGAAATGAATAAAAATGATAATATTATGAAAACTTAGAATACTTTTAATATGTCGAATAAAATAATTTTGTAATCTTAATATAGATTACACGCCTTGGGAACAATGAAATTCTTATTGCGATTTATCTCATCTTTTAAATGTTTTTTTTTTTAGTAATGTGCATTTTACTTCTCATCTGATTAGAAATTATACAATTCAGCTAGTTAAATGTAGTTTACTTATAGTTCATATTTTGCTTCTAAATTTAGAAATATATTACTTAAATAAATCGTTAACATAATTGATAACCATTAGAATATGTTAGAACAAATTTTTGCTTGTATTTTCTGTGCAATTTAGGAAATCTATTTGAATGAAACCGATGTACACTTCAGTAACAGTTTTTTGAAGAGCCTCTTAACTAATGCATGAGAATGAAATGGATCGGTAAAAAACTATATAATACGTCTACAGAACTATATAATTTTCTTACGATGATAAACTAAGTTTTGTTACTACCTTACACTGAACCTCACAACACGATATATGGTAAAAATAACCTCATTAGCTCAGCTGGAAATAACTAGCTAGAAATAGAAGAACAAGAATTACGATTTCATATAAACTGCTTGTAAAAAAAGTATTTTTTTACAAGCAGTGTCGTGGTACTAAAGTAAAGCTTTCAGTGTGAGTTTTATTGAGGAAAAATGAATATTTATAAAACAATTTATCTTAATTTTTATAAAAAGGCAAGTGAAGTCTTAGTTAAGAACTGTACTGTACTGTATTTTGTAATATAGTTTAAAATTTTTAGCATTACCGACTGAGAAGGATATAAAGGTATTCTTTCATAAGCGGTCAAGAAACTATAAACCGACGATCGGTTCTTTACGAGCAGATTTAAAATATATATTTTAAATCTTAAAATAAATTCGCATTGTGATATACGATAATTTAATTTTTTTAATGCTGTAAGATTTATATTAAAATATGTAAAAATTTTCTTGGTAAATTAAGATTTTCCAGCAAATGTTTATGTAAATATTTATTTGTTAAAATCAAATACTGATCAGAGAACGATAACCATGGAGCTCAATCGGCTGCAGAGGTTGGCTTGCTTATATTCCACCGGGCCTATAAGTAGCAACCCCACCACAGCTATGGAAATGCTTCTACGACTAACACTCCTAGATATATACATAAAAAGTGAGGCTAAAAATAGCGCCTATCGCATAAGGACAAATGGGAAATGAAAACAACAACCAGTTCAATTTGGACACGCAGGTATTAGGGATCAAATCGACGACAACTCTTGGATATGCGTATAAAAGTGGGTGCAGTCCAAAACTATGGATGTAAGTGGAGACTCCGACAAAGGCAACAAGTCTGGTCTATTACACAGAGGGATCAAAAACTCCGAGCGGAGTAGGCGCTGATATATATACAGAAAAGCCAAAGCCAAATAGCATTCTACTAGTGACAAGTGCAAAAATATTTTAGGCATAAATTCTCGCAATATAAGCATGTGTTAACGAGAGTATTAGACGGGACTACTGCAGCACAGAAATATATATTCTCTTAGACAGTCAAGCTGCTCTAAACGCATTAGAAGCCTATCAGGCCAACGTCAAGATCACGATGGAATGTAAACGTGACCCGTTAGAACTATCCTCCAGGAACAACAGAGTTGAACATTCGGTGACAAAAGATAATAAAAAAGTAGCCGAATTAGCAAGATTCGAAGTTGCAAAACCACACTAGGGTCTCGAACCAGCGCCTAGATCCTTGGCTAACAATATCTGGCCAAAGGTATGCGACGAAGGTAATTGGTGGACCTCCAAAGAAACTAACTAACTAACGTCCTTTGTTTAAGAAGGATCCAAACGAAACCAGTGGTGGGATTGCGCACCAGCCACTGTCACCTCAGGAAATATTTACAGAAAATGGTTATACACATTGGTCCCACGACATGCATACTAGGTGGTGTAGAGAAAGAGATTTCTACGCACGTCCTATATGAATGTGCGGCTTTCACTCGGAACAGACTTAAACTGTTCGGAGATCTACATCGTGGCGATAAATTACCACATGAAGGGCAAGCAAATAAAAGTATTTATTTATGGAAGATGCACATGTAACCAAGAGAACGGAGTGCAATATGCCAAGAGGCTGTAATGGACAAACAGGCATAATCGCCTAGTTCGCCTACAAACAATCAACCATAATAGTAAGTAGTGGACAGACCTCTGAAAGCTTTTGGTGAGCCACCTACTGATACAAGTATATGAAAAATTTGCTTAATCCTAAGTTGAGAATTATTATAATAAGCGAATCGCAACTTACTACTTTGAATTTTATTAATTCTTATAACTCTGGTTTCAGGTCAATTGAAGTATTACCAAAAAATTCAGAGTAAATTGATACAACTAAACAGAGTTTATTTAACAAATTTGGTTCCTATTTTATCTTTACCTTCTATTGCATACAGATGGACCATAATATTTAAAAGATCCATCAGTCTTATAAAGCATTGAACTCTAAAAATTAGATCAATAAAGTAACGAGTAAACCAAAAATAAATAATTATTGAAATTCTAAGAATATCTTATGGACAGAAAATGACTTTTCATATCTATACCGCACTTCTTTAAAACAGTAGAACATTACGAGTATTTTTCTTTTATTGAATAATATAAAGAGAAGTTAACAAGACGCCGACATTATAACCCTTTTAATTAAATAGCAATTCAATCAACTGCCGACCCCAGAAAAATATATATCTCCAGCTAGAATAATTCTTGTCTGCCACGAATGACAATTTCCCACTCAATTAGAAGCCGACTACAAGTTGAACTATTAATTATGGAATATCTACCGAGAAAGGACGGGTGTGAAAACCAATAAACTGAGTGTGAGTCACTCCTTTAGAAAGTAGATGTCCATATGTGTTTATTAAAGGAATAAACTCGTTATAAGAATTTTGAGGTTGTAGTAAGTACGTGTGCTGAATAGGAGAAAACTTATACTTATGTTTTAGAATAATTTGGTCACATTTAATATAATTATTATTGATCGCTAATTACTTTAGCCTTCTTTCTTTTCATTTTTGACATGGAACTCTTTTGAAAAAATTAAAGAAAGTTATATGGATTGCCTAGAATGATCTTTTAAAAATTTCTTTTGGAAATATTTGTGAAAGTAAAACATTAATAATGAAGAATATTTTGCATTTTCTACAGGAGGCAGTTTACAAATTCTATCTTTTTTCTATCACTTTCTATGCATGTCCCAAAATCTTGAAGAAAACAAATTTGTGCCTTTAAACTAACGCCTGATTTAGGAATCGATATATTGTAATTGTATATATTAACGCATAAGTTCCACACTAAGTAGTACTAAACCATAAAAAATATTTATAGGTAAAAGAGAATAATAAAAAAAGTGCATTTTGAGTTTGTTCCTATGGTCAAATTTTTGTTTGTGTATTAGATTAATCTCTTCTTTCTTAAAAATGTTTAAGATAACAATATTTTGAATTTTTTTAAGTACAAAATTTTGAGTTATAAAATTTGTAAATTTTAAGTTATTTACTTCACCTAAGCAAATATAAAAATATAATTTCTTTAAAATATAAGAAAATTTACTAATGTAACTTCATTACATAAATTTTAACACGACAACGTAATATGTGTTAGCTTCCATGAAAAGTACGTAGGAAAATATGTTTTGACTTATTGCACAAAAGCCGTCAGTAAGATTTGCCTTCCACAAAAAGTACGGGAGGTACAAGATTAGAGAGAGAACACAATACTGGAAAATGCCATGTTTCTCTACAAGGTTGCCTGCTAACCTTGATGAAGACGACAGTGCTAGTCACATAAACGCACTCACAATAGCAGTTAAGATTTAATTATCACACCTCAAAAGATATTAGTTGCCAAAAAATCGTAACGCTCTCTGGTGGACGCTCGATCTACCAACCACAAACTAGGATACGCTGTGTTTCGGTTAATTTTAAAGCTAGCAGAATAGTGCTCGGAATGTATGTATATATGTAAGTATATATATATATATATATATATATATATATATATATATATATATATATATATATATATATATATATATATATATATATATATATATATATATATATACATACATACATATATACAGTAATACCCCGCTTAGCGCGACCCCGTTACGCGCGGTTTCACTATAACGCGAATTTCAAATTTCGCGCTCATGTAGTCATTAACTTCTCTATGGTCGCGGGGGGATCCCCGCTTTCTCTGAATATTCTCTTTGAAGAATTGGGAATTCCCTGTCCTTCGACTTTGTTCTATGGGGATTTCCTCGTTCGTTTCGTGTGTTCATTTGTTCCGTAATGTTAGTTCGGTCGGCTGGCAGTTTTGTTTTAATATTTATTGGAGATACATACATGCATAATTTAACCCTACGTTAAAAATGCCGCCTGTAAAGAAAAAAGAGCGTAAAAGCGTCACTTTGGAATTGAAGATGAAAGTGTTAAGAAGAATGGAAAATGGAGGCAAAGCAACAATTGTTGGGAGAGATTTTGGACTCTCAGAATCGACTGTGAGAACGATTTATAAAAATCGGGAAAAAATTTAAATCTCCAGCGAAGGTTCAACACCTATAAGTGCAACAAAACTTTCTCGTTCGAGATCATCTATCTTAGAAAGAATGGAGAAATTACTGTCAGTCTGGATCGAAGATTTGAATAAGAAGAACACACCACTAAGTCAAGATCTCATATGCACAAAAGCAAAATCTTTGTATGAGATGCTGAAAACAAAAGAAGGAGAAGGGAGTGCCACTCCGACTTTTGCTGCCAGCAGAGGCTGGTTCCATCGGTTCAAGCAGCGTTCTAATCTTCACAATATCCACATAACAGGCGAGGCGGCCAGCGCGGACATTCAAGCTGCAGCTGAGTTTCCAGACAAGTTTCAAGACTTCGTTAGACGAGAGAAAATTCCTGCTTGTCTCATCTTCAATGTTGATGAGACCGCACTTTACTGGAAAAAAATGCCATCTCGAACATTCATTTCTAAGGAAGAACGTCAAGCCAGTGGTTTCAAAGCTGCGAAAGATCGACTAACACTTCTGCTGGGTGGTAATGCCACTGGTGATTTCAAACTGAAACCTTTACTAGTGTACCATTCAGAAACACCCCGTGCAATGCGAGGCACAGACAAGACAAGTCTACCAGTTGTGTGGCGATCAAACAGAAAGGCGTGGGTTACACGGGAAATTTTTCAAGAATGGTATTCTAATAGTTTTTGCCCATCAGTCAAATCATACTGTGACAGAAATGGGCTTGAACCTAAAGTTATATTACTCTTAGACAATGCCCCAGGACATCCAACCTCACTTGATACGCCCAGAGACTTAAAAGTGTACGTAAAGTTCCTTCCACCAAACACTACGTCAATATTACAACCTATGGACCAGGGAGCAATAGCAAACTTCAAAGCTTATTACCATCGCCGCACTTTTAGCCAACTAATTCATGAAACTGACGGGGAAGGAAGACAGTCTATGCGAGAGTGGTGGAAGTCATACAACATTATGAAGTCTATTCACAACATAGAAGAGGCTTGGAAGGAAGTTAAAATGAGTTGTATGAATGGGGTGTGGCGTAATCTTTGGCCAGATGTAGTGGAAGCACCTAGAAGAATTGTCCAGATGCAGAGACAAGTGCTTGAAGACATTGCTGCAATGATTGAGGGGTCTGAACTTGAAGATGTCACGGTAGAAGATCTCGTAGAACTTGTAGCAACGCACGACGATCCTATTAGCAATGAAGATCTGATCGAGTTACAGAATAATCCTATCTACGATGAGGAAGAACAAGTAGAAGAGAAAGTTTTATCTTCAGGGGAAATACAAAATGCACTTTCAAAAATTTATTCAGGTTTGGACATATTGCAGAGTATAGACAATAATGATGACCGTGTCTTGACCGTGTGTCAAACAATTAAAAACAGTGTTGGGTGTTATGAACGTATTTTACAAGAACGTAAACAAAACGTTACCCAAAAGACAATAGATGTATTTTTTTCCGTAAAAAATAAGAGTATGTATTGCATAAAGTGTTCTTAGAATTAAAGTGATTGATTAAAATGATTTGTATTTTTTTGTATTAAATTTTGACTATGTTTAATCATAAACCTCGATATACGCGAATTTCAGTTAACGCGATTTTTTTCGGAACGTATCCCTCGCGTAAAGCGGGGTATTACTGTATATATATATATATATATATATATATATATATATATATATATATATATATATATATATATATATATATATATACAGTCAGTCCAAAAAGCCTCCATACACTACCTGCTTTCTATACTATTTTTCTGTTATGTTTAACTAATTAATTGGAACTATGAGAAAACATGTTCAAATTAATATTTGAAACTTAACCAACGAGGATTAGTATTAAAAACAACTACTGAACATTTTATTTAGAAGTTACATCATTATTATAAAAATGTAAACAAATTAATGTCACAAAATTTCCATGCACTTAACAATTACCAATAACAGTTTGACGAAGTTTAACGGAAAATAACAACTTTGTTTAAACTACTATTTAGTGGAACCGCCGATGGCCATGATAATCTCCTGTAACCTTTTTTTCATGCTTGCAATCAGCTTCCTAATAACTTCTGCTGGCATGTTCTCCCATTCGTTCAATATTCTATTTTGTAATTCTTCTCTATTTGAAACATTATATTTGCGTATGTAATTTCCTTCCATAAATGCTCAATGGGGTTAATATCAAGTGATTCCGAAGGTGTATGAAGCTGATATCGCACATTATGGATAATCCATTCTCGCACCAAGTTTCCGGTACGTTTCGGATCATTGTCCTGTTGGAAAATGTATCTTTTTTCGAGTACTAATTTTTGAATCCTTTATCTTAAATTGTTTCTCAAAATGTTCAGATAAACATGCTGATCCATGGTACCATTAATGTAAATTTCCTGCCTGCCCTGTGCAAACAATTTCTCACTGTTTGTGAACAAATATTTTTCGCAAATAGTTCCCGTACTACTTTTAATTTTGGTCAACTTTTCTTGGGATCTATAACTATTTGTTTAACAATACTGGTCTCTTCACATGGAGTCAGTTTCTTGGGACGACCGGAGCGTGGTCGAATTTTATAGGAACCCGTTGATTTATACTGATTTACAATGTACTGAACACAAGCATGCGACTTTTTAACAATTTTTCCTGTATTTCTGTACGATTTTCCATCTTTCCACAAATCAATTATAATCTTTCGAACTTGAAATGGAATTTCACAATTTCTCTCGCTCATCTTTAATGCTACTTTGAAAACCCACTGCAAAATTACTAACAACAAGTGACAGATTATAAAGTATGGCCGAAAATTATAAATTTATTTTCAGTTTAGCCAGCAACTTCTAAATAAAATATTCCGTAGTTGTTAAGTTTCAAGTATTTTGATTTAAACATGTTTTCTCATAGTACCAATTAATTAGTTAAACATAACAGAAAAATAGTATAGAAAGCAGGTGGTGTATGGGGATTTTTTGGACTGACTATATATATATATATATATATATATATATATATATATATATATATATATATATATATATATATATATATATATATATATATTATATATATATATATATATATATATATATATATATATATATATATATATATATATATATTAAAAATTTTCATAATACTAAGAGAACATTAGTGGATATTTGTTTCCTACATATTTTTGATAAAACATTATTTGTTCAGATTCCTACGTCCGGTCATCAGATGCAGATTTTTAGAGGTATCTAACGGCGATATCCGTGCTCAGGATTTTTGTCTCGATCCCTCAAAAAATTTGCTGAACTTAGTAACTCCTAATGAGGGAAAATAATCTTATAGTATTGCTTCAATAACTAAAATTAGAAAGTCATTATTATGACCTAAAAGAGGTTTTGAATCGAAAAAAGACAAATAAATGGTAAGCTTTGGGTACATGGCTAAATCATGAAAATTATGTAAGTCTGTTAATCAAATAAACCTCATATACCCAATCCCTGCGAAGCCAAAGTCGGGTTATAGATCAGCGTAATCAATACTTATTTTTAAATAAAATCGTATTTTTTGAATACGTATTACATACGAGTATTTTATTTTGGGATAGTTTTAAACACCATCTTTTTTAAAAAAAGATAAATCCAGTTAAGTCTATATAAAAGCAAAAATCCCTAGTTGTTCCAAAAGTTTTTCCTGTTATATTTAAATTTGGAAACTACATAGGTAATATAATTAAATGCCAGGTATATCAACCCAAATGTCGAATTTATTTTGAGAAAAAAGAAATTTTAACCCTCCACGTTATTTTCTCAGAAGTTTTTTAAAATATTTTATTTTATATTATATATATATATATATATATATATATATATATATATATATATATATATATATATACATATACATACATACACATACATACATATATATAACGCATGGACTGGAAAGTTTTTGGTCTAACCCATAGATGTCGCCCTTTTTAAAAAAATCCATACGATTTTTAGGAATTACAAACCTTCAGACGATACGTGTCAAAATTTCATGCCATTTCGACAATTAGTTTACAAATTACAGTGGTTTTAGTGACGCTACTTTTGATATGTTCAAAACAATAGAAAAAATTGAATTTCGCGTGTTGATTAAACACTGTATTTTGTAGGGAAAAAATACCGTTTAAGCAAAACAATGACTTTTTAAGTGTTACGGGGATTCTACCCCTGGAAAATCACTCATTATTTACTGGTATGCTGAAGTTAAACACGTCGTACAGATACAAATCATGCTGAACGCTCTGGACGCGGAACATTTGGGCATGAGAGAGTTCTATTCGAAAGGGGTACCGCGTTTGCTCACAGTGGACCAAAAACAACAATGTGTTGATAATTCTGAGCGCTGTTTGGACCTGTTTAAGCACAATAAAAAGGATTTTTTTTCATGCGATATGTGACAATGGACGAAATATGGATCCATCACTACACACCGGTATCAAATCGGCAGTCAGCTAAGTGGACAGCAGCCGATGAAAGCCATCCGAAGCGACCAAAGATGCAACAGTCGGTTGGGAAGGTTTTGGCTTCGGTATTTTGGGATGCGCATGGAATAATTTTTATCGACTATGCTGAGAAGGGAAAAACCTTCAATAGCGAATATTATATAAAGTTATTGGTGTATTTGAAGGCAGAAATCGCAAAAAAACGTCCCCAAAGGAACAAGAAAAAAGTGCTCTTTGATCAAGACAATGCACTGTGTCACAAGTCAATAATTACGATGGCAAAATTGCATGTATTGAAATTCGAATTGCTTCCTCATCCACCCTATTCTCCAAGTTTGACCCCCAGTGACTATTATCTATTCGCAGGCCGCAAAAAAATGCTCGCAGGAAAGAGATTTGGTTCCAATGAAGAAGTTATCGCCGTAACTGAAGCCTATTTTGAAGACAAATAAAAATCCTTCTACAAGAAAGGTATAGAAATATGAGAAAAGCGCTGGACTGATTGTATCGCTCTTGAAGGAGACTATATTGATGAATAAAGTCAAATTTTGCAAAAAAAAATGTGTATTTAAGTAACTAGCCGAAAACTTTTCATCCTACGTGTTATGTACTAAATTTTTTGTTAATTTAAGCATGAAATGTGAAATTTTGAAAAATTACATTACTATGTAATATAAAATATATTTTACTCTTACTAGTTCTTGCTGAGGTAAAAAGAGAGAGAGTTTTTGTGAGAAGAAGAGAGTAGTACAACGGTCTACCTAAGTATCAAAGATCACGTGTTCTGTTCACATCGTGAAACAACTTACGTTATTTCATTGACTTATTTTTGAAATACAGGTATATCATCAGAAGGAGAGACTTTTTTGATGCTTTCGGAGAATTTTTGGCAACAGATAAGGAACAATGAGCAATATTTTTACTTGTAAATCAACCGTGGAGTGTAAAAAAAAGAGAAACTAACAAGTTGACCTTTTCAATATATCTTGCTGCAATAGTACTCTTTGGCCATGAATCATTTAGAAAGGAAAGAAGTTTATTTCACAGCTAATAAAGTGTAATGGTTTGAAAATGGATCTAATTATCCATAATAGTCTAAATGGTATCAAAATTAGTTTCATTATTAGGACTGAAACAAATATTTATATAGCTAAGAAAGTGTTCGAAAATAGTAATAAGATTTATAGTGCCATATTTGGAGATGACTCGAGTAAAACACTCGATATTAAAACGCCGTTATGCTCGGAAGAATTTAACAAAAATTTGTACTGTAAATATCAAGATTGGTGATAAAAGGGAGATAGAAAAGACTACCAAATGAGAATTCGCGTTGGTTCATTATACTGAGTAAGACCCTAACATAAGAGAATCAGTTTTGAAACTTATATATGAACTAGCCGTTCCCGCGGCTTCGCTCGCGTGAACTTGATCGTCAGTGCTTATTCCTTATATTACCTAACGTAATAAAATATCTGGCAATATTTTCCCTTATCTCCCATTATTTCTCCTTATCTTCCATTATCTCTACATAATTTCGATTATCTAGGCTTATCTCTGCTCATCTCCCATTATTTCTCCTTATCTCCCATTATTTCTCCTTATCTCCCATTATCTCATCTTATCTCCCATTATCTAGGCTTATCTGCACTTATCTCGCAATATTTCTCCTTATCTCCCATTATTTCTCCTTTTCTCCCATTATCTCACCATAACTCCCATTATCTAGACTTATCTCTGCTTATCTCCCATTATTTCTCCTTATCTTCCATTATTTATACTTATCTCCCATTATCTCATCTTATCTCCCATTATCTAGGCTTATATCGAATTATATAGAACATATGTATAAATTTATAAAAACACGTAAATGGGATAAGTGGTTCTCAAGTGCACTAACGGACAGACAGAGAGTCAGAGAGACGTTGCATTTTATTTTATATATATATATATATATATATATATATATATATATATATATATATATATATATATATATATTGTATTCTTTGCAACATGATATTGTTCCATATTGAATGGTTTAGGCAGTGTATTGCAAGAGAACGCGCTAACGGTAACCTTTTTTTTTCCGACTTGTTTCACTATTATCGTCACTGCTTATTCTAACGTAATAAAATATATCCTATAACTTGAAAGACACGTAAATCGGATAAGTGGTTCTCGAGTGATAAACGCCCTAATGCAGACATACAAAGAGGCATTGCATTTTATATATATTATAGATTATAGATAGATTAGGCTGTGTATTGCAAGGGAACGCGCTAGCAGCAAACTTTTTTCCGACTTCATTCACTATTATCGTCACTGCTCATGCCCTATGCTATCTATCGTAATAAAATATAGCCTATAACCTCGCCAGAGAATATATGTATGTTTTTAAAAAAAAAAAAAAGTGCCTAAATCGGATAAGTGGTTCTCCAGTGATAAGCGCACTAACGGACAGACAGACAGACAGAGAGACGTTGCATTTTATATATATTATAGATTTACATTTCGATTTTATTTAATTTATATTAATATTGTCAGTCTTAATTTTAATACTATGGATAAAAAATAATAATAAGCACTATACCTATAAATAATGTTTCAGTAATTCTAGTTTAAATAATATTCCAATAATATCACGATTTACTCTTTAGATTAGAATATATAATTTTTTAGTATTTGCCAATTTCAAAAAATTTAAAACATTTATTTTGCCTTCATTTTGAGGAAACCAATTGAAAAGAAATATTTCTATGAACTAGAAAAAATTGAAGGTTTTTTAAACATGTCATCTTAGGAACCATTTCTTCTGAGTGATAATAACATTAATTAGTTTTAAAATTCTTTATTTCTATATAAGGAATCTTACCATATAATTTATTTTATCTTAACTTCATCCAACATTGATTTATTATAAGCAAACCTATTAAATTCTTGAAGTGTCTTTTTACTTCACTTATCCCATTCATGCCCATAGACTTTCGCAACTTGGGTAGAAATAGACTTGTAAATTTTGTTGGCCCTTTCTAACAAGTGTGAGTTTCGTCATTTTCGGTCCAAAGGGGATCCTTTAAGGATCTCTCCAACGTCCTAACTGACCTAATAACCATCAAATGGACAGTGCAGTAGTATACTTAGGAAAAGTAAATAATTACACTAAATGAACAAAATATTTACACACTTATACCATACGTTTATTTACTTTAAGATCATAAATGCTTATATTGAATTTACCCGTAATACAGATTTATATTAATTACACAGGTTTACAAAATTAAAAAAAATTCTGTCTTTTAAATCAGACAGATGTTGTCTTAAGTATTTTTTATGCTGAATCCAAAAAAATCATAAAAAAAAGACATCCACCGTGAGGTTTTTTCAGAAAGCACACTTAAAGTTGCCAGAAAACTATTAAATTGAAAAAAATACATTTTAATAAATAATGTAAAACTGTATAATTATTGAAATTATGGAATAATAGTATTATTCGGACATTTATCATAAAAATTTAAAAAAATTGTTCATGTAACAAAAAACACGCATACATCACCTTCAACTAAGCTACGCAGCAAAATGTTCTTTAAAATAAATATATGCAACCGCTAAATTAAAGAATTGTTTTTAATTTTTTTTAATATTGAACAAAACTCACTCACTAGCTCATTCAGTCACTCACTCACTCCTCACTTATCACTCCTCACTTACTCACTCGCTCGCTCACTCACTATCTGGCTCACTCACTCACTACCTCACTCACTCACTACCTCACTCACTCACTACCTCACTCACTCACTACTCACTCACTCACAACCTCACTCACTCACTACTTTACTCACTCACTCACTCACTCACTCACTACCTCACTCACTCGCTACCTCACTCACCCATTCACATTCCCCCATATTCACTCAGTTAATCTATCCACAAAGTTGACTTCTAAAACTGTCAAGGAATATTCATTACACTACATTTTGCAAGCTTTTGTTCCTAAATAGTAAACGGATATTTTTTTTCAACACTAAACACTATTCCTCATGTTTTGATATCAAATTCAAATTTGAAACTTCAAAACTACCAGAAATGATAATTTTGTGCGAAAAAAAATCTTGTTTAGCTATTGCATTTATTTACTTAAAAAAACATTTTACCAACCACATAGCACCCGTGTAAGTATTAAAAGCGAGTTTTTTGTTAAAACTGACCATAAAACTGTATTTTTTGATGTCGAGTCAGGTTTAAGAACTTCAAAAAACACTGGAATTAATACTTTTGTTCAATATTAACAAAAATTAAAAACCTTTTAGTGTTCCGTACTTATAAGATCACATCGGTGTCTGTCCGTCTGTCACACCCGATTTTCTCCGAAACTATTTGACATAGATAGTTGAAATTTGGTACTAATATAGGAAATGATGGCCTCATCAGAGCCATGTAGTTTTGAAAGTTAAATTTTGACTTATGGGGTTAGTTGGGGTTAGTTTTGGGGGTGAAATCGGAAGTGAGATTTTTTTTTTAGAACAGGAGTTCAAACATAAATATAATTTAATACTTGCGCGCACTTTTCTTTGTATTATTTTAAAAAAAAATCACAAAAAATTGCCCCTTTATCTAGAAAAGTACTGAACAAAAAATTTTGAAGAAATTTTGGAATATCCTCCACGAAGTGTAGATTGAACGAAAATTTTCACGAGTGCATTACCTTTAATAATTTATCTGGTATATAAAAAAAAAACAAAAATTTCAAGGTCTTCAGTTTTCATTAAAGATCGGAAATAAACTTTGTTGAAAACTCATTTAGGGTGTGTTTTCTGAAGTCGCTGATCTTTTTATACCTTCGTTAATTTTTTTTTTATTTTAGAAGCAATCAACGTACGGAACACTAACTGTGCAAGTTCAACTTGCACTTGACCGGTTATTTTGTTTAATTTAGCAGTTACACAAGTCTATTTTAAACAGCATTTTGCTAGGTAGCTTAGTTAAAGGTGGTGTATGCATGTTTTTTGTTAAACATGGACACTAAAACCTAATATTTTTAAGTTTTAATGATAAATGTAGATTCAGAACATTTAAAAATGTCTGAAATAATAGTTTTATTTCATCATTGTAATAATTATACAGTTTTTAATTATTTATTTAAATGCTTTTTATTAAATTTAATAGTTTTTCGGCAACTTTAAGTGTGTTTTCTGAAAAAAACCTCACGGTGGATGTCTTTTTTATGATTTTTTTAGATTCAGATAAAAAAATACTTAACAAAACACGTGTCTCATTTAAAAGACAGAGAATTATGTTATTTTGTCTACCTGTGTTATGAGTTATAGGTAGGTGATATTTTAAAATACAGTTGAAAGGGCTAGTGCAAACGGAAGTATAGTTTTGAGTTCTACTTACTAGTTCTACCTAAATTTGCTCATCGTATTCAGTCATGAAGAATGCCTTCTTCATGTAAGAGGTTTCTTATCAGATATATGTTTTTTTTATCGTTTATCTCCTCGCTTGAATACGGATTTAGCCTTTTTTCTATATTATATGGATATATCGACGAGAATATCGTTAAATCCGTCAGCGTTGTCAAAGTTCCAAAACATACATTTGTATGTCACGGTACCTTTTAAACAATACGATAGAGCGGCCACGGGCGGTATTGTATTTTTGCAACAACTACTGCCCATGTATATGACCAAGCCAAATATACTTATAAGTTAGAATACTGACCTGCCGTGGTTAAACCCGAGAGCCTCGATATCGTATGCCACAGCTATACCATCAAGCTAGGGCCGTCGTTGTATTCTAATATAGTGCTAACTGTAAGGGTTCAATCAATTACTCAAAACTTTTTAGTAGGGCAAATCAATGAAGAAGAATACAACTTAAATCGTTTTTGGATGGAAAGTTTTGAAATTAAAAACATCTGAGAGATGAAGAGAAATTATCCTATTGCAATAAATATGTCTCAACTTTTCGTTTACTTTCCCAAGTGTCAAATTTTATGTTTCCAATTATATAGAAAGCTGATATAGAATAAAAGTTTAGGCTAGAAATGCATTAAATATTTTTTCCAAATTTTGCAGTGTTTTTCCGTCATTTCTCAAACATCAGTATTTAAAGAAAAATAAATATTTTGCTCCTTACTCGAAATGTGTCTATGAATAAAATTAAATATATAAAATGAAGTAATATATTACATACATAAAAATTGTGTTAATTCGCTATCTTATATATTCTTTAACATTTTAAAATTATGATTTATACACTCTATACAGTGTATTGTCTTTATACGTGTTATAACGCACGAAATTTGGTCAATTTGATGATCGTAAGGCTTTAAAGGGGGCATACTCTTCTTTCATATTGTCATTGTTAGTGACTAGTTTTAATTTCGTGTATTAGTACTATTTACTGTTGTCTAAAATCGTAGGATAGAGCTTTCTTAGAAGGTTGAAATTTATATGTGCACTTTATAACCGCTATTAAAAAGTTTTTTATGTATCGAAGTATCTCCTTTCATGCTATACTTTTTTTTCGTGATTGCTAGGATTATGTCAAAAAAAGCATATTATTCAGTTCTAAAATGAATCACTACCCAATAAATTAAATGTTAAAATCAATTATATTTTTGCATTTATATATTTCGCTAAGCTTTGTTGATAGTTACCAATCTTAAAGTGACGCCACTGACATGTAAGGGTCACTGCGAAACACATGAGGATATTCAGAAGCGCGAAGAAACTTCACCCTCAATTACTCCCCAAATTACCGATGGTCACCGACCGATCGGCCTCTTCACGAGGCCTTTTGCAAGCGAATTTAATTTTGTTCCCGCATTAGTCAGCCTAACGAAGCTTGCATGTGCTTTGGTCAAATTGGCCACTTCGAACGATATAAATTTTCAGCTTCTATGCCCTTAACAGCATAATTTCAAAATATGCTAGATTGAAGATTCTTACTCGTTCTGCATTCCTACGTAAGAGCAATTGACTAATTATCGTTTAATAACTTCAAGAGGCTTTATTGTTTTCTTATTTTATCTTTAAAATAAAACATATTTAATAAACTGATTTATGTTAATGAAAACTATAACCGGCTAACTAAGTACAAAAATAAATGGACAATAGGCAACAAAAACATCTTCAAAAACAAAACAAATAAAAATTACCATTAATATTATAATAACGGAAATGCTAAAATTAAAAAAAAAAAAAACCGGTCAAGTGCAAGTTGATTTCGCGCAATTAGTGTTCCGTACGTTAATTGTTTCTGAAATAAAAAATTTTGTTACAGAGGTATAAAATGATCAGTGACTTCACAAAACACACCCCAAATGAGTTTTCAACAAAGTTTGTTTCCGATCTGTACTGAAAACTGATGATCTTGAAATTTTAGTTTTTTTTTTATATACCAGATGAATTATTAAATGTAATGCACTCGTGATAATTTTCGTTCAATCTACACCCCGTCGAGAATATTCCAGAATTTTTTCAAAATTTTTAAATCAGTACTTTTCGAGATAGAGAGGAGGGACAGCGATTTCTCGCGATTTTTTCAAAATAATACAAAGAAAAGTGCGCATTTTTTTTGTATACCAGGTAAATTATTAAAGGTAATGCACTCGTGATAACTTTCGTCCCATCTACACCTCGTGGGGAATATTCCAGATTTTTTTCAAAATTTTTGAATCAGTACTTTTCGAGATAGAGGGAGGGGACAGCGATTTTTCGCGATTTTTTCAAAATAATACAAATAAAAGTGTGCGCATGTAAGACATTTTATATATTTTTAGACTTGCGTTTTTACAACCTTTCATTTGACACCCCACTCGATGACCTATTAAAATTTTTTTTTTTCACTTCCGATTTCACCCCCCAAAACTACACGGCTGTGGTGAGGCTGTCAGTTTCTATTCTGTTAGTACCAAATTTCAACTTTCTATGTCAAATAGTTTCGGGGAAAATCGGGTGCGACAGACGGACAGACAGACAGACACCGAAGTGATCTTATATGTGTTCCGTATGGAACACTAAAAATGCAGTACTAGAATTTACCAAAACCGTCACAACATCAGCCTACGAAATAACATACTATGAATGAATATGTATCTTACAACATATTGTATTTATAGAACTAAAAAAAATGTAGTGTGTGTGTAATAAAGAGTTTTTGAAATTGAAATTGATTATCAGTCCCAAGTTCAGACCCTACGTAGGCATTTCGTTCTTTTCATCTTAATAATAGTAGTAAAAACAATTTATTTTGTTTTATAATTCTTAATATTAAAAGAGACAATAGATATTTTCAGATATTCCTTACAATAAAAAAAATTAACGTAAAAAATATGCCGTTTTCAATTTATGAATTAAACCTGGCAACTCTGCTTGGGAAGTTTAACTTATACCTTCAGTCGTCCTTTCAGCCCCTTGTCGGACTAAAATTAGTGGCGCCAGATGTGTTTCAAAATTTTAACTATGTAGGTTAGGTTTTTCGCTCGGTTAGCTTCGCCCCGTATTAGTATGAGCAAAATGCTACAAAAAATTTTTCGCAATATTAAACAAATAATTTTTGATGAAATATTATTAAAAAAACATTGAATTGTTTTTTTTTTTAATTGTAAAAATTTATAACTTTTTTTGTAATGTGTATAGTAAATTCTTTACATTTTTCTGTCAAACTACAGGGATGTCTTATTGCGACTTATAAGGAACTATGCCATCAATTCTTTATTGCTTTTATGACGGTTTATTGGTGACTGGTTAAAAACTTATAGGGTAAAGTTTTATATAATATTGGAGAAAAATATTAGAATATTGTAATGTACGTCCCAGTAATATAAGCAACTGTAATAATGCAAGAAAATATTCTATACTAATATTTTAAATTAGTGACATCTATAATCTATAATATATATAAAATGCAACCTCTCTCTGTCTGTCAGTTTGTCAGCCGGTCAATCTGTCTGTCTGTCTGTCTGTCTTTCTGTCCGTTAGTGCGCTTATTACTCGAGAACCACCTATCCGATTTACGTGTTTTTTTTTAATTCATACATTTGTTCTCTGGTCAGGTTATCTTTAATCTTCTATTATATATATATATATATATATATATATATATATATATATATATATATATATATATATATATATATATATATATATATATATATATATATATATATATATATATATATATATATATATATATATATATATATATGTATATATATATATATATATATATATATATAATGCAACATCTCTCTCTCTCTCTGTGTTTGTCCGTTATCACTCGATAACCACTTATCCGATTTACGTATTTTTTAAATATATATATATATATATATATATATATATATATGTTCCCTGGCCAGGTTATAGGATATCTTTTATTACTTTAGGTAACATAAGAAATAAGCAGTGACGATAATAGTGAATCAAGTAGGAAAAAAGTTTGCCGCTAGCGCGTTCTCTTGCAATACACTACCTAAACCATTAAATATGGAAATATGGAACAATATTATGTAGCAAAAAATATAATATATAAAATGAAACGTCTCTCAGTCTGTCTGTCTGTTCATTAGTGTGCTTATCACTCGAAAACGACTTATCCGATTAACGTTTTTTTTTTAATTCATACATATGTTTTCAGATTATATAATAATAATAATAATAATAATAATAATAACCGAACCAATCTCACACACACAACCACCCAGTCAAAAACAACAAGACCCACCACCCAGCAGGAGCATAACTCAAAATAATATTTCAAAGCAAATAGCAAGCACTACACGACACCATATCACAGACGACAAAATGAATGACTCACCACCCTCAACATCTACACAACATCACCCCAAATCACCTCTCATACAAACACTCAAAGCAGAAATGCAGTCACATCTAGCTCGATGGTCAGGCACCGACCCTACAACAAGAAATCCCATCCCTCGTTTAATTTTCAAACAGAGCACACAAATAATCCTCAACATAAACAAGCACATAATACTGCAGTACAGAACAGAGTTAAGCACGATCGAAGACATTCACACAATAATATATGCAGCAGCAATCACCACTATAACACAAAATAATCAAAAACTCCCGCAACGACAAAGAGACCCCAACAGCAGAAAACCTAAATTTAAATGGCAAATAAGACTAGAAAACAAAATCAACAACATCAGAAGAGATCTGGGACACCTTACCCAGTTTATGAACGGAAACGCATCCAAACGTGTCACACAGGGTGTAGACAAGATCAAATCTAAATCTCTCAACCGAACACTGCCAGAAATCGTTGATACTTTGAAACAAAAACTATCCGTATATGCTGCAAGACTCCGTAGATACAAAGAATCAAACGAGAGGAAAGACACCAACAACCTCTTCCGAAGAAGCGAAAAACAGTTCTACCGAAAAACTATGTACAACGAGCAGACAGTAGTAACTGAACCACCAAACAAACAAGAACTCACAGATTATTGGAAAACTGTCTGATCAGAACCCAAACTACATAATAATAACACCCCCTGGATCAAAGCCGAAGAAGATAAACACAAACGTGTGACAGAACAAGAAAATTCCACACTAACTACAGAAGAAATTACAGAAACAATCAAACACACACATAACTGGAAATGTTCTGAAATAGACAATATACAAAACTTCTGGTACAAACAGTTTACCACCACACACGAAGCACTCACACACCAAATCAACAAAGCCATTTTACAACCACACACATTTCCCACTTTCCTTACACAAGGAATAACATACGTTAAACCCAAAAGCTGAGACACTACAAACCCGTCAAACTACCGACCTATCACCTGTCTTCCAACCCTATACAAGATCATCACAGCCGCAATTTCCAAGAAAATAGAACAACACCTAACAGACAACAATATTATCACAGAAGAGCAGAAGGGATGCAGGAAAAATAGTCGAGGATGCAAAGAGCAGCTGATCATAGATAGCGTGATTATGGGACAAACCAGAAAAGAACACAGAAACCTTCACATCGGTTACATAGACTATAAAAAAGCCTTCGACTCCATACCCCACAGCTGGTTAATCAGAGCCCTAGAAATCTATAAAATCAACCAACACCTCAGGCAATTTCTAGCGCAAATTATGAAAACATGGAAAACCAAAATACGCCTAGAAACACAAACCGAACGCATCCAAACAGAAGAGCTGTACATCAGACGGGGTATATTTCAGGGAGACTCGCTCAGCGCTCTATGGTTTTGCCTTTGTCTCCATCCACTCTCAAATATACTAAACAGAACAGAGCATGGCTTCAATATCAGACACCAAAAAGTGAATCAACATAAAATAAACCATCTCCTATATATGGATGACATAAAACTCTACGCTGCCACAAAAACACAGCGACAGTGAAAGCAGACAAAAACTACACACCTCTCGCCCTAGCCCGGGCAGAACACTCACCAGACACACACAGTCACGTCCAATTTCATCAGAAAAAGATGAAAACGTGGTCAGAGAAAACACACTCCACGGAAAACACAGATACCACATAGAACAAGACCACGTAAATAAAAAGCAATCATACACCTGGTTACAGGATGGGCAGCTATTCCCTGAAACAGAAGGCTTCTTACTTGCCATCCAGGATAAAGTCATATTAACCAGAAACTACCAGAAGCATATCATCAAAGACCCAACTATTACAGAGGACAGATGTAGGAAATGCCACCAGCAGAAAGAAACGATAGAACACATAACAAGCGGATGTAAAATATTAGCCGAAACGGAATACACAGCCAGACATGACTCAGCGGCAAAAGTAGTTCACCAAGCACTAGCCACAACATACAAGCTCATAGAAAACACAGATCCCTACTACAAATACACACCAACATCCGTACTTGAAAATAAAGATTACAAACTCTATTGGGACATTAGTATCCATACAGACAAAACAGTCTCCGCCAATAGACCCGACGTTACTCTTCAGTGCAAAAAAGAAAGTCACCTATCTAATTGACATATCTGTCCCCAACGACATAAACATCCAAACGAAATACACAAAAAAAAATTCCAAATGCCTGCAACAGAAATAAAAAGGCTATGGAAACAAGAAAAAGTCATCATTGTCCGCCTCTATCATCAGCCACAGGACTTACACCAATAACATTCACACCACACTTAGTACAATTAGGACTCAACACAAACATACACAAAGACATTCAGAAGTCAGTGATTTTGAAAACATGTAACATTGTCAGGTCATTCCTTAATACACATTGGTAATGCGTTTGTGCTGACTTGGTTTGGGCCCGTCAGCCAAACATGGAACCACATTGACCAAACGTGAGAAAGAAAAACAAAAATAATAATAATAATCTATGTAATAACATATATATATATATATATATATATATATATATATATATATATATATATATATATATAAAACACAACGTCTTTCTGTCTGTCTGTCTGTCCGTTAGTGTGCTTATCATTCGAGAACCACCTATCCGAGTTAGGTGTTTTTTTTTTAAATTCTTAGCTTAAGGTTTATCAAAAAAAAATTATAATATATATAAAAGGCAACGTCTCTCTATCCGTTAATGCGCTTAACACTCAAGAACCACTTATCCGATTTACGTGGTTTTTTTATAAAATACATATGTTCTCTGGCCAGGTTATAGGATATATTTTATTATGTTAGGTAACATAAGGAATAAGCGCTGACGATAATAGTGAGTCAAGACCACGCGAGCGGAGCTGCGGGCTTGGCTAGTTAAATATAAACGAAGAAAGAATACACTTCGTAAGTGTATACGCACCAAATATCAGTAAAGATGGAAATGAGTGAGAACAATTTTACACAGACTTGCAGGCACACATTGATATAATAAACCAACAATAAAAACTAATGATAATGGGTGATCTCAAACACAAAGATGCTAGAATAGGCAATGAAGAAAACTGACATCATAACACAAAGATTTAACGAAGAAAACGAGACAAATGATAATGGCGAACAAATATGTTTCGAAATCCTTCTGTGCTCTAAACACCTTAAAAATACATAAAATACTTTATTCAAATAAACTGGCAAAGAAGAAAAAGGAGGCAAAAGATATACATTATATACACAACAAAACCCAAGACAATTGGAACGCATATATCGCAGAAAGAGACTTAAAGAAAAGAAGAAGAAAACAAATTAAAGAATATTGGGAGACATTTACTACTAAAGGGATGGAAAGTAATCTGTATGGCGCTCAAAGGAAAGTCTGGAAAATGTTAAGACGGAACAAACTTGATATAAATAACACAGTATAAACTAATAAAATTACAATTCAAGAATGGCAAACATACTTTGAAAAATTATATGTAGAAGAAGTTAATAATGAAGCCATACTTGAAGAAATGGAGGAAGTAAATCTAGAATTAAGTTTAGAACAGACAGAAAGAATTATAAGAAGTCTTAAAAACAGAAAGGCCTCAGGAACAGATAACATTACAAATGAGATGGGAAAATATGGAGGAGAAAACCTATGTCAACAGCTACCACAACTCTTTACAAACGTAGTAAAACATGGACAAATACCCACAAATTAGAAAACTAGCATAACAATCTCAATATTCAAAAAAGGACAACAAAAAACACGTCACCCGAAAACTACCTCGGAATAACGCTCCTAAATACTACCTTAAAAGTATTACCAAAAATCATACCTGAAGAATTGAGCAAGGATATTCAAATAAGAGAGGAACAACAGGGATTCCACAAAAATCGATCGACCATAGATGCCATATTTACAGTGAGGCAGGTAATGGAAAAAGCTGAAGAATTTAACAAACCTGCGTATATGTGGTTCATCGACATGACTCAAGCTTTCGATAGAGTGCAATTAACAGATATTAAAAAATTATTACAGGAAAAGCAGACAAACCAGAAGCTAATAAAAATTATACATGACATTAACACAAAATGTGGAACAAATATAAAAGTGGGACATCTACTGAACAAGAAAGTAAAAATAAATGTCCGGAATAAGACAAGGCGAGTCACTTAGTCCCTTTATCTTTAACCTCATCGTGGACAGAATAGTGGAGAAGCTTCCAAAAACTAGAGATTACGCCGATGATGCAGTCCTCATCTCCGATTCTGAGGACAACTTTCAGAAGATCTTTCATGCCTAAACATGATTATCAACACAACCAAGACAAAATGTATGGTAGCTTCAAAAAAATTATTGGGGTGCAAGCTGGAGATCCAAGGAAATATTATTGAACAGGTTAATAATTTTAAATACATGGGAACAATGATAAGAAGCTACGGAGACTTAAACAGGGAACTAAAACAACAGTCTATGAAGGCATTGTTAATAGCAGGTTGTTTGACGGATATAGTATGGAAAAATAGATACCTCAGAGTGGAAACTAAAATGAGAATATACAAGACAACAGTAATACCGATCCTCACATATGCTGTAGAAACAAGACCTGACACACGTAAAACAGCACAAATGATGAGGAGAACAGAAATGAAGGTGATGAGGGACATACATGGAAAAACTATCCAAGACAGAAAGATCTACAAGAACTAAGTAAGATCCAAGAAATATCCAAATGGACCAGGACTAGAAGAAACAAATGAAATAAACACGACGACAACAGACTCAATAAACCCTGCGGTAGAAGACCTATGGGCAGACCTCCGAAAAGGTGGAAGGAATGCTGGACGTCCACATCGGAAGAGACCTAATGGGGAAAAAACAGGCAGTATGCCTACTTGTAGGATACACCATATAAAGAAAAAGAAGAATATTTTAGATTGTTTTTAACAATTTGTCACTTTATACTTTAAAAATTTTAGCTAAATATACTATTTTACAAGGTCGACATATCTCTAAAAGAACAATAACTTAAAAGGCCTTTTCATAGTACAGGTTTCTTGTAGGTCCTTTCTTGTTATATCTAAGCAACTTGAAGATTATGAAATTTATTATTCGTAGCAGTAAGAATTCAGTTAACTGACACAAGGTTTGACGAATTCACCAGTCGAAATTTTAAACGAGTGCAAAATAGGTTGCCTAACTTAAGTACCAGTAGCGGTGAAACGATATTTAAATTACTAAATTATACGTTTATTTTAAATTAAATAAAAGTCACACTTCTCATCTGAATGAAAATAGGAGCCATTATGTAATTTTTAATGCGTTGATGTAATTATTTTTTTTTTTTAATTTTTTCTCTATACATAATGTTCTCCGCGAGCTTTTATCATCCACCATATAACTAAATTATTGCTAAACAACCTTTACTACAATCAAATCCAAAAAATTCCCAACAGAGGTGTATTAAAGTTTGTCCTACCAATTTAAATAAATTAAAAGTAGATGATATAAGTTATGCTATAATTTTTTTTTTAGCATAATTGTTACCAAAACTGATATCTTATACATTTCGTATTATTTAAATGTCATTTGTTAAACGAAAGTAGTCAGTCAGGTTTTAAGATAATTAACTTACAAAAAACATAGTTTTCGATTTCTGTTAGTCTGCCGATCTGTTACTCTCTTGGCACGATAACTCTCGAACAACATAAGATATAGATTTCATAACTGATACACATATATGGTAATACTAATAGTGGGAATATAACCAATAGTTTTTAAAGGGCATGGCTTATAACATTCATTTTTTCTAAGATTTTAAAATCATGTTACGACACTATTTTTCTATTATTTCTATAATTTATTTTTTATTACATTTTTATATTTGATTAGGCAGTGATTTCACTTTTTGAGCAGTGTAACTTAAAACAGTGATTTAAATTTTTGAACAGTGTAACTCAACCGCGTATAACGTGTTGCTGACCTAACTTATTTAGTTTGCATTGATTTTGCGTCCCAGAAGTGAGCTCTTCACTTTAAAGAAGGGGCAAAAGATATATAAACGGCCATATGGAATTTTTAAGGGCTTTTTCCGCCAGTATGCTGTAGTGGCTTTTTTCCTCCGGCACACCGTAGTGGCTTTTCGTTTTTTCTCCGTGATGCAGTAGTGAGTAACTATTTTTTATCACCAAGTGGGTATCGTTTCTAGCTCTCAAGTTTAAGGCCTTCTTCCGTTCTTAAAATATCCTGCTCATCTTTAGGGTCAGAAAGTGATTAGCTACCCAAAAAAGAATAGGAGAGCAGTGGCTGAGACATTATTTTTGATGAGAATCTCACCAGGAGAGGTCAAGCAGCTTATGAAAAACCCACAAGGAGAAACCAATCAGTAAGTCAGTAGTACACCAGTTTAAATATCTCACTTCCTGTCTATAAGTGTGTTTCCACTACTCAACACTTGTAATCCCCGGAGTTAATTTTAAAAACTTTTAGATCGTCAGTCAGGTTTTAAGATAATTAACTCACAAAAAACATAGTTTTCGATTTCTGTTAGTCTGCCGATCTGTTACTCTCTTGGCACGATAACTCTCGAACAACATAAGATATAGATTTCATAACTGATACACATATATGGTAATACTAGTAGTGGGGATATAACCAATAGTTTTTAAAGGGCATGGCTTATAACATTCATTTTTTCTAAGATTTTAAAATCATGTTACGACACTATTTTTCTTTCTATAATTTATTTTTTTATTACATTTTTATATTTGATTAGGCAGTGATTTCACTTTTTGAGCAGTGTAACTTAAAACAGTGATTTAAATTTTTGAACAGTGTAACTCAACCGCGTATAACGTGTTGCTGACCTAACTTATTTAGTTTGCATTGATTTTGCGTCCCAGAAGTGAGCTCTTCACTTTGAAGAAGGGGCAAAAGATATATAAACGGCCATATGGAATTTTTAAGGGCTTTTTCCGCCAGTATGCTGTAGTGGCTTTTTTCCTCCGGCACACCGTAGTGGCTTTTCGTTTTTTCTCCGTGATGCAGTAGTGAGTAACTATTTTTTATCACCAAGTGGGTATCGTTTCTAGCTCTCAAGTTTAAGGCCTTCTTCCGTTCTTAAAATATCCTGCTCATCTTTAGGGTCAGAAAGTGATTAGCTACCCAAAAAAGAATAGGAGAGCAGTGGCTGAGACATTATTTTTGATGAGAATCTCACCAGGAGAGGTCAAGCAGCTTATGAAAAACCCACAAGGAGAAACCAATCAGTAAGTCAGTAGTACACCAGTTTAAATATCTCACTTCCTGTCTATAAGTGTGTTTCCACTACTCAACACTTGTAATCCCCGGAGTTAATTTTAAAAACTTTTAGATCGTCAGTCAGGTTTTAAGATAATTAACTCACAAAAAACATAGTTTTCGATTTCTGTTAGTCTGCCGATCTGTTACTCTCTTGGCACGATAACTCTCGAACAACATAAGATATAGATTTCATAACTGATACACATATATGGTAATACTAGTAGTGGGGATATAACCAATAGTTTTTAAAGGGCATGGCTTATAACATTCATTTTTTCTAAGATTTTAAAATCATGTTACGACACTATTTTTCTTTCTATAATTTATTTTTTATTACATTTTTATATTTGATTAGGCAGTGATTTCACTTTTTGAGCAGTGTAACTTAAAACAGTGATTTAAATTTTTGAACAGTGTAACTCAACCGCGTATAACGTGTTGCTGACCTAACTTATTTAGTTTGCATTGATTTTGCGTCCCAGAAGTGAGCTCTTCACTTTGAAGAAGGGGCAAAAGATATATAAACGGCCATATGGAATTTTTAAGGGCTTTTTCCGCCAGTATGCTGTAGTGGCTTTTTTCCTCCGGCACACCGTAGTGGCTTTTTGTTTTTTCTCCGTGATGCAGTAGTGAGTAACTATTTTTTATCACCAAGTGGGTATCGTTTCTAGCTCTCAAGTTTAAGGCCTTCTTCCGTTCTTAAAATACCCTGCTCATCTTTAGGGTCAGAAAGTGATTAGCTACCCAAAAAAGAATAGGAGAGCATTGGCTGAGACATTATTTTTGATGAGAATCTCACCAGGAGAGGTCAAGCAGCTTCTGAAAAACCCACAAGGAGAAACCAATCAGTAAGTCAGTAGTACACCAGTTTAAATATCTCACTTCCTGTCTATAAGTGTGTTTCCACTACTCAACACTTGTAATCTCCGGAGTTAATTTTAAAAACTTTTAGATCGTGTTTTTTTTTAAAATCTTTTTTTTTCTTACACTTAGGATCAGTAATTCACAGAACTCTAGTTTAAATGTGATGTGTACACTCTCATAGCCTAAGGGGTTTTATTTAGTTAATGTAATTTTAAGAGTGTAATATCTGCAAGGATTTTTATTTTGTTAATATACTTTTCCCTGTGTTAATGTAGCCTTTTACTGAACTACCCGCTCTTTCTTTCAGGACACATAGATTGTAATATGTTTAATGTTATTTTAACAACTAAATAACTCTTCAGGATTTTTTCATTTTTTGAGCTGAAATTAGATTCCTTTTATTCTAAAATGAATGATGCCAAAAAAAATAAACATTACAACCAAGCTTTAAGCAACTATAGAGACTATTTTCAAAAGACGTACAAAAATGATCTCTTATCCATAATCTCTCCAAACAAAACGACCTAGCTTATATATCTAATTTTTGATCTCTCAGTATTAATATCCGCTCAATCCATTCTCAAAAATTAAGATATACAAAATAGCGCCGCAAAAGAGACATTATAGGCTTTAGAGAACAATAACAAAAGGGGTAAGTGCAAAAATTATTTTTGACTTTTAAAATAGAGCCAGACACTGTTTTTTAAGTGAATGTCACACTAATGCCGAACCAAAAAATACACAATACAACTTTTGATATTTTTTTACAAAAAATGAAACTATTTTTCTTCGAATGTACACTATTTTACAAAACGAAGTGATATTTTTAAATTTCTAAAATTCTAACCAAAATTTTTAGTTTTGTTAATTATTACTTGCAGTCAGTTTTGTTAGATTTTAAATGTTGTGCAATATAGTAGCAATAAACTCCATTCAGCATCGCCATTTTGAAAAACAAGAAATTCTTTCAATCGAGTTGGAGAGATTAAAACAAGTCTAGATTATACATCGTTATAATCACCTACAAAAAAAAGACAAATGAACAATTTGTGCCAAATTTCTGGGTTCTGATGGGTAAGTGGTGTTAGCATCATACGCTGAATTTGAAAAGTAGACATCGAAGCCAACCTTATTACAACTCTGTGTGAACTGTCTTCTATATTTTCAGCATATGCTTTAGAAAATACAGTGTTGTCATTGCATGCAATATTTAATTTTATTTATTATTATATATTTAAAAAAATAAATTAAAATAAAATTGCTCAAATTTTGGAATATTTAGTTCTAGTAAACACGAGAAAAAAAAAACTAGTTCGCTCCGAACTCAACAATGCGTAAAATAGATTTTTTTTTTCATTTGAATTTCTTGATTTTTTTATTTTTCTCGAGTTTTTTGCCCTCAAGAATGAAAAAAAAAAAAAAAAAAACCCAGTGATTGTCGTAAAAATATTTTTTATAAAGATTAACCCTCCCTTTTAATTTCAAAAGTCCTTATGAGGCTTAAGACTAAAACAACTACTGTCAAATGTGAAATTAAAGAGTTCGCCATATAGAATTATCATCATTTTTTTTATAAATTAATTTACATTTTTTTAGAGACGTTAATAAATGATAAAATTATATATAAGTACACCAATACAGGGTTGGGGTAATCTAAAAATCTTGCACAAGTGATTTAATTTTTAAACAGAAATTTTGAATGCATTAAGCATATATTTTGGAAAATTTTAGGAACACACTTTTAAAAATGCAGAATTGGTTCATCCTCTTTTTTATCCATGTCTTGCCACAGTAATATTGAACTTATTGATGTGTCTTTTAGTTTGTTAAGTAATGTTTTCTATAGTTACTTTAGGATGTTTTTATATATGTATATATGTGATTCTCTCAGATTACTTTTCATAAGTTCTATTCAGATATGTGAATCTTGACATTCCAAACATTTTATCAACTTTGAAAACTTAGGAAAAGACATTTTATTAAATATTGGTTACTTAAGAAACAATTTTTAATTATGATTCATTTGTTACTTAAACTGACACATAAAGTGGATTTACTAAAAATTAGAAGTTAATTTAATTTATTAAATTAATAAATTAAATTAATAAACTGACCATTTAACCATCAGTCAAACTTTAAATTAATAAATTAAATTAATAAACTGACCATTTAACCAAAACTTTAGTTAAAGTATTGGATTTTTCGTTTTACATTTAACAGTGTAAGTTTTACTCTCTTAATATAACAAATGAAAATAAAATAAAACTTTTTTTCTTTTTAAAAATTTCATTTCTGTTTTATTACATAAATACAGCAAATGTATGCTTTTGCTTTATTTTTCCTTGTTAAGATTGAAAGAGATATGAAGATGATGATGTCAATATCACAATTACTTTTTTGATTTAAGTACATATAAGCTATATCTAGAAGTTACCATAAAAGTCCAATATCCAAAAATATATGATGTTTCTACATATAATTCTGGAACATATAAGTGATAATGTAAAACAACTGAAAACCGACCAAGCCCATATTTTAGCAGTCTACCCACTGTTCTCTTATTGGTCAATCTGTCTCGAGAAATGTTTCTCCGTATCACGTCTCATCAGTCGGGCTAGGATCAACAAACAAGAGAACAGAATTTCTAGTACTTATCCAGGTATTGTAGTCTCTGTTGTTAAATCAACAACTAGGTATAATTGTCGCTATCAGGAAACACAAATCGAAATAAAACTTGTGCAATATCAGTGTAAAAAAGCGAACACCTGAGGACTCCACTCCATGGCTTCACCATAAATGCTACCCCAAAGCTGTGCGGATAATAACAATAAAGTTGTCTGCTAATCCAACTAATCCTAAGAGTTTTATTTCTAGAATATTCATCACAATTTATTTATTCCATTTAGCCCGTAGAGTTTATTTTCAGTCTTCCACAGCATTTTATGTCATCCTAAGAAAAGTTACCACACGACTCTGTTCATAGCTGCAAGTATTCCTCAGATGAAACCTGTACGCTTTCAACACTAATGACATAACAATTCAATAATATACATTTTCTTCAAAAATCCTTTTCCTTATTGATGAAGTGAAAAGATTTTTGGTGTTGTAACATCTAGATATGCTAAGTCTTGTTTTGTAAATTTCTCCACTTTAAAGAAATAGCATGTTGGTTGCATGAATTTTATTATGTTTTAATATTTCTCACTACCAGATTCTTTTTAGTATTGTTCATTTCCTGCTAAGGGGTCCTGGAAATTACGTCTAATAATAACACAGCCCCACAAAAAAAAAGTGGGGTATACTTTTGATGCGATATATCAGATCCGTAGTATTTTTGCCCGCTGATCACGAATCTGACGTCAGAATATCGCCATCACATCTCAATTTTTTTCTAACCTCAAAAAATAGGTAAAAATTAAGAAAAATATACTCCTAAAAAATTGATTCAAGCTTTTTCATGAATCCAAAGATGTATTAATATGAGTTCGGACACGCTAAGCTAATATTCATCGGTTGGATTAAGCCATACAGTTCTGTTTTCTTTCTAACCTCAATAAATCAAACAGATATAGTGCTTCTCGAATGCAAAAACGAATTCAAATTAAAATTCAACTGATTCTTACCAAATTTGGTACACGGGGGTTTTTTGGGTTGCTGATTATGAATCTGGGGTCGGATTTGCAAAATTCAAAATGGCGGATCCAAGATGGCGGACAAAATTTTTGAAAACCAACCGATTCCTACCAAATTTGGTATACAGTTGGGGAATCCTCAAACCTGATACTCTTAAACCCTAAACCCTGAAACCTTAGACTCCCACACCCTGTAACCTCAAAAAATAGACCTCAATAACCCTGTAACTTTAAAAATGATACCCAATAAACTCAAAACCAGGACTTTTAAACCATATACTCTCAAATAGTAGACCCTTAAGCCCTAGAATTGCGAAGGTTAGACCCGCGCCTAACTTTCCTTTTTTTTGGCTGTATCTTGTTCTTTTTTCCGCGAATGACCTATTCAAAGGCTTTCTGCCCAAACGCTTTTGAGGACTTGTTTCTCTTTTTAGCGACCAGCAATAGTCCGCTAGCATATGGTCATCCCATCGTCCTTGATACCGATTTTCTATGATTTTCAGATCTTGGTGAAAACGTTTCCCTTGCTCCTCACTGTAGTCACCAAGATTATAATCAGCCAAAAAAAGGAAAGTTAGGCGCGGGTCTAACCTTCGCAATTCTAGGGCTTAAGGGTCTACTATTTGAGAGTATATGGTTTAAAAGTCCTGGTTTTGAGTTTATTGGGTGTCATTTTTAAAGTTACAGGGTTATTGAGGTCTATTTTTTGAGGTTACAGGGTGTGGTAGTCTAAAGTTTCAGGGTTTAGGGTTTAAGAGTATCAGGTTTGAGGATTCCCCAACTGTATACCAAATTTGGTAGGAATCGGTTGGTTTTCAAAAATTTTGTCCGCCATCTTGGATCCGCCATTTTGAATTTTGCAAATCCGACCTCAGATTCATGATCAGCAACCCAAAAAAACCCCGTGTACCAAATTTGGTAAGAATCGGTTGAATTTTAATTTGAATTCGTTTTTGCATTCGAGAAGCACTATATCTGTCTGATTTATTGAGGTTAGAAAGAAAACAGAACTGTATGGCTTAATCCAACCGATGAATATTAGCTTAGCGTGTCCGAATACATATTAATACATCTTTGGATTCATGAAAAAGCTTGAATCAATTTTTTAGGAGTATATTTTTCTTAATTTTTACTAATTTTTATCCTATTTTTTGAGGTTAGAAAAAAATTGAGATGTGATGGCGATATTCTGACGTCAGATTCGTGATCAGCGGGTAAAAATACTACGGATCTGACATATCGCATCAAAAGTATACCCCACTTTTTTTTTTGTGGGCTGTGAATTATAAGATTTTTCTTGTAAGCTTCAGTTTTTTCTCTGAGCTACTCGTCAATGTCTGGAGTAATCTGTTTTAATAACGCGAGTAATTTGTAACACGAGTTTAAATACGTGTTTGGTTTGTCATTTCCTGGAGTTTGTCAAGTTACCTGTATTAGAATAAGTATCATTCTATTCTCGACAAATTAGTCTGAATTGGGTTTGATCGTGGTTGGCATCATGGACTGTTGGCTAAGCTAGGCTCTCATGGTATGTCTGAGAGGTTTTGTTTCTGGCTCTCGGGTTTCCTCAGGTGGCTTCCTTTACGAGTAACAGTTGACGGGTTTCTTTCTAATACCTCAACTATCAACGCCGATGTGGCCCAAGGCTCGATACTGTCTCCTACTCTCTTTCTTCTTTACTTTAACGATCTGCTGAAATAGGAACAAACTTGAGAAAATGTAGGAGTTAAGATACGTATCAATTTTATGCCATTCTTCTACGCTGCATAGATAGAGAGATCATGAAATCATATTTAACCAAAAGATTAATAATAGTAGAGCCACCTTTGTGACTTTAAAATAAGCAAGGGCAATACAGTAAGATACTACAAGTTGTATTTCCGCCTGGTAAAAGCATGCCTACCATCTGTCGGGGGCTATTTAAGGCCAGAGGCGTTGTTCACGATCAGACATACAATTTTTTGTAACTTGCGATGTTGCATCAGTACGGCAGTAAGTGCTTTAAATTGTCTTCTCTTGTTTATCAATCCTACGCAGAATGATAAGCCGTGATACGACGTAACGCGTCTCGAGATCGATTGACAGATGTGAGAATAAAATAACTGCTAAAATATGCAGTCTGTGTATTTTTAGTAGTTGATATTAATGCAAGAATATGTCCCAAAAGAGTAGATTAATGTAAAGATTAATTGGCCAATACAGCATAAAATCAACCTGCTGGATTTTAAAAGAATAAAATGACCGAACTACTAAATAAACCTGATGCTCTAACAATCGCACGATCCCCGCACTTTTGGGAAACTTATTTTAGGTTTCAACTTCTATCGAATGCTTTATCGTCAGTAAAACTAAACAGGGAGAACTTAAATATAATGACAAAAACCCATACGAAATATTAAGTACTTCACTCGCATCAAAGTCAAAGACCATCTGTACTGTAGATAGTACCCGAGAAAAGAATAAACAACTCTTTATTTAATTAAGTCATGCCCGACCTTGAAACGAACATACTTAGAATCCTTAATTACTTTAAACCAGAATTATGTTCGAGATGTAGGAAAACTTCTAGGATTCCTAAAAAGCACTGGTCCTCCGTAGTCCAAATCAATAGACCGTCTGCCTAATTATTCATTCTATCGGGCAAGTCAAAAAAAAGCCTTTAGCGTTAATTTTGCGGCCCCCGTTCCTTGGAAGGCCCAAAATGCTACATCCAAAAAGAGATTGTCGTTTAACCACTTGAATCAAAAGTCCTAAAGGGCGCACCCAGCTTTAGGGCGCGAAAAACGTCGATCCAAAAATGGACTGTCATTTAATCATATAAAATTAATAAATTTAAATTGTTGTTGATAAAATAAGAGAGAACCTCCAAAAGGCAGACGCCACCAATACCGAAGGACGAGGTCCATTTTTAGATCGATATTTTTTGGGTCTAAACCTGAGTCTCGGCGGCGTCTGCTTTTGGGGCACTAGACTTTTTTAGTGTCAAATGTTATGGTACTCGATTCAAGTAGTTAAACGACAGTCCGTTTTTGGATGTAGCATTTTGGGAGTTATCTGGGCATTCCAGGGCACGGGGATAGCAAAATCAACGTTAAAGGCTTTTATTCGACTCGTCCGATGGAATGAACAAGTATGCAGATGATTAGTCGAGAGGTCAAAGTTTCTGGCCGCCCTCTTGGTCTATAAGCTCCTTATGCATGTAGGTGACCTATTAAGAATAAATAAATATATATCTAGAAGTTTGACGTATATTTCATTTAAAACTTAAATTGATAATATTCATTGCGGCTAAACTATCTTAAAAGCCTAAAATGTATTTTTTTATATACAAAATCTCTTATCTATAAATATTCACTCCCAATGGACACTTCGATGCTTTTTTCGATTTGTCAGCATTTTGGCAACTCGTATATTGTCGATTTTATCACTATTACTACACTAAAGGGATGGACGAAACTGATGGTTATCAGGAAATTTAATAGATATTTCTTATTTCTTTTTCGATTTACGTTCTATCTTGCACCCCATTGTTCGTAAATTGGAAACAGGACAAAAAATTAAATTTTTGTTCCCGACAAATCTAACTCTTGGCATATATACAAACCTACTTCTCAATACAAAAGAATTCGCGAACGCCATTTTCATTGTGTTTTAAAAATAACTAAAAGTTGTTAGAAGTTCGAATTGTTTTGACGTTTTCAATTTACTTGCATTTCTGCTCACATTATTGCTTACTCTTTGAAACTCTTAACTATAATAAACGTATTTTCTTGTTATCTTAGAGCAAAGATTATAGACGTAAATTTTTGCTGGTACTATGTATTCTCTGTTTGTACTTCTCATAATCTATAATGTATATAAAATGCAACGTCTGTCCGTTAGTGCGCTTATCACTCAAGAAATACATATCCGATTTCCGTGCTTTTTTTTAAACATACATATGATTTCTGGCCAAGTTATAGGATATATTTTATTACGTTAGGTAACATAAGGAATAAGCGGTAACGATAATTGTAAATCAAGCCTCTTGCAATACACTGCCTAAGCCATTAAATATGGAACAATATCATGTAGCAAAAAATATAATATATATAAAATGCAACGTCTCTCTGTCTGTCTGTCCGTTAGTGCGCTTATCACTCAAGAACCACTTATCCGATTTACGTGTCTTTTTTTAATTCATACATATGTTCTCTGGCCAGGTTATATAATAATAATAATAATCTATATAATATATATGAAAGTCTCTCTGTCTGTCTGTCCGTTAGTGTGCTTATCATTCGTGAACCACTTATCCGATTTACGTGTTTTTTTTTTTAAAAAAATTCTTAACTTAATATCTACAAAAAAAATCTGTTATATATATAAAACCTAACGTCTCTCTGACTCTCTGTCTGTCTGTCCAGTAGTGCGCTTAGTACCCAAGAACCACTTATCCGATTTACTTGTTTTTTTACAAATTTATACATATGTTCTCTAGCCAGGTTATAAGTTATATGTTATTATGTTAGGTAACATAAGGAATAAGCAGTGACGATAATAGTAAATCAAATCCACACGAGCGGAGCCGCGGACACGACTAATGAAAAATATATTTTTTAAATTGTGAAGAAAAGGAAAGTACCCAAGTTAACGGACATTCTATCCTTTTTAATAAGACAGTTTTTAAAATTGAATTCTTTTAAACATTTCTAGAGACCCTATATTTTACATAGTTTCCCTTTTTTGTACAGAATCATCAATGCTATATAAGTAAATTCCCAGTTGTGAATTTAAAGTATCAAAGATGTTTATTAGAATCAAAATAAAACAGTGATGAGAAAAGATAAAAAAAAAATCATAATTTACCGTTTCAGAAGTCTAGATTTACGAGTAGAAATATAACAATTATAAATACATAATTTAGCAACTGGATTGCCTATATATCATAAGATAATGAGCGAAATATCAATATTTTATATTGTTCTTAGACTAGAATATAAATTCATGCATCCCAAACTTAAATGACTGTTTCTTTAAATATTGTTTCTTTATTACATATTCTAGGCTCCCCTAATTCTTCAAATCTTTTACATCATATACCTTATTAATTATTTTTAAGGCTTTTTTTACAGCCTTTAGGTCAGGTTTTTTAGAGACATAGATAACAAGTTATATAGCAAAATAGATTATTATAATATTTAGCGCTATTTGGTTAATACCGGGAAAACCAAGTCGTTCCGAAGACATTATGTGTTACTTGTAAAGGAAGAATTGAATGTGAACAACATTTGTCAGTACATCTTGTAGATTTTTTTTATCGTCCCTTCCCGCCTGAGTAGGGATTTTGCCCTTTTTCACATCCTAAGGATATCGGCGAGGATGTCGTAATACCCATAAACGTTGTCCGAGTGCCGAAACATACATTTCTGTATTTCATAGCACCTTCTAGACAACACTGTAGTGCTGCCTTGGAACTTATTGCAATTCTGCGAACAACTACAACCTATGTACGTGGCCAGGCCAAATATACTTAAATTTAATAAACAAGTATACCGTCCTGCGGGACTGAACCCTCGACCTTCGGCTCAGTAGCGAGGTACTACACCACTGAGCCACCGCTGCCACATGTTTAAAACTTGTGTGATATTGGATCAGTGAAATAATTTGACTATTTATGTTTTTTTTTTTTTTGGAAAATATCATCGCAGATTGATTAACACCCAGTACTAACAATCCTGTTTACGGTTGGAATACTTATAATCAAAGAAGTTAAATGGGCATTGGTTATCCGTAATGTAAAATCAGTTATTTTTCAGAACATTGGTCAGTTTTCCCGCTTCCATCGAGAACGGATTCTCGTCACATACTAACACAGCTCCAAATATGAATATGGTATTTTTTACTTCTTTATCTCCTTTTTTGCGAAACCTCAGTTTATGAACTTGTCCAATTATTTCGCCTATGAGTGCATTGAAGAGAAGTGGAATGAAGGAGACTCCTTGGCAAGCTCTTCTTTCATTGATGTGAATTGAGCGACTTATTTTATCTATGACGATGTCTTTTAAGTAGATATCTTTTATGATACCGGACGTCTCGTTTCATATGTTCTAATGAAACTATGATACTACTATAGTACTCTGTTTTCTAATGTTTATAGCTCTCGCACACATTTTCTGATCTGATTTTCCACCTCACTCTACGAGAACACAACCGGATAAGTCATTTTTGAAGGAGAGTACCCATAGTACATTGTTTTTGGAACCTTGGAGAAGACTATATTTTTTAGAACTTCTATAGAGAAGCACACTGAACTAAAATTAAGTTTAAGCTCCCTTGACTGTATTTCAGATAAATTTAGGATTTAAATGTACAGTTAGTCCTAAAACTTTCTTGAATGGTATTGCTGTTGTAATTAAAAATACGCATATTTTCACACAAAGGTTATTATCGCTTTTTGAAGAATAAAATCTCAAGCGGTTGCTCTTGACATATCTAAGGCCCGTTTGGCACGATGGACTGTTGGCTAAGCTACGCTCTTGTGGTGTGTCTGAAAAGTTCTGTTTGTGGCTCTCATGTTTCCTCAGAGAGCGTTCTTTACGAGTCGCAGTCTACGGATTTCTTTCTAACACCTTCACTATCAACGCCGGCCGGTGGGCTCCAAGGCTCCATACTGTCTCCTACTCTCTTTCTCATTTACATTAACGATCTGCTGGAAAAGATCGAAAATCCAATCTACAGCTTTGCAGATGACAATACGCTACTCTCTTCATTCACTTTGAACGCTCGGACATCGGCTGCTCAGACGAATATCCGCAGACAGCAGGAGGTCGTTCAACTTAACAAAGACCTGGAAGAAATTCTATCTTGGGGTGACAGTAACCAAGTGGAATTTAACGCTACAAAAACCCAGGCAGCAGTTTTTTCTAAAAAATTAACGTTGCTGAACCCGACATAGTTATATCGGGGCATTCCATTTACCTAGCATCGTCGCTCAATTTGTTGGGCGTTAGTTTGGGAGCAAATATATCCCGGCATGAACATGTTGCAGGCATAGCAAGGAGAGCTTCTCAAAAGTTAGGAATATTATTTCGAACCAGAAAGCTTTACACTCCACAACAACTGTTACTTCTTTACAAAGCTCAAATTCGAACAACTATGGAATACTGCTCCCATATTTGGGGCTCCGCTCCCAAACATACACTGCATTTGTTGGATTCTGTTCAGAGAAAAGCTGTTCGTCTGACTGGAGACCCGGAACTGACCGGCGGCCTTGATTCGCTGGAACATCGAAGAACGGTTGGCGACTTGAGTCTGTTCTACAAGTATTTTCATGGAAAGTGTTCGAAGGATGTAGCCCGCTTAATTCCTCCCAAAGCGGTGCATGTTAGAAATACACGTCGCGCTGGTGATTCATATCCGTAGGAGGTTCAGCTTGTTACTCGGCATACAACGCTTTTCAAGCAGTCTTTAATATGGAGAACATCATCCCTTTGGAATAATTTGCCCAGCGCTGTGTTTTCCACCGAGTACAATTTACAGCGATTCAAGAGCAACGTGAATCGCTTTTTCTTCCGCACACACATACCGCTCCTGGAGCGCTTTAGGGACTTCCCTGCAGCACGTGTGCTAGACCCATAAAAAATTATATATTGATTTTGATAATATTAAGTTTAAGACTGTTAGCAGCAAACTAGGTAGCTAACACATGGTTATATTTTTTTGTCATTACTTAACAGGTACGTCATATTGTCAACATAGATTACAAATCTTACCATGACATATTTGGAAAGGTCATAAACATAAGTACTAAATAGCAGCGATTCAAGCACTGATCCTTGGGGAATTCTAGCCGACAGATTTATGAGATAGGATTTTTACAAATAATTACCACGACAAATATGGACGTACTGTTTCCAACAAAACAAATATTAGTAGAAGTCAACACTCCTCCTCTCAAATCAAATTTTTCGAGTTTTCGCAATAAAACACTGTTACTAACTACAGCGAAAATGACGATAAATCGCCTACACAATACAAAATTTTCCATCTTTACACATATCATATATATAGTTTAAAGTTTTAAAAGAAGCACTCTGCGTGGACAAATTGAATTTGAAACCATGCTGAAAAGGAGGAATGAAACTTTTTTATCAAGAACCTCATTAATGAACAACTTTTTGAGTAACTTTTGTAATAACATTATCTAGTGAGATTGGATGATAATTTGTTTTACATCCATACTGGTACTATTAAAAGTATTAGCAATTTTCACTTTGTCTGTAATTTTCTTCTTACCTTTGATGAGTTTCCACTTCTAAATTTTATCTGATTTCCGCGACCAGTTCAGTTACTTTCCATACAGTTTTAGACAAATTTTCTGACGTTTTTATTTCTTGCTCAATACACCTACTTTTCGCTTCTTCTACGATCTCTTTTAATTTTTTAGAATATTTCTTATAAGAGTAATTAAAAATAAGATTGAGAATAATCCTTAGAAATTTGAAAAGTTTTCGTTTGTGCTGACAGAAAACGCCTCCTAAGAACCTGGCTTTTGATTTAGAGTTAAACGTTTTTTGAATAGAGAAACATAATAGTTCAACTGTTTACTGTTACTGTTTTTTTTTAAGAAAATCCTTTAAAAATAGATATATGAGAAATCATACTGTTTCTAATGCAGAAAAAGTTAGATTATAGTTTAAGAACTCCATACTATAAACTGATTAATAAAAAATTCCTAGGTATACACTTGCAATAATATTATATTTAGTAATTGATCTGAACTATCTAGCTGGCTCAGAAACCGTAAGTATCAATTTATAGCTATTAATCTATGACTAAAATTCATAATAATCATTAAATTTTTTAGCTGTATTATATTTTTAGCTAGATAGATAATGCAATAATATTTCAAATTTTTCCTAAATTATTAACAGTAATGCGAGAACTTCATTAGATACCGACAATTAGTTACATTCCCCACCAAAACATATTAAAATCTTTTCGTTGCAATACATTTCTAAATTTGTAGGTTTAAATATTACATCTCTACTAAAAAATAGTAATTTCTTTATCAACGCTGCCTCTCCAACAAGAATTCGTGGACATACAATAATTACTTAAGGCAATAATTTCTCAAAATTTTGAACAGTGAATCGGCAAAGCACAGTACCTGAAATTTTAAATATTTAAAAAATATGTTCAAGTCATGTTTGTTATTTTTGATTTTTGATAGACTTGAAATGTAAAAAGATTTTCCTTTTTTTTGCTACCCTCAAGATTTAAATGTGTTCTATCAGAAGCAAGTGCAAAAAATTTTAATTATTTTAGTTACCTGTATGATCACTGCTAGATTTACTTATATCTTCATTTTTTCTCATAAGTACTTTCTGTCATATAATTTAGTCTAACGTCTAAAATAAAAAACTTATATTTTTGTTTTGATATTAAGTATTGTTTACCTATTCTATAATAATAGCAATATTTTTTTAATTCGTTCATTACAAAGCTGTGGCCGATTATATTTATTAAAAAAATACTACCCTCTGAATATTCATTTATACCATCTAAATATTTATTTAAACTCACATTTAATCCATATATAAAACTGTTTACATTAAGCATTTCAGAAAAGTATAGGATCGACATAATAAATTTTATATGAGATTTTATATGAGAACTGAATTTTAAGTAAAGAATTCTCAAGAAAGGATTTTTTTTCAAAATATTTATTCCAGCTAATTTGAGAATGTTATTAAATATGAAGAACTTAAATAAATCGACAGTATTTTCATTAGTTCACATAACGTATGAGGCCTTATACTTAAGAGGTTAGTTTTAGGGATAAAAATCGGAAGTGAAAAAAAAAATTATCAGGTCATCGGGTGGGGGGTTTCAGCGCACACTTTTCTTTGTATTATTTAAAAAAAAATTGCCAAAAATCGCTGTCCTCCCCTTATCTCGAAAAATACTGATTAAGAAATTTTGAAAGAATTCTGGAATATTCTCCATAAAGTGTAGATTGAACGAAAATTATCATGAGTGCATTACGTTAGATAACACAAATATACAAAAGAAAAATTCTCTGTCTTTTAAGTGTTTTTCTGAAGTAATTTTTTATGCTGAATCCAAAAAAATCATAAAAAAAGTCATCCACCGTGAGGTTTTTTTCAGAAAATACACTTAAAGTTGTTTAATATTGTAAAACTATATAATCATTAAAATTATGGAACAAAACTATTATTTCGGACATCTTTAAATGTTCTGAACCTACATTTATCATAAAAACTTTAAAATATTAGGTTTTAGTATTCATGTTTAACAAAAAACACGCATACACCACCTTTAATTAAGCTACGTAGCAAAATGCTGTTTAAAATAAATATGTACAACCGCCAAATTAAAAAATTATTTTTAATGTTTATTAATATTGAACAAAACTATTATTTCCATTGTTTTTTAAAGTTCTTAACTTGACATCAAAAATAAAGTTTTAGATTCAGTTTCGACAAAAAAACTCGTTTTTAACACTTACAAGAATAATATGTGGTTAGTAAAATATTTTTTAAGTAAATCAATGCAACCTAAACAAGAATTTTTTTTCCGAGCGAAACTATCATTTCTAGCAGTTTTTTACATATCAGATTCGAATTTGATATGAAAACATGAGGAACAGTGTTTAGTATTGAAAAAAATTCCGTTTACTATTAAGGAACAAAAGGTTGGAAAATGCAGTCTAATGTATGTATATCCCTTGACAGTTTTAGAAGTCAATTGTATGAGTTTATATTCACTCAATTGATTGAGTGAATATGGGGGAATATGAGTGAGTGAGAGAGCGAGTGAGTGAGCTAGTAAGTGTAGGAGTGTGTGAGTGAGCAAGTGATCGAGTTAGTATGAGTAGTACATTTCTAACATATTTTTTAACTAAGTATCGCAATCTGCATCCTCGAGGATGGTGGACACCTGTGATCTCGGGGTTTAAGCTTCGGGTAAAAATTTATTGAAATTTAAAAGGAAATTTGTAATATTTTTATGCCTGTTGCGACTAAAATTGACTTATGGGAAGGAACTCAGGAAAAAAAAAAACTATGCTATAGACAAGGAGATTATAAGAGAAATTACGCGACAGAAACTCGGATACCCAGAAGCAGCAGGACTAGAGGTGTGCAAGTATCAAGCAACTGTAATGCATCAGAGTTGGGGCACTTGTATTTTGATGCAGCTAATACTACAAACCATGAAATAGACACGGAGTTTTATCAATGTGAAAATGATCCTAATAATTTTTGTTATATTTATGGTAGGTATAAGTTTAAAAATAAATTTCATAAAATAACTTTATCATATCAAATATTTATAAAGACTGTTTCAATTTAGGTGTAGCAGATCAAGCACAAAAATGGTCACCTAATAATATTTGTGTGGCTTGTCTAAAATCTTTGAAGAGATGGAAAAAGGAATGGTAGATGTTATGAAATATGATAAACCAATGGTATGGAAAAGACCTACAAACTCTGAAGATTGTTATTTTTGCAAAACAAATATTAAAGAGAAAGATCGTTCTGATAATCTTGAAATCATATGGTTTCATTTCATCCATCAAAGAACCTTTTTAAAACAAAAAGCTCCACAGAATAATATGAACATCATAATCAAGATGATAATATAGATATAGATGATCTAGAAGAAAGAGAAAAAGTAAGAGAAGAGGAAGAAGATTGTCAAACTGATGAAAATACTGAGAGTGATTTTGAACTGAAGAGAAATTTACTACTCAGTATACATCAACACTATACCAAACACTTTATTTTTGCACTCGACTCGCGTTTCGCTAACCATGGTAGCTTCATCAGGAGCGATGATTGCCCTAAACTACAAATCTACCCTATTTATACTTAGCCTAACCATTAAATTACTCAGGCCGAACTAATGGCATGGGCGAGGCCATCTCAGTTCCGGTCAAGTAACCAGTAGAGGGAACTATAAGGAATAGGCCCTCTGTCTTTATTTAGACTACTTTTACATTTTATAATTTCCATATAAGATATATCTTAATATAAGTGGAATTAATGGAATTAGTTGTAATGATTGTGACAAGAAGTATATTGGGCAAACTAAAAGGTCAATTAAAACACGATTTAAAGAACATTTAGCACACTTAAAATACAGTAGAATAGAGAAGTCTAGCACTGCCGAACATGCCCTTGAAGCCCTTGTAACATTAGATAATCTAAGATTAATTAAAAATGTATCTGATAGCAGATTGTTGACCGCATACGAAAATATGGAAATTATAAAATGTGAAAGTAGTTTAAATAAAGACAGACGGCCTATTCCCCCTCTACTGGTTACTTGACCGGAACTGATGGCCTCGCCTATGTCATTAGTTCCTCCTGAGTAATTCAAGGGTTAGGCTAAGTATAAATAGGGTAGATTTGTAGTTTAACATTAGTCAATTATCGCTCCTGATGAAACTAACATGGTTGGCGAAACGCGAGTCGAGGGCAAAAATAAAGTATTTGGTGTAGTGATGATATATACTGAGTAGTGTCATTGTGCCAAAGATTCCACTTTCCCAACTTAGCAAAGAGAAATTTAATTAATAATCTAGATACAAAATGGAATCAAGCGTCTCTAAATGATCTCGTTCGTGATCTTGAGCTACCAAAACAGAAGGCAGAACTCTTAGCATCAAGATTGACAAAAAGAGGAAACCTACAACCTGAAACAAAAATTACTTCTTGCCGGAATAGAGAGAAAGTTTTCTCAAAATATTTAACCCAAGATGGTTCCTTAGTCTATTGCCATGATATTCCAAGTCTAATAAAGATAGAGAGATAAAACCTAATATGTATATAGCCGATGAATAGAGATTTTTTATAGATTCATCTGCACGAATCTTAAAAGTAGTTTTACTAAACAAGAAAATATTTATCTTGCTGTGCCAATAGCTCATTCTGTAACTTTGACAGAAAATTATGACAATATGAAATTGGTTTTAGTTAAAATTAAATTTGAGGAGCATGGATAGAATTTATATGAAGTTTACGGCGTTAAAGTTTTGTTATGATTCATGTAGTGCAAGGAATATTTACTAAGTATCCATGCTTTTTATGTTTGTGGGATAGCAGAGATAGAATAAATCGCTATAAAAAAATGTTCGGGAAAAACTTAAGACATTAGATCCTGGTTCACACAATGTTATTAATGATCCTCTCGTGGACCCAGACAAAGTGCTACTTCCACCACTTCACATTAAATTAGGTCTAATAAAACAGTGTATAAAAGTTCTAGACAAACAAAGTAACTATTTTTTTTTATATCATATAGGAAAATTTCCTAAAAAATCAATTCCTACACTTAATGAAAGCCTTTTTGATAGTCCGCAAATACGAACCATAATGAAATATGATGATTTCATAAAGCAGATGAGTAACCTGGACAAAAAAAGCTTAGTTGAGTTTTTGTAAGGTTGTAGATAATTTTTTAGATAATTATAGATCTGACAACTGTAAAGAAATTGTTAAAAACGTAGTTAATGATTTTGAGAGGTAGGGATGATTGATGAGTATTAAGCTACATTTTTTAGACTAACTTGGGCTATTTTCCTGAAAATTTAGGTGACTACAGTGAAGAACAGGGAGAACGTTATCATCAGGTTCTGAAAGAAATCGAAAAACGTTGTTATGGCCGGTGGGACTCTCATATGTTAGCCGATTACTGTTGGTCATTGAAACGAGAAGAAGAAAATAGAATCAAATATTCTGGTATTTGAAGACAAATTAAAAAGGCCCCACAAAGAAAAGAAAAAGTTGTGCTTAATAAATAAAAAATTTCTAATAAAAAAACGAAAAAGAAGAAAATTAAAAACAGAATTTATAAACATAAGATTTAATTTTATGTTAAACAGTTAAAAAATGAATAGAAAATAAGTAAACAAATCACTCACATACTGACATACTCAAATACTCACATACTAACTCACACATTCACTCACTCGCATATCATCATACTCACTCACTCAGTTACTTACTTACCATCTAACACACTTACTCACGCACCCGCTCGCTCAGTTATTCACTCACTCACACATTCACTCATTCCCATACCCCCATACTAACTCAACCACTTCTACACTCACTCACTCGCTCTCTCAGTCACTCACTCACATACTTACTCATTCACATACCTCCATACTAACTCACTTCTACACTCACTCACTCACTCACTCACTCGCTCGCTCACTCACTTACTCGCTCACTCACTCACTCACTCACTATGTCACTCACCCATTCATATTCTCCCATATTCATTCAATCAATCAATCTATCCACAAAATTGACTTCTAAAACTGCCAAGGGATATAAATTAGACCGCATTTTGCAACCTTTTGTTCCTAAATAGTAAACGGATATTTTTTTCAACCCTAAACATTATTCCTCATGTCTTGATTTCGAATTTGAAACTTTAAAAAACTACTAGAACTGATAGTTTTGTACCGAAAAAAAATCTTGTTTAGCTGTTGCATTTATTTACTTAAAAAAGCATACCAACGACATGGCACCTTTGTAAGCGTTAAAAAGCGAGTTTTTTGTTGAAACTGAACATAAAACTTTATTTTTTAATGTCAAGTCAAGGATTAAGAACTTAAAACACTGGAGATTAGAATTTTGTGCAATGTTAATAAAAAAAAAAATAATTTTTAGTGTTCCGTACGGAACACTTATAAAATGACTTCGGTGTCTGTCCATCTGTCTGTCTGTTTGTCACACCCGATTTTCTCCGAAACTATTTGTCATTGAAATTTGGTAATAATTTGGTAATAATATAGGAATTGATGGCCTCATCAGAGCCGTGTGATTTTGAAAGTTAAATTTTGACTTAAGGGGTTAGTTTTCGGGGGTGAAATCGGAAGTGAAAAATTTTTTTTTTTACTAGGTCATCGAGTGTGGTGTCAAATGAAAGCGTGTGAAAACACGAGTAAAAAATGTATATATAATGTAATACTTACGCAGACTTTTCTTTGTATTATTTTTAAAAAATCGCGAAAAATCGCTGTCCCCCCTCCTTATCTCGAAAAGTACTGATCAAAAAACTTTGAAAAAACCCTGGAATATTCTCCACGGGGTGTAGATTGAACGAAAATTATCACGAGTGCATTACCTTTAATCATTTATCTGGTATATAAAAAAATAAAAATTTCAAGGTCATCAGTTTTCATTTAAGATTGGAAACAAATTTTGTTGAAAACTCATTTGGTGTATGTTTTATGAAGTCACTGATCATTTTATATCTCCGTAACAACACTTGCACTTTACCGGTTATTTAAATTAGCGGTTGCACGTATTTATTTTTAACCGCATTTTACTACATAGCTTAGTTAAAGTTGGTGGATGCGTGTTTTTTTTTAATCGTGAACACTAAAACCTAATATTTTAAAAATTTTATGATACATATAGATTCAAAACATTTAAAGATGTCCGAAATAATAGTCTTATTCCATAATTTAAATGATTACACAGTTTTATATAATTAAAATGTATTTTTTCAATTTATTAGTTTTCTGGTAACTTTCAGTGTATTTTCTGAAAAAACGTCTGGGTGAATTCTTTTTTTATGTTTTTTTTGGCTTCAGCATAAAAAAATACTTAAGAAAACACGTGTCTCACTTAAAAGATAGAAATTTACCTGATATTAAACAAAATCTATGAAAGCTGTGTTCCTTGACATCTAGTGAAGGTTTTTATAATATACTTTTACGTACAGTACTCTTACCGAGTAGCGAGTCGCTCTTGTACCGACATATACTTTTAGTTTTATTTTAACGGTAACCGGTCAAGTACAAGTCCAACTTGCACTTGACCAGTTTTAAGACAGAGTTTTATCTGATCACTGCACCTTTATAGTATTCATTATTAGTTTTACTTTTAAGTTTTTTTTGTTTTCAATCAAGTATAGTTCACGATCTTATTTTAGAGAGCTAATGACATCTACCATGGGCTACTAATTTTTTTTCACTTTCTCTAAACATGTTCCAGATTTATTATTGTCCATTTACCTTGAACCTTCCAGTTTGACAACCAGTTTTTTATTTTCATTTCTTAATTTAATAATTTCCCTGTTGAGATTACCTTAATTTTATATCCCTGTTCTATTTCAGAGAGATTTCTTTCCAAAACTGTGAGAAATCATTTAAGGCGCGTAATCTGGCTGTCTTTTTCTTTGTTGTTCCATCTATCTTTTTTTTTATTTCTTCTCTTGGTCTAGTATATTTTATGTCCTATGAGCCTGACACAATTTGCTGATAATTTGACGATTCAAAACATTTAGACTTACTCTCCATAATTCTGATAAAATTTAAAAGAATTGCTCTAGTAAATCCGTCAACTTGCTCCTGACACCAGAACGAAACATAAACTTCTCAGAGTCACTACTTCAATTACTCGAATCTATTAGTCACTACTTTTGTCACACTATTGGCATAATGGTTTTAAACATAACAAATTAAGTAAGAAATTTGATTTATAACTATAATTAATAAATAATTGTTACACTGTTAACTTATTTATGTGCATTTTAAAATAAGTGTACGTCGATGTTTTACGTTGTTATCTTCGGTTTTATAAATGTTGTTTTAGAATTAAAAGTATAATTAAATGATTATGGACTGTAGTATTAATGCGATTATTTCTCCCCAAACCTTTTCTTGTATTCCAAGGTATTTTTTGTGCGGATTTAGGAAATTTTCTTTAACCTTATACTTTATTTTTCTGACTTTTCCTAAAAAGAATGTTTTTAAAGGAAAATAATCAGCTGCTTTTAAAATCGATAGAAAAAAAATATTACATATAGTTGTAATATTTTTACAATGTTTTTTTTTATTATTGATTTTTGATAAAGTTTTTTTCAAAATTCAAATTCAATTTGACATATATATCTCAAATATCGGCGAAATTGATTCAATAATTTACAAAATTTTACTCAAGATATTCGGACGAGAGCCGGCAGATAAAAATTTGATAAAAAAAATTTTACTTTGACGGACCCCACAAGATCGAGTTAGCATTTAACCAAAATCAACGACAATAATCCCATGAAATATGTGCGAAGGCCTTGGTATAAAAATGGTAATTATTTTAGTATAATAATAAATTTCTGTGTGGTCTTCAAAAACATCACTTGGTTCAGAAATTAGGTTTACAAATAAAAGATAATGTAAATTTTAAAAATTATTCGTTGTACGAAAACAATTTAGGACTAAATTACTTTTAAATAATTTTAGCATTTAGAAGCTCAATTTACAATTAGGCATTTAAATGGACCCTTGTGCTCCAAAAGGTAATTTTGCTTTAAGCCATATAGCTCAAATTGATTGTATTCCACTTACCATATTAAAGATATTCTTTACGATTTTTATACCTTTTATGATTTGTGCATTTTTTATTATTTTTTTAAACACCATGAAAAAATAATTATTCCTTGGTCACTTGAGAAAACTGTAAAATGCGTGTCACACTATAGATTAAAAGTGAACTTAAAGTTTATCTAAGTTGTGAAAAATACTGTAGATTTTCTCAAGGAGAAGTTTTTTATCTAAAAGTTTAAATAAAATGTAATAGAATCTAAAGCACGTCTTCTAAAAATATTGTAAACATTAAAAAAAATCGCTAATTTTGTAAAAATTTTACTTAACACTGTTTTTGAGGTTCTATTTAGCAATACAGATTTTCCCACGTTTTCAATCATCATTCAAGATTTGATTATACCTATATTTGTTTGAAAACCTTTAGATAATGTATATATATATATATATATATATATATATATATATATATATATATATATATATATATATACACTACCGTCAGAAAGTATTTGCCCACCTAGTTGTTTCAGTCCCAAGATAACAAAATCCGAGATAATATATTTTTTAAAATTTTAATGAATTATTATTTATTATCACATTATTGACAGTCTAGATCAGAAAGATATGCATACTTTTCCAGGATTTTTCTCATCTATGTGACCTCCTTTGTTTTTAATTACCGCTTTACAGACTTTCGGCATTCTCCAGAAGATTCTTCACAGGATTCTGTCTGATCGGATGATTGTGGAGGCCAAGTCATCATTGGTACAAAAAAGTTCTCTAATTTGTTTAGCAGAATGTTTAGGGACGTTGTCAAGCTGAAAAATAAACTTTCCCTGTAAAATATCTCTTCCAGAAGGAAGCATTTGAGTCAGCAAAATTTCTTGATACTGTTCTTTTTGCATGATTCCTTCTATACTAATGATTTTTCCAACTTTACCGTTATCAAAACAACCCCAAACCATTATTGAACCACCACCATGTTTTACTGTAGGCAACTGACAGGCTTCCAACATCCTCTCTCCAGCTGACCGCCGCACGTAAACTCGTCGATTTGAACCGAAAATTTTGAATTTAGATTCGTCGCTCCAAAGGACGGAATTCCATTGTTCTGATGTCCAATTTTCATGCATGTTCTCGGGCCCATTCTAATCGTTTACGTTTATTCACTTGCCTAAGAAGTGGTTTCCTCACTGCAACTCTCCCGTGTAGTCCACCTTCTGCTAACCTGTTCTTCATGGCTGTCACGCTGATGGGGATGGGCCGCTCCAGATTTACTTGTGCCGTGATTTCTGGTGCGATTAGGCGGCGATTACGTTTGCTAGACATTGTTATAGCGCTATCTTCAGCGGTAGTCGTTTCTCGAGGCCTTCCTGAGCGTTTTTGGTTGCGAATTCCATGTCTCGCAGAAATTTTTTTTACGATGTAGTCCACCGTTCTCCTTGACATCCGCATATCACTAGCGATTTGTCGACTCGAGTGGCCATTTTGATGTCTCACAATTATCAGAGCTCGATTTTCAACGGAAACTTCTTTCGTTTTTGGCATTTTCACAAAACAGTTGGGCCTGTATCAATGACAAAGTACTATTTGCAAATGGTTAATTTCCAAAAGGACAATGATATTTATAGCATAGTCTTTATCATAAAATGTCACTAGGAATTTCCATAATCCCTAGAAACTTGAAATGAGTTCTTACTTCAACTGGAATTCTCAGAATTCGCCTCAAAACAATTATCATGCAAAACTTGAAAATTTGTGATTTCACCAAAAAGTCTTATCTATACTATTTTATGATGGACACTTGTTAAGAACAATTAAATTTACTTAATGTAATGAAAGGGTTTAATTAGGTATTAAATTTTGACAGGTACATTGAATTTCTAGGTGGGCAAATACGTTCTGATGGTAGTGTATATATTTAAGAAACTCTGTGTGTATTCGATTTCTTGTTTTATAAAGATTACGAATATAATAAATAATTAAACAGAAATTCGCGTTTGCAATATTTATATAAAGGGTAAATAATTATACAAATCTTATTCATACTCAACATGGATATATCTGCGGTGAACACCCTTGATATATAAAACTAAATAAAAGAATGTTGATATATAAAAAATGCACTTATACAAAAACTAAAATTCTACTTACACAACTAAAAATTCTACTTATACAAGAAGTAAAAAATCTTTCTCTCTCAGTCCTTTCACCCCAACAAGAGTATCGGTGATACTATGCAGTTGCTGCCTCAACAGTCATTCTCCAGACATGCTCGTGCACACCCATACCAAGAAGAAATCTTACATGGTCGGACCATCTTGTTAGAGACCGTCCCCTTGATCCTCTACCTTCCCTTCCCCTTTACTACAAGCTTTTCCTTGGCATCCACTCCCCTCATAATGTTTTTTTTATGGGTCTAGTACACGTGCTGCAGGGAAGTCCCTAAAGCGCTACAGGAGCGACACGTGTGCGGAAAAAGCGATTCACGTTTTTCTTGAAAGAGATGATGTTCTCCATATAAAAGACTGCTTGAAAAGTGTTGTGCGAGGAGTAACAAGCTGAACCTGACACGGAAGTGAAATATTAGCGTGGCGTGTACTTCTAACATGCACCGCTCTGGGAGGAATTAAGCGGGCTACATTTTTCGAACACTTTCCATGAAAATACTTGTAGAATAGGCTTAAGTCGCCAACCGTTCTTCGATGTTCCAACGAATCAAGGCCGTCGGTCAGTTCCGGGTCTCCAATCAGACGAATAGCTCTCCTCTGAACAGAATCCAACAAATCTGTATGTTTGGGCGCGGAGCCCTAAACATGGAAGCAATATTCCATAGTTGGTCGAATTTGAGCTTTGTAAAGAATTGTTGTGCAGTGTAAAGCTTTCTGGTTCGAAATAATATTCCCAACTTTTGAGAAGCTCTCCTTGTTATGCTTGCAACATGTTTATGCCAGGACCTATTTGCTCCCAAATTAACGCCCAACAAATTGAACGACGATGCTAGAGGAATGGCGTGCCCCGACATAACTATGTCGGGTTCAGCAACGTTAACTTTTTTAGAAAAAACGGCTGCCTAAGTTTTTGTAGCGTTAAATTCCACTTGGTTACTGTCACCCCAAGATAGAATTTCTTCCAGGACTTTGTTAAGTTGAGTGACTTCCTGCTGTCTGCAGATATTCGTCTGAGCAGCCAATGTCCCAGCGTTCAATGTGAATGAAGAGATAAGCGTACTGACATCTGCAAAGCTGTAGATTGGATTCCCGGTCTTTTCCAGCAGATCGTTAATGTAAATGAGAAAGAGAGTAGGGGACAGTATGGTGCCTTGGGGCACACCGGCGTTGATAGTGAAGGTGAGAAAGAAATCCGTCTACTGCCACTCCTAAAGAGCGAGAGCCACAAACAGAACTTTTCAGACATACCATAAGAGCGTAGCTTAGCCAACAGTCCATCGTGCCAAACACGGTCGAATGCCTTGGATATGTCGAGAGCAACTGCTCGAGATTCTCCAAAGTGCACAATTGCATTGTTCCAAACATGTGTTACATAAGTCAGAAGATCTCCTGTTGATCTATGTTTACGAAAGCCATATTGGTGATCGCTAATAATGTTAAATCTTTCAAGATATTTTAGAAGATGCTGATTGATAGCCTTTTCCATGACTTTCCATATTATTGAAAGCAGTGCGACTAGTCGGTAGTTATTTGGCAAGTGTGTATATGTGACCAAATAATTCGAGTACTGTCTATTAATTCTATTTGTAGATCATTTATACTAAGCTCTTCAAGAACAGATACATTAGTATAGTATTCAGTATATGACACTCTGAGGATTCTTCGATATGCCCACATCTCAAACACATCAATTCGTCTCCTGTCAGCTTGTTTAGTGGCCCATATTTCCGTTGCGAAATTTGCTATGGGGAATATAAGGCTGGCAATTTTAACTTTGTGTTTTTGTGACAGCTGGATCCTTCCAGACCTTAGTGAGTTTGAACCTCGAGTTTCTAGCCATAGCTAAACGTCTTCTTATTTCCGCTTCACAGCCAGCATTGTTAATTATGAGGTGTCCCAAATAGTTGAAATGGTCTACAAGAATGAAACCAGTAATTTTATTGATGTGTGACAGATCTTCATTACGACTAAGATGTATAGATGTTCCCATGCTGATTAGAATCGACCAGAGTTTCTTCCATTGTATACAGTCGTAAACTTTAGAGCAGTCTATAAAACAGATATAGATTGTTATTTAGAATTTCCTAACATTTTATATTATCTGGCATATGTTCTGAATTTGTTCTCTAGTCCCTCTTTCTGGAATAAAGCCAACAAAAAAGTTTTGACTCTTTCATTTAGGATCCAGTGAAACACCTCAGCAGCATATGATACCAGAGCGATTATTCCATAAAGGATCCTTTCTTATGCAAGGTTATAAATGCAACTTCACACCGATCTTTCGGCCATCTTCCAGTGTTCCATACCATATTACACAGTTGATGTAGCGTATTAACGGTGGTTTCGCCCATCGTCTTTATTATTTTCGCAGGTTTCGTCTATCTTCTTTATTATTTCAGCAGGTATCTCGTCAATATCTGCTGCTTTTCTGTTCTTCAACTGTTAAAGAGCCTTCCTGACTTCAGATTTAAGAATACATGGCTCTTATTCTTCTGCGAGTTCGTTATCGACAATGCAGTCGCCCACGAGTTGAAGCACAAAAAGTTCTTTACCGTTATCTTTCCAAGTGTCAATGATTCCAGGCATGTCGATGACTGTTCTATCTTCCTTATCTCTGATTATTTAAAAATTTATTAAACCAAAAATCCATGACCTGGTAAACTAAAAACATATAAATCCTTAAATAAAAAAAATCACAAAGAAATAAAACCAAACTCAATTAAACTCAACAATTTGAAGTCATAAAACGGAGATCCTAAACTGATAAACCCAATACTTTACAAGAATTTTATGTAAAATGTATCAGTTAGTTCAGGTCAGTTAAGCTATAATATACTATAGTAATATTATGGCTTACCCTTTTTTTTATGGGTCTAGCACACGTGATGCAGGTAAGTCCCTAAAGCGCTACAGGAGCGACATGTGTGCGGAAAAAGCAATTCACGTTGTTCTTGAATCGCTGTATATTGTACTCGGTGGAAAACACAGTCCTGGGCAAATTATTCTAAAGGGATGATGTTCTCCATATAAAAGACTGCTTGAAAAACGCTGTACGAGGAGTAACAAGCCGAACCTCATACGAATGGGAAGTATTAGCGCGACGTGTATTTCTAACATGCACCGCTCTGAGAGGAATTAAGCTACATCCTTCGAGCACTTTCCATGAAAATACTTGTAGAATGGATTCAAGTCGCCAACTGTTCTTTGATGTTCCAGCGAATCAAGGCCGCCGGTCAGTTCCGGGTCTCCAATCAGACGAACAGCTCTTTTCTGAACAGAATCGAACAAATGAAGTGTATGTTTGGGAGCGGAGTCCCAAACATGGGAACAGTATTCCATAGTTGGTCGAATTTGAGCTTTGTAAAGAATTAACAATTGTTGTGGAATGTAAAGGTTTCTGGTTCGAAATAATATTCCCAACTTTTGAGAAGCCCCCCTTGCTATGCCTGCAACATGTTTATGCCAGGACATATTTGCTCCCAAATTAACGACCAACAAATGACGAGTGACGATGTTAGAGGAATGGAGTGCCCCGACATAACTATGTCGGATTCAGCAACGTTAACTTTTTTAGAAATACTTTCGCCTGGGTTTTTGTAACGTTAAATTCCACTTATTGTCATCCCAAGATAGAATTTCTTCCAGGTCTTTGTTAAGTTGAATGACTTCCTGGTATCTGCGGATATTCGTCTGAGTAGCCGATGTCCGAGCGTTCAAAGTGAACGAAGAGATAAGCGTACTGTCATCTGCAAAGCTGTAGATTGGGTTCCCGGTCTTTTCCAGCAGATCGTTAATGTAAATGAGAAAGAGAGTAGGAGACAGTACTTGGAGCACACCGGCGTTGATAGCAAAAGTGTTCTCAGACATACCATAAGAGCGTAGCTTAGACAACAGTCCATCGTGCCAAACACGGTCGAATGCCTAGAATGAGTCAAGAGAAACCGCTTCAGATTCTCCAAAGTGTTCAATTGCGTTGTTCCAAACATGTGCTACATAAGTTAGAAGATCTCCTGTTGATCTATGTTCACGAAAGCCATATTGGTGATCGCTAATAACGTTGAATCCTTTAAGATATTTTAGAAGATTTTTGATAGCCTTTTCCATGACTTTCGATATTATTGAAAGTAGTGCGACTGGTCGGTAATTATTTGGTAAGGTCTTCTTGCCTTTTTAGGTATCGGCTCAACTGTGGCACATTTCCAGCAGGAAGGAAATATTTCCTTTCTGTAAGATAGGTTGAAAAGTCTACAGAAAACTGGTATTAGTTCCCTTGCACAGTTTTTGAGAACTATGGTAGGTATTGCGTCAACGCCAGAAGCTTTTTTGGTGTCTAGCTTCATTAAAATAATTTTTATGGTACGCTTTCTGAAGACAATATCGGACATCCTTGACCGCTCTATGGGAATAGTAGGTGGTGTTTTTCCTTGGAAATCGACAGTAGAATGTGAAGCAAAGAGTTCAGCCAACAAGTTCACTTTCTCAACAGGTGCCGTTGCAATGGAATTATCTGGTCGTGTAAGTGGTGATATGGCGCAATTGGTGAAATTTTGACTAACTGCCTTAGCGACTGACCAAAAAGACCTGGAATTGTTGGGACAAGCGAGAAGTTTATTTCTAATTCGTTGATTGTGTGCCTCCTTGGTTTCGTTGATAATTTCTTTGCATCTGTTCCGAGCACGAGCAAAAGTGTTACGATTTATGGTGTTAGGATTTACCCGCCATTGTCCGTAGGCAAGATGTTTAGAAGCAACCGCTTCTTTGCATTCTTAGTCAAACCAAGGCTTGCCGTTGGAAGGGCATTTTTTCGAAAAAGGAATGTAAGCTTCTATACCAGCAAAAATAACATCTGAAACCTCCCTGGTGCAGTCAGATGGGTCGTCAGATGAAAAACAAACGTCTAACAAGGAAGTTCAAAATATTCCATGAGATCTTCCCATTTAGCAGATCTGTAGTGCCAAATCTTGCGCGGTTTAGGCGCCTCTCTATCACTGATTGGTAGGTTACTCGATGTCGAAACCAGTTTATGGTCGGAAGAACCTAACGGCGGATTTACGGTGACCGTGTAAATCTCCGGATTGGTGGTTAAAAAAAGATCAAGAAGACTGGCGAACTCCTCGACTCGATCAGGGATCCGTATTGGTTCATCAGTAAGCTGAGTTAAGCCACAACCTTGTTCGTCGGTAGTATTTGAATATGTTGTTGGATATTAAAGTAGCCCAGGATGGCAATTTCGGCATTTGGATAGTTAATTTGTAAATAATCGATGGTGTATGCAAGAGAAGCTAAAAGTGTTCTAAAGTTAGTAGCACTACAGATGAACCTGGTGGTTTGTTGAGTCGTTATTTTAACCACATAACATCAAAGTTTGGGAGCTCCAGAGCCTCTTTAAGTATATTTTATTGTTGAGAATTAGATATTGTTGCAATTCGCATATATTGTACATATCAAATCTATATAGCAGTAAAAATGCTGTTATAAAATTGTTATTTATGATAAATATGTATTTTGTAATATGAATATTATATTTAATTTGTTAGTGTAGGATAAATACTTAAATAAGTTATAAAATACTTATGTATATACTTAAATAAAGCAGGAAAATATAAATAGCATTAACATTTTTTTTCTATATTAGTAAATGAAAATTCTAAGATCTTTTTAAGCATTATTTTGGTTGTTAAGTGTATGAGTATATATATATATATATATATATATATATATATATATATATATATATATATATATATATATATATATATACTCAGGAGAGTTCGCCAGTCTTCTTGATCTGTTTTTAACCACCAATCCGGAGATTTACACGGTCAGCGTAAATCCACCGTTAGGTTCTTCCGACCATAATCTGCTTTCGACATCGAGTATTCTACCAATCAGTGACAGAGAGGCGCCCAAACCGCGCAAGATTTGGCACTACAATCTGCTAAATGGGAAGATCTCATGGAATATTTTCGAACTTTCCCTTGGTTGGACGTTTGTTTTCGATCCGACGACCCATCTGACTGCGCCAGGGAGGTTTCCGATGTTATTTTGGCCGGTATGGATGCTTACATCCCTTTTTCGAAGAAAATGCCCTTCCAACGGCAAGCCTTGGTTTGACCTAAAATGCAAAGAAGCTGTTGCTTCTAAACATCTTGCATACCGACAGTGGCGTGAAGATCCTAACACCATAAATCGTAACATCTTTGTTCGTACCAGGAACAGATGCAAAGAAATTATCGACGAAACCAAGGAGGAACACAATCAACGGATTAGAAACAAACTTCTCGCTTGTCCCGGCAATTCCAGGTCTTTTTGGTCGGTCGCTAAGGCAGTTAGTCAAAATTTCACCAAATCCACCATACCGCCACTCACACGGCCAGATAATTCTATTGCAACGACACCTGTTGAGAAAGCGAACTTGTTGGCTGAACTCTTTGCCCCAGCTTCACATTCTACTGTCGATTTCCAAGGAAAAACACCACCTACTATTCCCATAGTGCAGTCAAGGATGCCCGATATTGTCTTCAGACAGCGTATCATAAAACGTATTTTGATGAAGCTAGACACCAAAAAGGCTTCAGGCGCTGACGGAATACCTGCCATAGTTCTCAAGAACTGTGCGAGGGAACTAACACCAGTTTTCTGTAGACTTTTCAACCTATCCTACGGAAAGGGAATATTTCCTTCCTGCTGGAAATGTGCCACAGTTCAGCCGATACCTAAAAAAGGCAAGAAGACCTTGCCAAATAACTACCGACCAATCGCACTACTCTCAATAATATCGAAAGTCATGGAAAAGGCTATCAATCAGCATCTTCTAAAATATCTTGAAGGATTCAACATTATTAGTGATCACCAATATGGCTTTCGTAAAAATAGATCAACAGGAGATCTTCTGACTTATGTAACACATGTTTGGAACAACGCAATTGAACACTTTGGAGAATCTCGAGCGGTTGCTCTTGACATATCCAAGGCATTTGACCGTGTTTGGCACGATGGGCTGTTGGCTAAGCTACATTCTTATGGTATGTCTGAAAAGTTCTGTTTGTGGCTCTCATGTTTCCTCAGAGAGCGTTCTTTACGAGTGGCGGTTGGACGGATTTCTTTCTAACACCTTCACTATCAACGCCGGTGTACAGTACACTTATCTCTTCATTCACTTTGAACGCTCGGACATCGACTACTCAGACGAATATCCGCAGACAGCAGGAAGTCATTCAACTTAACAAAGACCTGGAAGAAATTCTATCTTGGGGTGACAGTAACCAAGTGGAATTTAACGCTACAAAAACCCAGGCGGCAGTTTTTTTCTAAAAAAGTTAACGTTGCAGAACCCGACATAGTTATGTCGGGGCACTCCATCCCTCTAACATCGTCACTCAATCTGTTAGGCGTTAATTTGGGAGCAAATATGTCCTGGCATGAACATGTTGCAGGCATAGCAAGAAGAGCTTCTCAAAAGTTGGGAATATTGTTTCGAACCAGAAAGCTCTACACTCCACAACAACTGTTAATTCTTTACAAAGCTCAAATTCGACCAACTATGGAATACTGCTCCCATGTTTGGAGCTCCGCTCCCAAACATACACTGCATTTGTTGGATTCTATCCAGAGAAGAGCTGTTCGTCTGATTGGACACCCGGAACTGACCGACGGCCTTGATTCGCTGGAACATCGAAGAACGGTTGGCGACTTGAGCCTATTCTACAAGTACTTTCATGGAAAGTGTTCGAAAGATGTGGCCCGTTTAATTCCTCCCAGAGCGGTGCATGTTAGAAGTACACGTCGCGCTAATGCTTCACATCCGTATGAGGTTCAGCTTGTTACTCCTCGTACAACGCTTTTCAAGCAGTCTTTTATATGGAGAACATCATGCCTTTGGAATGGTTTACCCAGGACTGTGTTTCCCATCGAGTACAATCTACAGCGATTCAAGAACAACGTGAATCGCTTTCTCCGCACACGTGTCGCTCCTGTAGCGCTTTAGGGACTTCCCTGTAACACGTGTGCTAGACCCATAAAAAAAAAAAAAAAAAAAAAAAAAAAAAAAAATATATATATATATATATATATATATATATATATATATATATATAAAAGTTGAGATAGTGTGTTTCCATTAGTAATATATTTGAAACATTTCACAGTTATTTAAACATTCTTCAAAAAATTTGTTAGTTACTGTAACTTTCTCTTTATGTTTACATCGAAATGATATAATTATTTAAGTAAATTAACTGATATACATATAAATGTATATGTTTCAGTTACTATATAATATTTCTACAAAAAAATTGTAAAAATAAAAAGGAACAGAAGAGTAACATTGAAAAATTCCGAGTAATAAGTTTGGCCCGAATAACTAATTTGTATAAATTTTTAGCATATCATCCATCGCCATATTGAATCAACCTTGGATTTAGGAGTTAAACATGAATTTTAGACTTAATATTTGTAATCAGTAACATTGGAAAACCCAGAGTAACATGTTCAGCCCAAATATTTTTTTAGCATTTTATAGCGGCCATATTTGATTCGCGATATTGAATTTCGGAATAGTTAAATTTGGACTTCATATATGAAATCAGCGACTACGAAAATTTCCGGGTAACAAGATATATGTAAAGTAGTAGTAATTTTTTTTTTCTTCAACTACTGTTACTAAAATTTATGATAAAATGATAGTTTTGGCCAATTTTCCTCTATATGTTTGCGATAATTCAAAACTCGACTTTCTTACGTTTTTTGGAAATTAAATGACGAGTATTATTATATATATATATATATATATATATATATATATATATGTATATATCCCAATCGGTTGCGAAATAAGTACTCTAGATAATTTTGAACGAAAAAATGTCATTTCGTGCCACTGTGCAGCGACCAAATTGATTTTTGACTGATATGGAACATATGAAAGTTATATTAAGTTTTCATAACTCAATTCTGCCTTGTTTAAAGAGTTTCAAGTATCTATACAAACATATGAATGTTTTAGGGAATTCTGATCAGTCGATTTGAAATTAATTTTAAATGCTTTTTCTTTAAATTAGAATTTATAGAGTTGTGTAGTCAAGGAAGAATCGGGAAGCACATGCCTCTCCTGCCCATACAAATGTAAAAAATAGGACCTTCTTAGAAAGGGAGCTTTTTATTTTTATTGGGGAAAGTGTTAAAGCGTTTAATGTTTTACTGTATGCAAGAATTATAAAAAACGTCTCCACACTGGTCATCGAATTTGAAAAAAAAATTGATTTAAAGTGTTTAGAATTATATAAAGGGTTTTTTGTAAAAAAAAATTGTGATCGTAACAAGACAGATCGGGAAGCTATCATATCAGTTGGCAATGGATCGGACAATAATAGTAATAATAACAATTGATTTTAAGTAACATATTGACAAAAACAAGAAACACATCCTATCTAATAAGTCACATACGCGTTTCAAATGTCATTATATAACAACAAAGGACAACGATAAAATTAAAATAAAAAGCTTGAAACTTTAAAACGTTTGTACAAAGTAGCTATTATTTGCATAACAAACAAAATTTCATTTAGCACTTTACTTTAAAACTAGCAGTGGCTCATTTACATTTAAAGTGGGATTTAAAAAAGACGTAAACCTAAATTGGACTTTAAATAATAATTAATCCTTACTATAAAAGACTTGCTTTCGCAAGGGTGTCAAGCTAAGTAAAGAAAAAAAAATATAAATCAAAGTATTTATTAATTTATGATAACACTAGAAGTGGCCGCGGCTCCGTTCGCTTGGGCTTTATTCACTATTATCGTCCCTGCTCATTCCTTATATTACCTAACGTAATAAAATATATCCTATAACCTGGGCAGAAAATATGCGTATGAATTAAAAAAAAAAAACATGTAAGTCGGATAAGTAATTCGCGAGTAATAACCGTACTAACAGACAGTCAGGCAGACAGAGAGACGATGCATCTATAATATATATAAATTGCAATGTCTCTTTGTCTGTTTATCCGTTAGTGCGTTTATCACTAGAGAACCACTTATCCTATTTACATGCTTTTTTTTAAAACATGCATATGTCCTCTAGCCAGGCTATAGGCTATATTTTATTACCTTAGGTAACATAAGGAATAAGCAGTGACGATAATAGTGAATCAAGTCGGAAAAAAGTTTGCGGCTAGCGTGTTCTCTTGCTGCCTAAACCACTAAATATGGAACAATATTATGTAACAAAAAATATCTATAATATACATATATAAAATGCAACGTCTCTCTGTCTGTCTGTCCATTAGTGCGCTTGTCACTCGAGGAACTACTTATCAGATTTATGTGTTTTTTTTTTTAATTCACACATTTGTTCTCTGGCCAGGTTATCTATAATCTTCTATAATATATATAAAATGCGACGTCTCTCTTTGTGTCCGTCTGTTGTCCGTTAGTGCGCTTATCACTGGAGAATCACATATCCGATTTACGTGCTTTTTCTTTTTTAAAACATACATATGTTCTTTAGCCAGGTTATAAAATATATTTTATTATGTTAGGTTACATAAGGAATAAGCAGAGACGATAATAGTAAATCAAGTCGAAAAAAATTTGCCGCTAATGCGTTCTCTTGCAATACACTGCCTACACCATTAGATATGGAACAATATAATGTAACAAAAATATACATAATATATTTGAAATGCAACCTCTCTCTGTCGGTCTGTCTGCTCGATACGGCGCTTATCACTCGAGAACCACTTATCCGATTTAAGTGGTTTTTTTTTTTTAATTCCTACATTTATTCTCTGTCCAGGTTATCTATAATCTTCTATAGTATATATAAAACGCGACATCTCTCTGTGTGTCTGTCTGTCTGTCTGTCCGTTAGTACGCTTATTACTGGAGAACCACTTATACGATTTACGTGCTTTTTCTTTTAAAACATGCATATGTTCTCTAGTCATCTCCATATCTATAATATATATAAATTGCAACGTCTCTCTGTATGTCTCTCTGTCCGTTAGTGAGCTTATCATTCGAGAACCACTTATCCGATTTACGTGCTTTTTTTAAACATACATATATTATCTGGCCAGATTATAGGATATATTTTTATTACGTTAGGTAATATAAGGAATAAGAAGTGACGATAATAATAAATCAAGTCGGAAAAAAAGTTTGCCGCTAGCGCGTTCTCTTGCAATCCACTGCCTAAACCATTAAATATGGAACATCATTTAAAAAAAAAATTTTTATAAAATATTTGAAATTCAACGTCTCTCTGTTTGTCTGTCCGTTAGTACGCTTATCACTCGAGAACCAGTTATCTGATTTACGTGTTCTTTTTTTTTAAACATATATTTATTCTCTCTCTAATTCTATCTTGGGGTGACAGTAACCAAGTGGAATTTTAACGCTACAAAAACCCAGGCGGCAGGTTTTTCTAAAAAAGCTAACGTTGCTGAACCCGACATAGTTATGGCGGGGCACTCCATTCCTCTAACATCGTTATTCAATTTGTTGGGCATTAATTTGGGAGCAAAAATATGTCCTGGCATGAGCATGTTGCAGGCATAGCAAGGAGAGCTTCTCAAAAGCTGGGAATATTATTTAGAACCAGAAAGCTTTACACTCCACAACAAGTGTTAATTCTTTACAAAGCTCAAATTCGACCAACTATGGAATACTGCTCCCATGTTTGGGGCTCCGCTCCCAAACATACACTGCATTTGTTGGATTCTATTCAGAGAAGAGCTGTTCGTCTGATTGGAGACCCGGAACTGACCGGCGGCCTTGATTCGCTGGAACATCGAAGAACGGTTGGGGACTTTAGCCTATACTACTACTATTTTCATGGAAAGTGATCGGAGGATGTGACCCGTTTAATTCCTCCCAGAGAGAGCGGTGCATGTTAGAAATACATGTCGCGCTGATACTTCACATCCCTATGAGGTTTAGCTTGTTACTCCTCGTACAACGCTTTTCAAGCAGTCTTTTATATGGAGGACATCATTCCTTTGGAATAATTTGCTCAGGACTGTGTTTCCCACCGAGTACAATTTGCAGCGATTCAAGAACAACGTGAATCGTTTTTTCCGCACACGTGTCGCTCCTGTAGCGCTTTAGGGACCTCCCTGCAGCACGTGTGCTAGACTCATAAAAAAAAAAAAAAAGAAAATATTCTCTGGTCAGGTTATAGGACATATTTTCTTAAGTTAGATAACATAAGGAATAAGCAGTAGCGATAATAGTGAATCAAGTCGGAAAAAAGTTTGCCGCTAGCGCGTTCTCTTGCAATACGCCATATTTAATAGTTTAGGATTAAATATGGAACAATATCATGTAGCAAAGAATATAATATATATAAAATGCAACGTCTCTCTGTCTGCCTGTCTGTCCGTTAATGCGCTTATTACCCGCGAGCTACTTATCCGATTTACGTTTTTTTTTTAATTCATACATATATTTTCTGGCTAGGTTATAGGATATATTTTATTACGTTAGGTAATATAAGGAACGAGAAGTGACTATAATAGTGAATAAAATCCACGCGAGCGAAGCCGCGGGCACTGCTAGTTTTACATATATTATATTCTTTGCTATATAATATTGTTCCATATTTAATAGTTTAGGTAGCGTATTGCAAGAGAACGCGCTAGCAGCAACTTTTTTCCGACTTGATTTACTGTTATAGTCACTGCTTATTCCTTATGTTACCTAACGTAATAAAATAAAGCCTATAATCTGGCCAGAGAATATATGTATGTCTAAAAAAAAGCACGTAAATCGGATAAGTGGGTCTCAAGGATAAGCGCACTAACGGACAGACAGACAGAGAGACGTTGCATTTTATATATATATATTATATAATATTATAGATAATATGACCAAAGAACAAATGTGTGAATTAAAAAACACGTAAATCGGATAAGTGGTTCTCGAGTGATAAGCGCACTAACGGGCAGACAGATAGACAGAGAGACGTAGCATTTTATATATATTATATTTTTTGTTACATAATATTGTTCCTTATTTAATAGTTTAGGCAGTGTATTGCAAGAGAACGCGATAGCGGCATACTTTTTTCCAACTTGATTCACTATTATCGTCACTACTTATTCCTTATGTTACCTAACGTAATAAAATCTAGCCTATAGCCTGGCCAGAGAAATTATCCATGTTTTAAAAAAAAGCACTTAAATCGGATAAGTGGTTCCCTAATGATAAGCGCACTAACAGACAGACAGACAGAGAGACGTTGCATTATATATATATATATATATATATATATATATATATATATATATATATATATATATATATTATATATATATTATATATATTATAGATTACGTTCCATACGGTAATGATTCATACTGTTTGTATTATTGCAATTTTAAATTTTATCTTACTTTTCGACAATTCTTTTAAATAGTTTAATATTTGATGTATACTGAAATTATCTACAAATAGGTCATTAATATTGTATCGTTCTACTAATTAAATTCTGAATCATGACCACATTGTTCAGCATACTCCATTATTGAACTTCGAAACGAAGATGTTAATACATTACGTATAGCGCGGCGAAGTTCAAGCTTTTTCTTTTTTTTTCATCTTCTTCAAAAGCCTCTTCTCCACAAAAAATGCACACTTTTTCAAAAGAAAACACTTAACTTGATCGTGTTTTCACACGAGGTGGGCTTAGAGATGGACCTGCGTCGTCAGCATCTCTCTGTCGCTTAACCGCAGCACTGCTGCTTTTGCGAATATAGTCTTTACAGCACTCACAGTGAACAGTCACGGATTTTTTCTTTTAAAAAAATCGATGTTTCCATTACCTCTTTCAACACTCGACTCAATTAACGTTTTTATTCCACGTTCAACCGTCAAAATGTCACCACCTAACAGCGATTTATTGCAAATGAAGCAATAATCTTCCATTTCTATATGATACTCACAATATTCAAACTCTATAAAATAACGAACACGCCCATATATCACAAATAGTCGTTAAAAACTAACGTAAATTTTGGCAATGACCGTCTCGTCAACGCAGCTATACCTGTTCATGCCTAAACAAAAAAACGAACGACAGCTGCATGTCAAGGCCACATTCCTTACAGAAAAGGGCCTATATTTCCAACAGAATACTTATCTCCGTGTCACTCAACCTCTTAGGTTATGCGGAAGAGAATACTAATATTTATACTAATGAGTAGCATAATACTCGCGATCCTTTAGAGCGCTTTATCTCTTTTTTTTTTTTTTTTATGGGTCTTGCTCACGTGCTGCAGGGAAGTCCCTAAAGCGCTTCAGGAGCGGCACGAGTGCGGAAAAAGCGATTCACGTTGTTCTTAAATCGCTGTAAATTGTACTCGGTGGGAAACACAGCGCTGGGCAAATTATTCCAAAGGGATGACGTTCTCCATATAAAAGATTGCTTGAAAAGCGTTGTACGCGGAGTAACAAGCTGAACCTCATACGGATGCGAAGCACCAGCGCGACGTGTATTTCTAACATGCACCGCTTTGGGAGGAATTAAGCGGGCTACATCCTTCGAACACTTTCCATGAAAATACTTGTAGAACAGACTCAAGTCGCCAACCGTTCTTCGATGTTCCAGCGAATCAAGGCCGCCGGTCAATTCCGGGTCCCCAATCAGACGGACCGCTCTTCTCTGAACAGAATCCAAAAAATGCAGTGTATGTTTGGGAGCGGAGCCCCAAACGTGGGAGCAGTATTCCATAGTTGGTCGAATTTGGGCTTTGTAAAGAATTAACAGTTGCTGTGGGGTGTAAAAGCTTTCTGGTTCTAAATAATATTCCCAACTTTTGAGAAGCTCTCCTTGCTATGCCTGCAACATGTTCATGCCAGACATATTTGCTCCCAAACTAACGCCTAACAAATTGAGCGACGATGCTAGGGGAATGGAGTGCCCCGACATAACTATGTCGGGTTCAGCAACGTTAACTTTTTTAGAAAAAACTGCCGCTTGGGTTTTTGTAGCGTTAAATTCCACTTGGTTACTGTCACCCCAAGATAGAATTTCTTCCAGGTCTTTGTTAAGTTGAACGACCTCCTGCTGTCTGCGGATATTCGCCTGAGCAGCCGATGTCCGAGCGTTCAAGGTGAATGAAGAGACAAGCGTACTGTCATCTGCAAAGCTATAGATTGGATTCCGGTTTTTTTCCAGCAGATCGTTAATGTAAATGAGAAAGAGAGTAGGAGACAGTATGGAGCCCTGGGGCACATCGGCGTTGATAGTGAGGGTGTTAGAAAGAAATCCATCGGCCGCCACTCGTAAAGAGCGCTCTCTGAGGAAACATGAGAGCCACAAACAGAACCTTTCAGACATACCATAAGAGCGTAACTTAGCCAACAGTCCATCGTGCCAAACACGGTCGAATGCCTTGGATATGTCAAGAGCAACCGCTCGAGATTCTCCAAAGTGTTCAATTGCGTTGTTCCAAACATGTGTTACATAAGTCAGAAGATCTCCTGTTGATCTATGTTTACGAAAACCATATTGGTGCTCGCTAATATTTCTGAATCGTTCAAGATATTTTAGAAGATGCTCATTGATAACCTTTTCCATGACTTTCGATATTATTGAAAGCAGTGCAACTGGTCGGTAGTTATTTGGCAAGGTCTTCTTACCTTTTTTAGGTATCGGCTGAACCGTGGCACATTTCCAGCAGGACGGAAATATTCCCTTTCTGTAGGATAGGTTAAAAAGTCTACAGAAAACTGGTGTTAGTTCCCTTGCACAGTTTTTGAGAACTATGGCAGGTATTCCGTCAGCGCCAGAAGCCTTCTTGGTGTCTAGCTTCATTGAAATACGCTTTATGATTCGCTGTCTGAAAACAACATCGCGCATCCTCGACTGCAATATGGGAATAGTAGGTGGTGTTTCTCCTTGGAAATCGACAGTAGAATGTGAAGCAAAGAGTTCAGCCAACAAGTTCGCTCTCTCAACAGGTGTGGTTGCAATGGAATTATCTGGCCGTGTGAGTGGTGATATGGTGGATTTGGTAAAATTTTGACTAACTGCCTTAGCGACTGCCCAAAAGGACCTGGAATTGTTGGGACAAGCGAGAAGTTTGTTTCTAATTCGTTGATTGTGTGCCTCCTTGGTTTCGTCGATAATTCCTTTGCATCTGTTCCTGGCACGAACAAAGGTGTTACGATTTACGGTGTTAGGATTTTCACGCCATTGTCGGTAGGCAATATGTTTAGAAGCAACAGCTTCTTTGCATTTTCGGTCGAACCAAGGCTTGCCGTTGGAGGAGCATTTCTTCGAAAAAGGGATGTAAGCTTCCATACCAGCCAAAATAACATCGGAGACCTCCCTGGCGCAGTCAGATGGGTTATCGGATCGAAAACAAATGTCCATCCAAGGGAAAGTTCGAAAGTATTCCATGAGATCTTCCCATTTAGCAGATTTGTAGTGCCAAATCTTGCGCGGCCTAGGCGCCTCTCTGTCACTGATTGGCAGGATACTCGATGTCGAAAGCAGTTTATGGTCGGAAGAACCCAACGGCGGATTCACGGTGACCGTGTAAATCTCCGGATTGGTGGTTAAAAACAGATCAAGAAGACTGGCGAACTCCCCGTCTCGATCAGGGATCCGTGTTGGTTCGTCAATAAGCTGAGTTAAGCCATAACTGATTGAGAATGATTCAGCTTCACGACCTTGTTCGTCGGTAGTATTTGAATATTTAAGCCAGTTGATATTGTGGACATTAAAGTCGCCCAGGATGGCAATTTCGGCACTTGGATAGTTACTTTGTAAATGATCGATGGTGTCTGCAAGAGAAGCGAAAAGTGTTCGAAAATTGGTATCACTTGGTGGTCGATACAGGGTACAGATGAACCTTGTGGTTTGTTGAGTCGTTATTTTTAACCACATAACATCAAAGTTTGGGGGCTCCAGAGCTTCTTCTCGTTGACAAGAGAGGTCGCTTCTGACAAAAAGACAGATTCCAAAGTTACGCCTAAATCGGGAATAGAAGTCGTACCCAGGATAAAGATAGTTGACCGTGCTGGTCGACGGACTGACCTTGGTTTCACATAGAGCGAGTACATGAGGTTTATTTGATTGCAGGTGTTGATGCACTGAATTTATGTTCGAGTTTATACCTCGTATGTTGCAAAAATCTATCTTAAAATTATGATGTCTGCAAGTCGACGCCTCCGAACCAGCCCCCACCCGGAGATCCGAACGGGGGACCATTCTACCTCCGGAACCTCCCAGGAACTTCTTGCCCACAGTAGTTAATGTGGAATTTTTCCGTTCTGTCACATGTTTATCTCTGCCTTCTTTGGCTTTGATCCAGAGGGTGTTATTATTGGGTAGGTTGGGTTCTGACCAGATACTTTTCCAATGATCTGTGAGTTCTTGTTTGTTTGGTGGTTCGGTCACTGCTCTCTGTTTGCTGGGCATAGTTTTCCGGTAGAACTGTGTTTGGCTTCTTCGGAAGAGGTTGTTGGTGTCTTTCCTCTCGTTTGGTTCTTTGTATCTACGGAGTCTTGCGGCATATATGGATAATTTTTGTTTCAGAGTATCCAGGATTTCTGGCAGTGTTCTGTTGGGAGACCCGGACTTGATCTTGTTTATACTCTGTGTGACTCGTTTGGACACGTTCCCGTTGATAAACTGGGTAAGGTGTCCTAGATATCTCCTGATGTTGTTGATTTTGTTTTCTATTCTTATTTGCCGTTTGAATTTTGGTTTTGTGCTGTTGGGGCGAATAATCACTCTCACGGAAACGTATCTCTAAACTTTTTTGTACAGAATTGACCCAGCTATAATTTATTACTAAACCTTTATTGTCGAAAAGTCCATCTTTCTCGAGATATTCGCGACCTTTGACCACGCGTAATTAATCGCGCGACATTTGGATCGATGGGGAACTTTTAGACAACATTTATAACATTGAAACTAAGCTGTCTCTAAATGTTCAGCCTGAATCTAATTTTATTCCATGTTGAATGTCTAATTTTCCTAGACTCTATTCTGAAAGCTATATTTGGCTACGTGTAAAAAAGTACAATTAAATTAAATAAAAATATTTTATGCAGTAACAACAATATCAGATAATAACAAAATTTAATACTTACGGCATAACAGCAATGGACAAATGTATATTGATATTGCCGTTGGTTACGTATAAATAAATTATTTAAAATATTCTCATGTCAAATTACTATATTTTAATCTAAATTTCTACACGTTACTGAATGCAACCTCTAAATATCAAAAGTGAAATAAATGTACAATACATACAAAAACCAAAAATTTTAAGATTTTAATTTTTACATGTACAAAATAAAGTACTAAAAATTATTTTACTCGTTTTCTTGGCGTAGAGAGTTAAGAAATAATAGCCAGTTTTTCTCTCTCTCCAACAACAATCGTCCATTAGTGAACATACGCCTTCTCCATTTCTGTCCATCTGTTTTCATTCTGTGGTATGTTTGTCCGTCCCTTTCCTTCCAGTTTTCTACTGTCATCATATCATCTTAGTATCGGCCGTTCGAATTTTTTTTCTCCTCATTTTATTTTTTCCCTTATCCATATTGTCCTTTTCATTGTGGATACATATCCTACCTATCTTCATTTTGCCTTTAGTTTTGTGTTTCTAACACTTTCTCATTTCTGTATATTTTCTATTCCATTCTATAGCGATCTTGTGATTGGAATTAGTGTATTTATGTGGGCTGAATATTGCTTTTGATTCTTTGTTTTCTTTATAATTTAACATTGATCTAAAATGTTTGTTTTTATGTATCTCTAAACTCTTTTGTTTATATTTTGTAAATCATGTTTCAATTTCCAAAAACTGTTTGTTTGCTACATGTTTATTCGCTTGTCTAAACTTGCCATTTGTATTTTCCTGTTTATTCTTGTATTTCGTCTCAAACATACAGATACAGATGAGAAGAGTGTTTGAAAGTTTGGATTCAGTACGAGGAACACCAGAGGAGAAACATTATGAAATTTTGTAAAAAAAAATCACTTGTACGTTATGAACACATTTTTCCAAAAACTAGAACATAGACGATGAATATGGCAAAGCCCAGATGGGATAACAAGAAACGAAATTGATTATGTTTTAGCAATTGAGAAGAATATTGTAATCGACACGACAATCCTGAATACAATCTCTTCAAGCTCTATTTAACAGGTGCCTTTTAGAAAATAAAATACCAACACCTTGAGTAAACACCTTGATTGTGCTTATTTTTAAAAAGGGGAACAAATTTAAATTGGAGAATTACAAACCTATCAGCCTGTTATCGGTATTATACAATATTCTCACCAGAATCATAACATATAGATTAAGGGACAAATTAGACAGTTATCATCCACGGACCTTCTTCAAACAATTAGACAATTAGTGGGAAAAAAAATGAATATAAGGTTACTTTGTGAATAGCAATGGTTGACTATGAGAAAGCATTTGAGTCGATAGAGATATGGGTAGTGCTTAACGCCTTAAGTAATCGCAGAGTCGACGAAAAATACACATCTCTTCTTGACCACGTATTTAAAAATACCACATTACAAATAATGCTCGAAGAAAAAATAAATAAAATTAAAATTAAAAGAGGAATTAGACAAGACGATTTAATATCCCCAAATCTATTCACGTTGACTCTATAAGACATGTTTGAATAGCTAAAGTAGGAAAATAAAGGAATACTAATAGACAGTGAACGATTAAACCACTTAAGGTTCGTTGATAATGTTGGTCTGATCGCCAATACAAAAGAAACATTACAAGAAATGCTGATAGAATTAAATAACAACTCTCGAAATAGGTCTAAAAATAAACTTCACCAAAACCAACTATTTTCACCAAAACCAGCTAATTGAACAACGAAACTGAAGGTAACAGCGAGGAACTATTAATAGAAGGTGAAAGAATAGGAAAGGTACAAACATACATATATTTTAAAACAACAAATCGAAATATCAAAAAATAATTTAAAATCTAACTTGAATAGAACAGTCTCGTTAGCTTGGTCTGCGTTCGGAAGGTTACAATCTATATTTAAATTGGACATCCCAAATATAAATAACCGGTCAAGTGCAAGGTAAACTTGCGCAATTAGTGTTCCGTACGTTGATTGCTTTTGAAATAAAAAAAAATGTTGTTACAGAGGTATAAAATGATCACTGTGACTTCACAAAATACACCCCAAATGAGTTTTCAACAAAGTTTGTTTCCAATCTTTACTGAAATCTGATGACCTTGAAATTTTTGTTTTTTTTATATACCATATAAATTATTAAAGGTAATGCACTCGTGATAATTTTCGTTCAATCTACACCCCGTGGAGAATATTCCAGAATTTTTTTCGAAATTTTTTGATAAGTACTTTTCGAGATAAGGCCCGGGACAGCGATTTTTCGCGAATTTTTAAAAATAATACAAAGAAAAGTGCGCGCAAGTATAATATTATATGTATATTTTTTACTCGTGTTTTCACAAGCTTTCATTTGACACCACACTCGATGACCTAGTAAAAAAATTTTTTTTTCACTTCCGACTTCACCCCCCAAAACTTTTTTTTTTTTTTTTTATTGGTCTAGCACACGTGCTGCAGGGAAGTCCCTAAAGTGCTCCAGGAGCGGCACGAGTGCGGAACTAACCCCTTAAGTCAAAATTTAATTCTCAAAACTACATGGCTCTGATGAGGCCATCAATTCCTATATTATTACCAAATTTCACCTTTCTATGTCAAATAGTTTCGGAGAAAATCGAGTGTGACAGACAGACAGACAGACAGACACCGAAGTGATCTTATAAGTGTTCCGTACGGAACACTAAAAATGCCAGAGTATTCGATCAATATGTACCGCCTTTATTAATATATGGCACTGAAACGTGGGCTTTAAATAAAAGTATAATATATTAACTTCAGGTAACCCAAAGATCAAAGGAGAGAAGAATGCTAAATTTTAGACTCTAAGATCGTATTTCTAACATTAAGATACGAAGAAAATCCAAAGTGACAGATGTAATACAACGAATATGTATATTAAGGTGAAATTGGGCTGGGCATATCGCAAGGATGAATGATAACAGATAAACACGCCGTATGGTTTAATCGAGGCCTAGAAAATATACTAGACGCAGAAATAGATCATAGACAAGATGGACGAACGACATAAGAAGATTAGCGCGACACGACTGGATGCAAAGGGCAAACAACAGAGCTGAGCGGAGACAACTTGGGAAAGCTTACATCTGACTACGGATGGAATAAGCTAATGATGACGTTTTTCTTTATCGCTACCCGCTATTTCCTTGGTGCTCATTGAGGTTCGATCTATGACCATAATTTTAGATTTATTCTTGTTAAGTAAGAGTCCATATTCCTCGCTTACTGCATTTAATCTATTCTAAGTCGGGAATGTGAAATCTTTGGCACAATGACACTACTCGGTATATATCACCACTACACCAAACACTTTATTTTTGCACTCGACGCGCGTTTCGCTAACCATGTTAACTTCATCAGGAGCGGTGATTGACTAAAGCTAAACTACAAATCTACCCTATTTATACTTAGTCTAACCCTTGAATTACTCAAGCGGAAGTAATGGCATAGGCAAGGCCATCAGTTGCGGTCAAGTAACTAGTAGAGGAGACTATAAGGAATAGGCCCTCTGTCTTTATTTAAACTACTTTTACATTTCATAATTTTCATACTTTCGTATGCGTTCAACAATCCCCTATCAGATACATTTTTAGTTAATCTTAGATTATCTAATGTTACAATATGATCAGCTTCAAGGGCATGTTCGGCAATGCTAGACTTTTCTGTTCTACTGTATTTTAAGTGTGCTAAATGTTCTTTAAATCGAGTTTTAATTAACCTTTTAGTTTGCCCAACTACTTTTTGTCACAATCATTACAACTAATTTCATAAATTCCACTTTTCTCAAAATTAGAAATCTTATCTTTGGGATTTCCTAAGATATTCCTCAGATTGTCTGATGACTTATAGACTAAGGTGAGGCCTACCTTATTAAATACCTTATTAAGCCCCCTGCTATATTTCGGATTATATAATATAGAGACATACTTTGTTATTTCTTTCGCGTGTAAAAAAGGTGGAATTCTGAATATTTAACCTGAACTTATGTCTATTCATTAGCTTGTTCACTAAGTCATCGTCATAACCATTAACTCTAGTTATATTTCTAATACGATTCCTTCCATTATTGAAGTTTACTCTGAATAGAGTAAACTTCAATAATGAAAGGAATCGTATTTGAAATATAACTAGCTTTTTTACACACGAAGAAAATAACACCAAGTATGATTCCGTACCATATAATCCGAAATATAGCAGAGGACTCAGTAAGGTATTTAATAAGGTAGGATTCACCTTAGTGTATAAGTCATCAAACAATCTGAGGAATATCGCAGGAAATTCCAAAGATAAGATTCCTAATTGTGAGAAAAGTGGAATTTATGAAATTAGTTGTAATGATTGTGACAAAAAAGTATGTTGGGCAAACTAAAAGGTCAATTAAAACTCGATTTAAAGAACATTTAGCACCCTTAAAATACAGTAGAACAGAAAAGTCTAGTATTGCCGGACATGCCCTTGAAGCTGATCATATTGTAATATTAGATAATTTAAGATTAATTAAAAATGTATCTGATAGGAGATTGTTGAACGCATACGAAAGTATAAAATGTAAAAGTAATTTAAATAAAGACAGAGGGCCTATTCCTTATAGTCCCCTCTACTGGTTACTTGACCGGAACTGATAGCCTCGCCTATGCCATTAGCGCCGCTTGAATAATTCAAGGATTAGGCTAAGTATAAATAGGGTAGCTTTGTAGTTTAGCTTTAGTCAATCAGCTCCTGATGAAGCTAACATGGTTAGCGAAAGGCGCGTCGAGTGCAAAAATAAAGTGTTTGGTGTAGTGGTTATATATACTGAGTAGTTTAATCTATTCGTTATATATTACAATTCAATGTCGTTAGATGCTATAATAATAATATCTCAGGTTATTCATTTTTCCGCCTCCCACAAAAATACCTCGATCCCAGTCCTCCAGAACTCGTCTCATAATGTATTCAGAGTAGAAAGCAACGGAGTTAAGATACGTCCCTGTCTAACACCAGCTTCCATTTTGAATGAGTCTGATCAATTTTTCCTCTGGCATTACTATTTTCATATAAGGATCTTATAAGCTAGATAAGGTGTTAGAGAACTCCCATACTCTTAAGTACTGGCCATAACATATTCCATTTTACGCAATCAAACGCTTTGGTGTAATCTAAGGGGCATAAATAAGCCTTGATGTTAAAGTCACACGTCTTTTCTATGATCTGTGATACATTAAGAATGTTTTCTCTTGTGCCTTTCCCTGGAATGAAACCTGTCTATTCCTCAGATATTTCTGGTTGTATAAATAATTTTGAACCGGTTGTTAATTATCTGCAGCATTACTTTACTAGCGTAGCGTATTAGAGAAATTGTCCTGTAATTGTTGCATTCTGTAGGCGATCCTTTTTTAAAAAGTGTGGTGAATACTGATTCGGTCCAGTCATTAGGCCATTTGCCAGTCTTCCATATTAAGGTACAGATTCCATAACAAACCTACACTCCCAGATCTTCAGTAGCTTTTAATAGTTCTGAAGTTATATTATTAATGTGTTAAGAGCTTTTTCTACCCCCGATCTCAGTATATGCGGTGCCTTCTCAGAAATCGAGTTATTTAAATCATTTGGTTGTTTACCGTTCTTCTCTTAATATCAGTTGATACAATATTTCTTCCAGACTTCGGCTATTCCTGCTTTGTCTGTAACGATTTCTTTTTTGTCATCCTCGTGGAATTTTACTCTTTAAAATTAGAACACTGAGTGAGTATTCTAATCTGCATATCTTAGCGTATTTATTTTTGTGCTTCTATGTTTTTATCATGTTTCTTCCATTGGACTATGAGTAGCTTTAGTGAAATTATGTTTTATTCTGATTCTGAAAGTAATTTCGTAACTGACAGCTTTTTTACGAATTTACAATTACCTATACTTTGATATTGAGTCAAAGACCTCGTTAGACTCTATCAATCCTAAATATAATTTGTTATATTCTAAGGTCTTTTTCGATGGTGCCTTGAATTAATTATATATTATCCAGAGTTAATTGTTTGCTTAAACTTATTTATCCATGTTAGTTCAGGTTTAAATTTGAAAAAGAAGACTTAAGGATCTATAGTTTCCCACCACTGAGTTACCCTCTTTCTTATGCAGTTTTATGATCACGGCATTGTTCCAGACCTGCAGTATTTTGATAACATCGCCAAAATATTTTTTTCTGTAATCGATAAATTTTGCTATTTAATAGAAATTAATTTTTAGTATATATATATATATATATATATATATATATATATATATATATATATATATATATATATATATATATGTATATATATATATATATATATATATATATATATATATATATATATATATATATATATATATATATATATATACAGGGTGTCCGATATGAATGAAATAATGATTCCACAGCATTTATTAATCAGTGTATCAAAAAAATGTTTAAAGAAAAGTTATAGGGTGTTATATGGCGCACATGCTGATGTTGACAATAAAATGTTTTGAATTGTCAGTTCAAAAAAATTACACCTTCTTGATTATTTTTTAATGGAAAGCCTTATATTATTTTATTTTTGAGTCTCACTAAACACCAAATGTCTAAATTGAACTGTTTTAGAATTATTGTCATTTGAAATTTAAAATAAAAAAAGACGAAAAAATGTTAATAGATACTCTAGAATTATTTTTAAGATAACAATTGCTCAAAATGTCTACCGTTAACCACCGATCACCAATATGGTTTTCGTAAACATAGATCAACAGGAGATCTTCTGACTTATGTAACACATGTTTGGAACAAAGCAATTGAACACTTTGGAGAATCTCGAGCGGTTGCTCTTGACATATCCAAGGCATTCGACCGTGTTTGGCACGATGGACTGTTGGCTAAGTTGCGCTCTTATGGTATGTCTGAAAGGTTCTGTTTGTGGCTCTCATGTTTCCTCAGAGAGCGTTCTTTACGAGTGGCGGTCGACGGATTTCTTTCTAACACCCTCACTATCAACGCCGGTGTGCCCCAGGGCTCCATACTGTCTCCTACTCTCTTTCTCATTTACATTAACGATCTGCTGGAAAAGACCGGGAATCCAATCTATAGCTTTGCAGATGACAGTACGCTTGTCTCTTCATTCGCCTTGAACGCTCGGACATCGGCTGCTCAGGCGAATATCCGCAGACAGCAGGAGGTCGTTCAACTTAACAAAGACCTGGAAGAAATTCTATCTTGGGGTGACAGTAACCAAGTGGAATTTAACGCTACAAAAACCCAAGCGGCAGTTTTTTCTAAAAAAGTTAACGTTGCTGAACCCGACATAGTTATGTCGGGGCACTCCATTCCCCTAGCATCGTCGCTCAATTTGTTGGGCGTTAGTTTGGGAGCAAATATGTCTTGGTATGAACATGTTGCAGGCATAGCAAGGAGAGCTTCTCAAAAGTTGGGAATATTATTTAGAACCAGAAAGCTTTACACCCCACAGCAACTGTTAATTCTTTACAAAGCCCAAATTCGACCGACTATGGAATACTGCTCCCACGTTTGGGGCTCCGCTCCCAAACATACACTGCATTTGTTGGATTCTGTTCAGAGAAGAGCGGTCCGTCTGATTGGGGACCCGGAATTGACCGGCGGCCTTGATTCGCTGGAACATCGAAGAACGGTTGGCGACTTGAGTCTGTTCTACAAGTATTTTCATGGAAGGTGTTCGAAGGATGTAGCCCGCTTAATTCCTCCCAAAGCGGTGCATGTTAAAAATACACGTCGCGCTGGTGCTTCGCATCCGTATGAGGTTCAGCTTGTTACTCCGCGTACGACGCTTTTCAAGCAATCTTTTATATGGAGAACGTCATCCCTTTGGAATAATTTGCCCAGCGCTGTGTTTCCCACCGAGTACAATTTACAGCGATTCAAGAACAACGTGAATCGCTTTTTCGCACTCGTGCCGCTCCTGGAGCGCTTTAGGGACTTCCCTGCAGCACGTGTGCTAGACCAATAAAAAAAAAAAAAAATAACCGCGAGGCAATGACCTAATCTGTCATAAACAGCCTGAATAGAATTTTGTAGAGAGTCTGGGGTGATCTGTGCTACTTCATATTGAATTCTTTGTTGTAAATCTTCTACAGTTCGGTCGACTTCGATAAACTTTGGTTGTCAAATGACACCATGAAAAAAAATCGAGTGGCGTAAGGCTGGGACTCCTTGCAGGCTATTCTACAGCACCTCTTCTGCCTATCCATCCATTAGGAAAAATCGCATCCAAATATCTACGAACATTGATTTCATAGTGAGGAGGTGCTCCAGCTCGTTGATAGCACAGATTCCTGTTAGGGGTATCCAAATTATTTTCATCAGGAAAAAGACCTGCACAAGTTAGAATAACTTACTCTTGGAGTAACTGTAAATACCGCTGTCCTCTAAGATTTCCATTGATAAAAAAGAGGCCAATGATATCACGTCCACAATTTCCTGCCCACATGTTTATCTTTGTGGTCTTTGAGAATGTCGATTATCCAGTGGGGATTCTCAATAGACCAGTACCGGCAGTTATGCCGTTAACTCTTCCGTTAAGACAAAATGTGGCCTTGTCAGAAAAACAATATTATGAATTAGGTTAGGATCATTATTGATTCGTTCCATCATGACTTCGCAAAATTCAACGCGTCTATCATAGTCATCTTCAGATAATTCTTGCCATAGAATGGGTTTGTATGAATGCAATTTTTCTTCATTCACTATACGACTTAAGGTACCTTTACTTATGTTGTAGTCTAGACAAAGCTGACGAGTGGCTGTATTGGGATTTTCTGTAATTTCCAATAAAACGTGTAACTCTCTATCATTGCTCGTTTTGACTTTTGGAGGTCCAGATTTAGACCAATCCTTAACATGACCTGATTGTCTAAATCCTTTTAATGTTTTGCTAACTGCGGATTTTGTAATGGGTTCTCGATTCGAATATTCTGCGTTAAAAAGATCACACACCTCCTGTTGTGTTATCCTACGGTCTCCGTAACCAACGATCATTAAAAAAGTGGTTCTTTCAGTGTCTGTTAAATTTGCCATGATGAAATTACGCTCAAACTGCAGTTTCATAAAATGCAGCAATAAACATTTTCATCAATAAATCATTTTTTGACGCGTTAAGTTGTTACTTGACGGTAAATGTTTGACACAAGCCAGCTTAAAAAAAAAATTAATTTGATCTCCTTAATTTCAAATATCAATAATTCCAAAACAGTCAATTTAGACATATGGTATGTTAGACAAATAATATCTAGAATTTTTTAGTAGGACTCAAAATAAAATAATATACAGGACTTTTCTTTTAAAAAAATTTTTGATGGCGTATTTCTTCGAACTGACAGTTTAAAACATTTTATTGTCACGGCCAGCATATGCGCCCTATACCACCCTATAACTTTTATTTAAACATTTTTTTGATGCTCTGATATATATATATATATATATATATATATATATATATATATATATATATATATATATATATATATATATATATATATAAAAGACCGAACTTTCACAAAATCTTTTTACAGTATTTACAACTTTACAAATGTTTATCTCCTTCGCAGTACTCCCCCTTGCTTACTATGCACCATTTCCATCGTTTCTTCTATTGTTCGTGTGCTCCCTGAACTCATTTATTGTGATGGCTCATAGGTATGCCAGCGTTTCCTCTTGAATTTCTTCTACCCTTTGAAAATGACGTCCTTTCAAAGTAGTTTTTGGTTTGCGAAATAAGAAAAAGTCTGCTGCAGCCATATCTGGAGTGTACGGAGGATGGAGAAGGACGGCTGTTCTGTTATCGGCCAAGAATTGATCAACGAGCAGAGACGAGTGACTTGAAGCATTGTCGTGGTGGAACATCCAATTCTTGTTCTTTCACAGATCAGGCCTATTCCGGTTCACATTTTCCTGTAAACGCCCTAAAACTGCCACGTAGAACTCCTTGTTGACCTTGTGACAAGAATTCTTGATGAATAACTCCACGACAGTCAAAGAAAACAATCAACATCCACTTCGTATTTGCGCGATTCATGAGTACTTTCTTCGGTCGTGGTGAATGTTGACTGACCCATTGCGATGATCGTCTCAATCTCAACCTCATCATCAATAGCTTATTCCATCTATAAGCGGATGTAAGCCTTCCCAAATTGTCTCCAATGAGCTCAGTTGTTTGCTTTTTGCATACATATATATATATATATATATATATATATATATATATATATATATATATATATATATATATATATATATATATATATATATATATATATATTATATATACATGATACAACAGAGGTTTTCAGGGATGGTGAAATGTAATACAATAAAATTCCAGGTTTCAATCCGTTCATCTAACAATGAATTTGCACAACGTTTCTCCAAAATCTCATTTGGCATTTTCCAGTGCCCTTGCTGCTGCTGCTACTCGATACTGTGATCTTGCTGCTGCTGCCGCTTCTCACATTACGCGCAAAATGGGGTGGTGCACCATTGTGCATGAAAAACATGTGGCAACGTAGATTAATGGATTAGTTTTTCAATAATTCCACGGATGAAATTCAAGTAAATGTCACATCAAGTCGATCTGGTAATCTAAACGGCCCGATCAAATAGTTCGCAACAAATCCCATCCAGACATTAATACTGAATTCGCGTTCGAAACTGTCTTTGCTGCACAGCATGTGGGTTTTCTTCCGCGTAAATATGATTATTATGTATACTGGTTATACCATATCGAGTGAAGCGTGCTTCGTCTGTAAACAGGATTTTAGTGTGAAAAGCCGGAACAGTCGCTATGCGTGCTCGAATAATTTGTCAAAAATGCCAACGGGATCCAAGATTTGAAGGTAAGAGTTCTGGACGGACTGTATACGAAAGGGGTGAATAATTTGTTGTCTAATAATCCGGTTAGTTGTACTTTTTAATATTCCCGATTGACGTTCAATTAAACTGTACTGATTCCAGGAATATCGTGTATAATTTCAAGGATTTCCTCCAAGTCGTCAGGTGCTCTAGCTTGTGAAGGCCACCCGCATTATTCCTGATCGCCTTAAATTGTCCAATTTCTCGAAGTCGCCTCTCAATATTGGCAAAAGTCTGATGGTTAGGAGTACGACGATGCGTAAATCTTTCGTGATATACGCGAGCACTTTTGCGACCGTTGCCGTTACAAAGGCCAAAGACTAAAATCATATCAGTTTGCTCACCAAAAGTGTACTCCATAATAATCTAGATTTAAAACACTGTTGAACTTGAGAAGGGATTAACTCTCGTTAATACTCGCAAAACTTGTTTGATATCTGTCAAAAATTACTTTCTGTGAGTATTACTACAAGCCAGTTAAGTCATTACCTTACATCATTACCAGAGTGATTTTTGAAGTGTTGCTAAGTAACTATACAATGTGAAGAAACGTGTGAAGGAACGCATTTGCGAATTTGACAATGGAATGCAAAAGTGGAAACAAACATCCCACTATTAGCAACATTTACCAAAAGGGCTTTTTTAGATAGGAGAAGGTGAAGAATACGAGTATTTAATTAAAAAATGTCATACAGAGTGACATAAAAAAGTTATGACAATTTAAAACTATACACAGTGCAATAAGTGGCGCCCCTACATTACAACCAAACTGTGACTTGATTTCGATATCTTATCTTAGAAAACTGCTTAGCACAAATAATACAATTATTAATAAAACTACTTAAGAAAAACTAAAATTTTGACACCCTGTATATATATATATATATATATATATATATATATATATATATATATATATATATATATATATATATATATATATATATATATATATATATATATATATATATATATATATAAAAAAATATATACAGAATAGGATTTCTGGAGGACGGAGACGAGCAGCCGGAAAATCCAGAAAAGACCGCATACCAAATAACACGATAAGACGAGCTTTAGAAATAAAGCACGATATAGTGGACGAAATCAGAACCCAACAGTTGGTATGGTACGGACATGTACAGAGAATGTCACAAGACCGACTACCTAAAAAGATTTTAAATTGGAACCCTCATGGAAAAAGAAAGCGAGGAAGACCACGCGCTGGAGAGCAGGAATCAACAAGGAAGTACTAGAGAGAGATCTGGAGGAGGAGGGATGGAGAAACCGGGAGGAGTGGAAATTAGGCATCGGAAGACGGAAGACGTTATAAAACCGATTGATTATATATATATATATATATATATATATATATATATATATATATATATATATATATATATATATATATATATATATATATATATATATATATATATATATATATATATATATATATATATATATATGTTTATATATATACATACATACATATATATATATATATATATATATATATATATATATATATATATATATATATACATATATATATATATTTATATATATATATATACATACATACATATATATATATATATATATATATATATATATATATATATATATATATATATATATATGGTTACTATTCCCTTTAGCGTATAAGTTTATTCAAGATGTTTTTTCTTCAGAAAATTAGCGTTCTACGAAGATTCTGCTCGTGTGTACATGCGAATTGTAAATGTCCCTACTAGAATAATTTCTAATAATACCGAGTTTGAGATCAATTGCTTTCTCAAAATTACTTCACAAATCCGATTTACCTATGCATAAGAATTATAAGGTTGAAAATTACTGTTGTTTAATAAAAAATTAAACCGTTCGTACAAACCCCCGACGGCTTTTAGTTTTAAACTGACTTAAGAATTTATCTTTTCAAACTTTAATCAAACTTTATTATGTCGTCGCCAAACTAATCCAAACCATTACACCAGTCTATAAAATGGCATAACACACCTGGATCTTATCTATGACGGCAGAGCTTTTTTAAACTGCCTTACCGGGTCGTATATTAGGCGCTGCTTTAAAATTATTCCCAAATTACGGTAATTTATTATTCTCGCTACACTTTCCAAAATTAATAATAAAATTAATATGCTCCGTGTTATTAGAACACATTTTAATAATTTGGTAATATTCGAACCAGGTGCCCTCTAGAGGCCCATCCATATCGTAATTAATTTCTGCAGTATTTGTATTATTTCATGCCCTATTTTGCTAAATTATTATGATGCGTACAACTAAATACATCTAACTAGATATAATTTCATTTCCATTATTTTGTTATATTTATTTGTTGTCTAGGTAGAATAGTTTAACCAGGTTTAACTTCATTTAAATTTACTTTATTGTCCAAAATTTTAGCGAATCGTCCAATAAGAATATTTTCTACTCTCAAATGTTAAATAATATGAATACATATACAAATACAGTCAGTTCAACATCAAGTACCTGGGCTTCCGCTACGACAGGCGGCTAGTATGGAAGGACCAGCTTACCGCCTCCGCCAAGAAAGCCAACCAACTCCTCGGCAAGCTCTAACCTCTATTCAAGTCCAGCAAACTGTCAATTCACAACAAGTTGACAATCTACAAGATGATCATCCGAGCCGGACTGACCTACCCTCTAGCCCAGCATGTCACGCATGCGCAGATCCACTCTCCAGGGTATCCAATCCGCATCATCGCTAAAGCCCCATAGTTCGTCCGCAACACCAAACTCTACCGAGACCTCCAGATGCCCACAATTCATGAATTCATCAGCAACGCCCAGACCAAATTCGTCTACTCAACTGCCACTTCAATTGCATAGTCAGGATCGACTACCGCCCCCCCTCCACGCCATCCCGTCGCCGTCTGCCTCTGGATTAGCTTAAGTTAGCCTTAATTAATATTAAATTTAATTTTAGGATTATGTTCATGAAATATCTTAAGCTGTAATATTTTAAGTTCTCTTAAGGTAGTTCACTCATAAATCGGCTTGTCTTCAGAATTTGATTAAATTGAAATATGTCTACTATGAAACTAAATATTTTTCATTTAATTAAAAAAAAAATTGACCGATTGTGAAGTGCACATAATTAACATGCAATAGGCCAATGAAGTGTAAAAAAGGCATAGTTTCGTGTATATCTTAAGAACTTTTCTTACCAATTTTTTAAGAAACTAATATTTAATAAAAAAAAAAAATAGAAAAATTTTGAAATATTTTTTTTTTTGTATCGATTTGTTAAAAAGAAATATTTAAAGTTGATATTTGTTTAAAAGAATAACCGCGTAATCAGGGACAAATATTACAATTTGACAACGCTGTATGTCGTCATATTTTAGGCGCCAACATTCAAACAGAATTTAAGGTAGTTAACTTTTAAACAGAAATTCATTTTCATTATTAAATAAACACAGTATGTTTACCAGCTTTATCTATAATCTACAAATAAAAATATTAAATGTATTCATTAAAAATTTGAATTTGTATCTTGAGATTTATTACTTTTTTCTTTAGTATTTAAGAGACTATTATTTTTAACAAAAATATGTTTGTAGTTTCAATAATTTTAAGTTAATATTATATTTATTTATCAACACTGTTACATTGATAACAATATTAAATATATATTAAAAGACGATTTTATAAATCTTCTCCGTAAAACTAAATAAATAATTAGTGATACTAATGGTAAATGAATAAAATGTTATAATCTATTTGTAAAGTAATTAATTATTTTATTTAATACTCGCGAATATTTGCTTACACGTGGTTTGCCATTGTCTTTTAGACTAGATAATAATTGTACTATTCCTGCAGAAGAGAGAAGAGGACTATTTTATACAGACAACACTTTAAATTTTTTCCTAACTCATTTAACTCAACGATCCGTTGACCACTACACAGGTTAGGTTCTTCAGTTTTTATTTTTTTCGTGCCATTCATTGCCGAAATACTTTTTTGCGTTTATTGATCAGCTTTTCCTTTGGAAATTTACCTTTATGTCGTAACTGATTATAATCAATAGGCATTTTTTATTCGATTATATATTTTTTAAATTTTAAATAGAAGTAATACGATCTAAACAGTAAACACACACAAAGTATAATAAATAACCTAAAAAACCTATATAAACGTAATTCTATAGAGCATTCGGTATACGCATTGGCAGCGTTGCCATATTTATTTTCATTAAAAGTGTGTGTCTGCATATGACAGTGTCCATATATCGAATACAGTCTCCGACAAAAATAAAATTCTCTGACATTGAGTATTTTAAACATTTTGTATTTATTATCGGACTATACTTTTGGCTCCGATTGTCACGAGTGAACTACCTTAATACACTTATATAAATTCCTTACCTAGGCTAAGTTAATTAGGTCCCCGTGTGCTAATTCAAAAAAATTCCAAGCTTCTATTAACATAGTCACAACTTTCGTGAGCGCTCTTTAATTTTTAATTTTATATAAACTATTATTTTAGTGGGTCACCGACTCCAATATACATCGTTCACAGTAAAATTAAAATAGTTTTTGATGAATAATTATAAACTCATATTTTATTTATGATATTACAGTAACAATTTAGTTGGTACATAACATTATATTTGACAATAGTTCAGTACAACACATAATGCTAGTGTTAGGGATTACGATTTTCGACTTATTTCACCTTTTTCCTTTTTTATAAACTGATCTTAACGTAAAATTAATTTTCTATAAGATAAAAAGTGACAAATTTATAATTTTAAAATAACTTTGAACTTTGAAGCTCATTAGAGTACAAACATCAGTACCTTTTGAAACCATATAGCAGGACTAAGAAAATCATTTTCATTGATCGTTAAACGAATACACACACAATAAAATGTTAAAATTTGGAAAATTACTTTTCTTGTCTATACCAAAAAATTAATACTTGATTTTTATTTTTTCTTCATTCACAATGCGAGCAAAAGTAAAACTTACTGGTCAATCAGAAACTTAAGATTATGGGCATGTTAGCCATTAGAAGGCAACACTAAGTGAAAACGGAAAGATGGAAAGTTAGGCACTGTACATATGAGAGTAGTTAGGCATCAAGCGAATGCGCTTGCGACGAATGGTGAAATAAACGTCTGCGTAAGATGAGAATAGTATATGGTCCTGTTAGTTCAGGTATTAAGCTGTATCGTTAATGGATGATTTTAAATATTCATGCCATCTGACGCTAACCAACAGTACCAACAGTTACTGCTCTACGATCCATACGCTTTTATTGAAGCCAGAGCGAATATTTTGTAATAGTCCTAAACTTTGTTTTTGCAACTCTAACGAATATACAGTGATTTATAATGATATCATTGGCAACAACTCAAAACTTATCTCAAGGGACAACATGCAATGGTGCAGCCCGCAAGAGTTCGAATCTCAAGACTTAATTTTTGCTGCAAAAGATATCTGTAACAGTTCAGACATTAATGGAATTCGATGCTACAACAGCCAACAAAAAGCAATAAAAATACTTTTCTTTGTAGTATTTTATCATAACAACAATGGATACCTTTAGTGTTTTGTAGATGCACTTAGGTAAAATATCATACATAATAACGTGGGCACCAGCAAAATACTACAAACAACTACCTTAGTAAATTCGATTAAACGCGGGCCACTTATCACCTGAAACATTTGCGTTAATTTCCCAACTCCAGTTTGATAACTCTTTTTTTAGTAACTGCATCGTGTATTGCCTTATATTCCGACGTAACAAATTCCTGGAAAACTTCCATCACTTACCATATTGTCGAAAGTTTAACAACCATCGTTCACAAAGTATGTAGCTACATTATATAAGGTAACAGATTATCAGCTTGTAAAGGATAGGTGATTAGTCGTGTGGGATAAGTGATTAGTCGTGTAAGTTGTTTCGGAGATCCGTCTGTAGAGCGTTTTGTATAAAACAACGGCATATTCTGTGGGTTGAGTAGGATAACGTTAATTTGAATTAACGGCTTTTGGTGAATAAAAATATGTATGCATCTCTAGCCAAAAATTTTCAACTTGGTCAGGACCTGGAGCTTATACGTTATGGAATCTTTTCACAGCGTTGTAAGACTCTCGTTGGGTTGTTATCCTGACAGTTTTGACATTTTTCGGGGATTAAGTTAACATCCGTAGAACAGAGGGCAAGTGTAGCTAGTTCACTCACATCCCCTCCCCCATACGATTTGCTCTATTTGTTTCTTAATTAAATAACTAGTATCAGCTATATCAAGTAAAGAATTTAACCTCAGAAAATCTCTGTTCATTCGAAAAGCACATTTCCTCGATTTCAATTGCTGTTGACCCTATATCTCAATTGTCCTGAAAACATAGATAATTCCTTTTTTGCATTGTTAAGGGAAAAAAACAAAACAAACAAAAATGGACTTATTTTCACCTGCCTAAACGTATGTCTATGCTTAAAACCCTGCTCACAGGGTATTGTTGCCAGTGCTATTAGTTTTATTATTCTGAATATTATTTGTGTTATTGAAATTATATGTGAATTATTAATTATATATTATACTTCAATTTTATATTCAATCAAATGCAGGTTTAGAAGTTTGGTTTCAAAACATTATCGTTCAATAATAACCATTCATACATGCTTCATAAGCTGACCTTTGTCATTCATAGTAGCAAAACATATTTTTGTACGTTAAGCCTCTGGACAGACTTAATATTTTTTTTTATGGGTAAGTATCAATGCGACGTGTATTCCTAACATGCACCGCTCTGGAGGAATTAAACGGGCCACACCCTCCAAACACTTTCCATGGAAATACTTGTAGAATAAGCTCAAGTCGCCAACCGTTCTTCGATGTTCCAGCGAATCAAGGCCGCCGGTCAGTTCCGGGTCTCCAATCAGACGAACAGCTCTTCTTTGAATAGAATCCAACAAATGCAGTGTATGCTTGGAAGCGGAGCCCCAAACATGGGAGCAGTATTCCATAGTTGGTCAAATTTGAGCTTTATAAAGAATTAACAGTTGTTGTGGAGTGTAAAGCTTTCTGGTTCGAAATAATATTCGCAGCTTTTGAGAATGAACTTCTTCCTATGGCTGCAATATGGTCATGCCAGGACATATTTGCTCCCAAATTAACGCCCAATAAATTGAGTGACGAATGGATGACCATGGAATGCCCCTACATAACTATGTCGAGTTCAGCAACGTTAACTTTTTTAGAAAAAACTGCCGCTTGGGTTTTTGTAGAGTTAAATTCCACTTGGTCCACCAGGTCTTTGTTAAGTTGAATGACTACCTGCTGTCTGCGGATATTCGTCTGGGCAGCCGATGTCCGAGCGTTCAAAGTGAATGAAGAGATAAGCGGTCTGTCATCTGCAAAGCTGTAGATTGAATTCTCGGTCTTTTCCGGCAGAGTATACTTCAATTTGATATTCCATCAAATGCAGGTTTAAAAGTTTGGTTTCAATGCCTTATCATATAATAACTATTTATAAGCTGACTTGTGTCATTCATAGCCGCAAAACTTAGTTGTATACGTTAAGCCTCTGGACAAACTTAATATACTGACCTATATTACATTGTACTGAAATTTTATTTGGGAATAATATTGGATCAATTTGCATAAGAAGAGTGCGTCAGCCAGCCAAATAATCTGAGATTGTTTTTCTATTATTAATAAAAAATTGTGACGTAGCGTGATGATATAAAATAACTTTGTGTTATGTATTTTCAGAATTATCTCATAAGTCATAATTTAACCAAGAATAAAATCAATTGAAACGAAAATAGAAATTACATACCTATTACACATTAACTGAGTAAGTATTAAAACGAACATTTTATAAGGACTTTTTCCTATTTTAATTTATATTTCTTACATCTACAATATCATTCTTCATGCATTGTAATAGGACCTTCTAAAAGAAATATCACACAAAATTATTGTACTATTTACCTCAATTTTCCCCTGGAAGGAAAATTATGCTCAAGCACTTTCCCTTCACACCTGATGCCGAACCCACGCATTATCCCTTTTTGTTTAGGGGTTGCTCTATCTAATTATCTAATGAAAGAAATATTGCATTACTTTAATGGATCTTAAGCAAGCACAAAACACGAAGAGAACAAAACTGATCCGCTTTTATTAATTAAAAAGTTTCCGGTTTGTTATAATACACACCAACTTTTATTCTAATAAATATTAAAAGTAACAAAATAAATTTTATGACAACCCATTTTCAAGTATAGTAGAATACGGAATCCAAAACGTGGAGGCTATTTTACCGATTATATATTAATACTCATAAATATTCGTTAAGTGTCTAAGCCACAGACTAAATAAAAGATAGATGGGGCCATTCATTCATGAATAGGCAGATTGCTTGCCCAAGACCATAGAATATGATATTTCAATTATGAATGAGCTGCAAACAAAAACGTAAATAAAACACCAGTTTATGAATGATTTGCGGACAATTCATAAATAGAATGTCGGCTATTATTTTTTTAGAGAAAGGATTATTGATTTCAGTAACGATGTGTAGATTAATGTTAAAAAATACTAATTATAGTAATAATAGACACTTAATATACAGAAAAACTTCGCTTTGTTTCCAAGCCAGATAAAGCTAATGCAAAATATGTCCCATCTAGTAGAGTCTGTATATTTTTGGAGCAAGTTAGTGATTTTGTATTCCATTTATTATTTTTAATATATAGTTTTACTTCTTATCATACAAAAAAGTTCTTCTTTCTCTCATTTGGTCAATGTGGTTCCATGTTTGGCTGACGGATCCAAGCCAAGTCAGCACAAACACTATTAGGATTAAAAATTGAAACAAATGTTTATGATCACCACTTATGTTTATTATTGCTGACAATTGTTTCGACACACTGTGTCTTCTTCTGGAGCACGATGTAAATTAACTAATTAAGTGGTGATCATAAACATTTGTTTAAATTTTTATTCCTAGTTATTATGGATCTCCATCAAGTAACGGCTAAGTCAGTGCAGTATACAAACACTATTACCATTGTATATTAAGGAATGGCCTGACAATGTTACATATTTTCAAAATCACTGACTTCTGAATGTTTCTGTATATGTTTGTGTTGAGTCCTAATTGTACTAAGTGTGGTGTGAATGTTATTGGTGTAAGGCCTGTGGCTGATATAATGAGGGGGACATTGATGACTTTTTCTTGTTCCCATAGCCTTTTTATTTCTGTTGCAAAGTCTGTGTATTTGTAGATTTTTTCTGTGTATTTCGTTTGGATATTTGTGTCGTTTGGGACAGCTATGTCAATTAGATAGGTGAACTTTCCTTTTTTGCACTGAAAAGTAATATCGGGTCTATTGGCAGAGACTGTTTTATCTGTATGGATACTGATATCCCAGTAGAGCTTGTAATCTTTATTTTCAAGAATGGATGTTGGTGTGTATTTGTAGTAGGGATCTGTGTTTTCTATGAGTTGTGGCTAGTGCTTGGTGAACTACTCTTGCGGCTGAGTCATGTCCGTTCCGGCTAATATTTTACATCCCACCTGTTATGTGTTCGATCGTTTCTTTTTGCTGGTGGCATTTTCTGCATCTGTCTTCTGTAATAATTGGGTCTTTGATGATATGCTTTTGGTAGTTTCTGGTTAATATGACTTTATCCTGAATGGAAAGTAAGAAGCCTTCTATTTTAGGGAATAGCTGCCCATCCTGTAACCAGGTGTATGATTGTTTTTTATTTACGTGGTCTTGTTCTATGTAGTATCTATGTTTTCCATGGAGTGTTTTTTTTTATCACGTTTTCATCTTTTCCTATTGTAATTGGATGTGACTGTGTATGTCTGCTGGCTGGTCTGACCGGGATAAGTCGAGAGGTGTGTGGTTTTTGTCTGTTTTCACTATTGCTGTGTGGAGGCTGGTTTGCTTGGTGCGAAAGAAGTTCCTAAGTGCTTATATTTGTTCTGTGTGTAGTGATCTGATGTCTATGATTCCTCTTCCTCCTGCCTTCCTCTCGATGGTAAGTCTTTCTTTGCATGCGTTGGGGTCTAATTTCCTGTATTTGTTGAATTGAGAACGTATAAGGATGTGAATGTTTTCTATGTCTGTGTGTGACCATTTGATGATACCAAATGAATATGTGAGTATAGGTACAGCGAACATGTTGATGGCTTTAGTGAAATTCTTGGAGTTGAGTTTTGTTTGTAAAAGTCTGTTTTTGAATTCGGTTCTGAGCTCTGTTTTGTTGTGAGTGTGTTTGAGTTTGGTGCTTTGTTGGAAAGCTAGATATTTGTATGTTTCTTTGTCGAGCATGTCATCGTTTACTTCTTATTATTTTTATTCTGATTATTACAATAGTCATAGTGAAAATAACCTATTTGTTAACGAATTATAGAACAAAGGACAAATCTTATGGCTGACCTATTTAAGGGGTTACACCTGGGCGCTGCAAAAGCAATATTAAAAAAAATATATTTTAAATGTTATTAAGTGAATAATACAAAAGAATGGCGATTATATTTTTACTGTACTTTCAATTATAAGAAAAAAAATTTTAAATATTAAAATTATTTTTTCTCGGGAAATGTATCACTGATGAAAACTATGACGCCTCCTTGTCTGCTGGGCAATTTCACAAAAAAGAATCCAATCTGCAAATTAAAAATTAATCTTGTCAAATGTTGTAATAGTTAAAAATTGTCGAAGGGTTTTTTTTTTCAAAAATGAAAAAATTACGTTGTTTCAAACTTCAGTATGCAATTTTCGACCAAAAAATTTATGTTTAATTATTTATAAAAAATTGTCTATTGGAAAAATTTTAAAAAAAAAACCTCTCGAATTTTGTAGAAAAAGTAATTATTAAGTTTCCAAAAAAAAAATGTTAAAAAATATTTAAAATAGACATGCAGTGCCAGAAAAACGCGTTCAAATTTTCCCATTTTAGCTTCCTACTCTATGCTTTCTTCTTGCATCTTGGTGTCATTTAATAAGAGAAGAATAAAAAACGGTAAAAAAAAAAATCGAATTTTTAAAAATTCGAGGTGTATGTAACCCCTTAAAGAACAATGAAACGTTAACGTTTTCACAAAAATATTCTCTTTATCTATCCCCGTTTTTCGGTAGTTTCTGTTTATACTGTTTAAACCCTTTTTGTTGACTCCACCGTAACATACGTATGGTTTTCAAACCGCAATTTAACATAACTCTTCACTCCTGCACATCAATCATGAACCTCCGAATTCCCTAAAAAGGTCTAGATCTAGAAGTTAGACCCGACCTAGTTGCCGTGAAAGTTAAAACATTATAAAGTTTACAATATTCCTAAACGATTTAAAACCTTATCAATGACAACATTTAAATATCAATTTAAAAAGTTCTTGCTAAGTTTTAGGGAACATGCACACTGACCATAAACTCATGCAACTTTATGAGGAAAAAGAAATACATATATCTATTTATACTTTTTGGGCATGGCGGGTGTAATGGTAATGGGCAGGAGGGTAAGAGAATTACTTATTTTAGTTTTTAAAAGAGAGGAAACCAGAATCTTATTTAAAATTTGTTTTAACCTCCTTATTTTTATTTATTTTTTCAAAATTGTACAAATTTGCAATTAAAAGATTAACATATATCATTATTATTACTATTTAGTAGTCCAGTAGACTTTTTTGGACATTGTTATATTTCATTTGGTAAATCCCCAGAAAAATGTTTTGATATCAGATTTTTAGTCTAAGGTTTTAATCACAAAACTTAAGCAAAGGGACCTAGAATAGGTAGGAAAGTTATTAATGTTTAGAATTTCAAAATAATAATTTTATTTTTGTATATAGTTGCAAAAAAATGAAATATCAAAAAATAATTTAAAGCCTAACGTGGATAGAAGAGTCTCATTAGCTTAGTCTCGTTAGCTTGGTCTGAGTTCGGAAGGTTAATACATTTAAATTGGCCATCCCAAATACAATAAAAACCAGAGTGTTTGCGATTAATATGTACTGCCGGTATTAACGTATGGTACTGAGACGTGGGCTTTAAATAAAAGTATAATAAATAAACTCCAGATAACCCAAAGAGCAATGGAGAGGAGAATGCTTAATATTAGACACTAAGATCGAATTCCTAACATGGAGATACGAAGAAGATCAAAAGTAACATATGTAATACAACGAATATGTATATAAAGGTGGAAATGGGCGGTGTATATCGGATAAATGATATGGAGGCTTAGAGAACATAAAAAATGCAGAAGTAGACCATAAACAAGATGGACGGACGATATAAAAAGATTAGCGAGACACGACTGGATGCAAAAAACAAACAACAGAGCTCAGTGGCGACAACTTGGGGAGGCTTACATCCGGCTATGGATGTAATAAGCTAATGATGATGATGTTGATAAAGCTGCAGGATCATCATGTAATCTGTAAAGTGCTGACTAACTAGTCTAAACATCGATTTATGTTTCTGCATGTATGAGATTTTCTATAAGGGTTTTTGAGAGAGAAACAATGCATTAAGTACTTCTTTTCAAAACTATATAATATTGCGATTGAATTTTAAGACTGAAATCTATTTAGCGTAATGCTTATGTTGTGAAGGGTATTTTTAACGGTTGATAAATTGTCCCTTAAGTTTAAATGTTCTAGTTACTATGTAACGACTTTAACATGTTATTTATGTAACGAATAGCATTTTATAATTGTTATCTAAATATGTGTCTAGTTATCTAATTTAAAATACTTAATCTCTGACCAATCAGAACAAAGACATGTAAGTCGACGCTTAGACTAGCCAATCAGCACTTAAGATTACATTCGTCCTAAAACAAACGGTCTCTATTGATTCTGAAAATAGCAAAATTATTTCTTAGTTTCCATATATTTGGACTGTTGCAATCGTTCTAGGATTTTCGCAATGATCCCTTTTTTCTGATTATCCTGCGACATATGTAATAAACCGACTTTTCTGAGCTTGTACTTTACAAAATCGTAACTTTTGTCAGTTTGCTGGTGCTCTTGGCAATTTAAAGAGTTAATTATAAAATTAGGCGAATTTTATATCAATTAGGCTATGAACGACGATCAGGATGTTTAGCTGAGCTGAGTATTTCTTGGGTATATTATATGCTGGTTTAGGTAAAAACTTGGACCTAGAAAGTTGTTCATGCGATTAGTACAGAGTTGCATTAATGTCCGTATACCAGTACGAGAGTATATGAAAGGGAAGTCAAATTACAATACTAATAATAACAAATATATGTGTGCTGTGTAAAGGAAATAGTTAATAGAGAAGACATGGTAGGTTTTTAGAATTCAGTTAAGATCTATTAAGGTGAGAAATTTGCAATAAGATAATTCTTCAGAAGTTCACATCGTACATAAGTTTACTTCACAAATAATATTTATTTAATAAGTAATGGATTAACATTAATATTACGAAAATGTGTTTTACAGTTTACAATTGAAAAAATAGAGGAGATATCTTAAATTATGTTACTGTAGTATAATTATACAATATATATATATATATATATATATATATATATATATATATATATATATATATATATATATATATATATATATATATAATATTATAGTGTATAAAATAGAAAATCTATCTAAATAATCTTTCTTTCTAAAAGTCTCTGGCTTTATTAAGACATAAGTCTCACCAAAACTAATACTATTAAATATTTCTCCAAGCTGAATATAGATATTTTTAGTGTTCAATATGGAACACTTGTAAGATGATGAGTGTCCATCTGTCTGTCACACCCAATTTTCTCCTAAACTATTTGACGTAGAAAGTTGAAATTTGGCACTAATATAGGAATTGATGGCTCCACTAGAGCCATGTAGTTTTGAGAGTTAAATTTTGACTTAAGGGGTTAGTTTTGAGGGCTGAACTCGGAAGTGTGATGTCAAATGAAAGGTTGTAAAAAACGAGTGAAAAAATATATATAAATACTTGCGCACACTTCTCTTTGTATTATTTTTAAAAAATTGCGAAAAATCGCTTTCCACCCCTTATCTCGGAAAGTACTGATCAAAAAATTTTGAAAAAATTCTGGAATATTCTCTACAGGGTGTAGATTGAACAAAAATTATCACGAATGCATTACCTTTAATAATTTATCTGGAATATAAAAAAAAAAACAGAAATTTCAAGGTCATCAGTTCTCAGTAAAGTTCGAAAAAAAACTTTGTTGAAAACTCATTTGTGAAATCACTGATCATTTTATACTTTCTCAATAAAAAATTTTTATTTTTAAAGCAATCAACGTACGGAGCACTAAATACGCAAGTCCAACTTACACTCGATCGGTTATTTTACAACGATTCAATAAAAGAGTTCAGTATCCAGCGTTTCACCCAGAGTCGTTCTACAGAACAGCACTTACCTATAAACGACCAAGCATTGTCCGTAGTCCTATGTTCTGCTAGCTCATCTCAGGGTAGATTCGTTCTTTTTGTTTTCCCAATCAAATTGCTTTAGATTTTGTAACTATTAGAAATTTGAAACAGCCAAATGGGCACCACAAATTTTATTTTTATTAACTAGAGCCATTATAGTCGACCGAAAAACCGAAAAATTTGGTGAAAAAAACTGTTAATAGCCAAATTCAAGTCAAAGTTACTTTTAGCCTACTGCATCGTTTAAGAAAAGAAAGACAAATAGTTAGTTTAATGGTTTATTCTAAATTTAATTGTACTTAATGTATATACATATATATATATATATATATATATATATATATATATATATATATATACATATATATATATATATATACATACATACATACATACATATATATATATATATATATATATATATATATATATATATATATATATATATATATATATATATATATATGTATGTAAAACGCAACCTCTCTCTGTCTGTATGTTTTTCTGTCCATTAAAGTCCGAGAGAGTTTTTCTTTAATTCATACGTATATTCTCTGGCCTGGTTTTTAGTACATATTTTGTTTCGTTAATTAACATAAGTAACATAACACAGTTAATATAACTTTGGAACCTGTCTTAACTTTGGTATCTGTCTTTTTGTCAGAAGCGACCTCTCTTGCCAACGAGAAGAGTCTCTTTAGCCCCCAAACTTTGATCTTATGTAGTTAAAAATAACGACCCAACAAGCCACAAGGTTCACCTGTATCCTCTATCAACCACCAAATGATACTAACTTTAGCGTACTTTTTGCTTCTCTTGCAGACACCAGCGATCATTTACAAACTAACTATCCAAGTGCCAAAATTGCCATCCTGGGCGACTTTAATGTCCACAATATCAACTGGCTTAAATATTCAAATACTACTGACGAACAAGGTCGTGAAGCTGAATCATTCTCATCAGTTATGACTTAACTCAACTTATTGACGAACCAACACCCTGATTGAGACGGGGAGTTCGCCAATCTTCTTGATCTGTTTTTAACCACCAATCCAAAGATTTACACGGTCATCGTAAATCCGCCGTTAGATTCTTCCGACCATAAACTGCTTTCGACATCGAGTATCCTACCAATCAGTGACAGAGAGGCGCCTAAGCCGCGCAAGATTTAGCACTACAAATCTGCTAAATGGGAAGATCTCATGGAACATTTTCGAACTTTCCCTTGGATGGACGTTTGTTTTCGATCCGACAACCCTTCTGACTGCGCCAGGGAGGTCTCTGATGTTATTTTGGCTGGTATGGAAACTTACATCCCTTTTTCGAAGTAAGGCCCCTCCAACGGCAAGCCTTTGTTTGACCGAAAATGCAAAGAAGCTGTTGCTTTTAAACATCTTGCCTACCGACAATGGTGTGAAAATCCTAACACCATAAATCGTTACACCTTTGTTCGTACCCGGAACAGATACAAAGGAATTATCGACGAAACCAAGAATGCACACAATCAACGAATTAGAAACAAACTTCTTGCTTGTCCCAACAATTCCAGGTCCTTTTGGGCAGTCGCTAAGGCAGTTAGTCAAAATTTCACCAAATCCACTATACCACCAGTCACACAGCCATATAATTCTATTGCAACAACACCTGTTGAGAATGCGAACTTGTTGGCTGAACTCTTTGCTTCACATTCTGCTGTCGATTTCTAAGGAAAAAACCACCAACTATTCCCATATTGCAGTCAAGTATGCCCGCTATTGTCTTCAGACAGCGCATCATAAAGCATATTTTAATGAAGCTAGACACCAAAAAGGCTACTGGCGCTGACGGAATACCTGCCATAGTTCTCAAAAAACTGTGCAACGAAACTAACACCAGTTTTCTGTAGACTTTTCAACCTACCCTACAAAAAGGGAATATTGTCTTACTGCTGGAAATGTGCCACAGTTCAGCGGATACCTAAAAAGGCAAGAAGACCTTGCCAAATAACTACCGACCAGTCGCACTGCTTTCAATAATATCGAAAGTCATGGAAAAGGTTATCTTCTAAAATATCTTGAAAGATTCAACATTATTAGCGATTACCAATATGGCTGACTTATATAACACATGTTTGGAACAACGCAACTGAACACTTTGTAGAATGTCGAGTGGTTGCTCTTGACATATCCAAGGCATTGGACCGTGTTTGGCATGATGGACTGTTGGCTAAGCTACGCTTTTATGGTATGTCTAAAAAGTTCTGTTTGTGGCTCTCATATTTATTCAGAGAGCGTTCTTTAAGAGTGGCGGTCGGCGGATTTCTTTCTAACACCTTCTCTATCAACACCGATGTGCCCCAAGACTCCATACTGTCCCTACTCTCTTTCTCATTTCCATTAATGATCTGCTGGAAAAGACCGGAAATCCAATCTACAGCTTTGCAGATGATGGTACGCTTATCTCTTCAATCACTTTCAATGCTCGGACATCAGCTACTCAGGCGAATATCCGCAGACAGCAGGAGGTCGTTCAACTTAACAAAGACCTGGAAGAAATTCTATCTTGGGGTAACAGTAATTAATTGGAATTTAACGCTACAAACACCCAGGCGGCAGTTTTTCTAAAAAGTTAACGTTGCTGAACCCGACATAGTCATGTCGGGGCACTTCATTCCCCTAGCATCTTACTCAATTTGTTGGGCGTTAATTTGGGAGCAAATATGTTCTGCTTCTCAAAAGTTGGGAATATTATTTCGAAGCAGAAACTTTACACTTCACAACATCTGTTAATTCTTTACAAAGCTCATATTCGACCAACTATGGAATACTGCTCCCAGGTTTGGGGATCCACCCCAAACACACACTGCATTTATTGGATTCTGTTAAGAGAAGAGCTCTTCCTCTGACCTGGAACTGACCGGCGACCTTGATTCGCTGGAATATCGAAGAACGGTTGGCGAGTTGAGTCTGTTCTACAAGTATTTTCATGAAAAGTATTCGAAGGATGTAGCCTGCTTAATTCCTCCCAGAGCGGTGCATGTTAGAAATACACGTCACGCTAATACTTCACATCCGTATGATATTCAGCTTGTTTGTCCGCGTACAACGCTTTTCAAGCAGTCTTTTATATGGAGAACTCATCCCTTTGGAATAATTTGCCCAGGGCTGTGTTTCCCACTGAGTACAATTTACAGCGATTCAAGAACGACGTGAATCGCTTTTTCCGCACACATGCCGCTCCTGGAGCGCTTTACGGACTTAGTTGCAGCACGTCTGCTAGACCCATAAAAAAAATAAAATAAGCAATGACGATAATAGTGAATCAAGTCCTTTAAAGAATATTCCAGACGATAACTATAACCACAATTACAGCTTTATAGACACCATGTTTCTATTAAGCCAGGAATGCACGAATAAAGAGAGGAGAAATGTTGAAGATTGGAAACCCGGGTTTCTTGATAAGAAGACGAATTAATTCTATTATTTAAGAAGGAAGGATTTTCAAAAGTTATTTCGGCACTTCAGATGGCAGTTCCTCTCCAACAAAATTGCGGTAAATTGTGCTAACGGAAAATTACTACATACTAAGTGGTCACCTAGACAAAAGAAATATATGAACTGAACACTGAATTTACAAAAATCTGTGGCGCGTCGATAATAATCCAGAAGAAAACCAAGCTCGACAAAATGTAATGTTAAAAATATGTTTGCAGTAAGAATTCGAAATTATGGGGATCACCTTAAATTTTCTGACTCTCGGCATAAAGGTGTTTACTGGAAAATTCTGGTTAGTATATATTATATAATATTTACACTGCTCGAAAATATTAGACGAATACTTTAATTACAATAGAGAAAGTTAAGCGTTTACCAAAAATAAAATAAGTTAAATTTTCTACCTACACCTTGGATTTCTCTTATTCTAAAACTAAAATGTACCTACTGACCAACCTAGTGCTTACAACAAGTAAGATTGTAATACCAGGTTTGAGCGGAATATAACAAGAATAACTTTAATGGCAAAATAAATTTACAAAGTATCCGAACCACTGGCGATACCCTTAGATGACCTGACTTTAACAGCAGGCTGTGTCTTCCTAATTCAGCATGTTTCATCATTTTGTTCATTTGACTGTTTACTTCAGTTTTGTGGACTTCTGGGTATCTATACGTCTTTAAAGCTATCGGTTCTGGATCGGTTAAGTTAATTTCATACTTTATTTTATCTGTAACTATTTCTATGTTATGAATTATTCCGTCATTAATTTCAGAATTTAATACGTTGACTTCAAAAAGTGTTTCCGTTCCAGATTCTAGAATAAAAGGATTTTGGCAATCTAAATTAACGTTAGTTCCAAGAGGTAGTGAAAAGGGTAAAGATTCAATAGATAGTGATTGATTTTTAAAATCGATTTGGTCGTTTTGTGATTTAATAATATCGTATCCGATCAGACCGTGGTAAGAAACGTTTGTTTTCTGATTTAAGTTCTGACATTTTATTTTAAGTTTTCGTATACTTTTCGTAGGATAAATTTTGTGATTTCTGGATTGAAACTTTTATGAATAATACAGAAGCGCCTATGTCTAAAAAAATCGAATTTTAGTTCGCGTGGTTAGAATATTCGGATTATAATTTAATGAATGTAATATTATCGTTAGGTAGTAAAATATCTAATCTTCGAAGACCATTACGTATTTTTAGAGATTCCTCCAGTGTGGTCTCCTTCGCTGAAGGGGTTATAGAGTTTAAAGAACTAGGACCGTTTGAAAGAGAATGGATGTTTACATTAGAATGATTATTAGATGATTCGCTTGGATATAATGTTTGATTCCGTATGCTATTATTTTATTGTCTTTTCCTACATTCGTCTACTGTATGACCATGTTTTTTACAATGTCTACATATTTTAATATTACTGGTATTACTAATATAATTATTAAAGTGAGTTCGATATTTTTGAACATTCAATTGCGAATTTTTATAATAGTTGACAGTGTTATGGGACTTATTACGACCAATTTTGAAGTATTGTTTAAAATTTTGTTTTTAATTTGAAATGCCTAACGCCCTTTCTTCAGATATAGCGGCAGTAAATGCGAAGTTGAGAGAGTTAAATTCTTCCCATCGTAACATTTGTGAAATTTCTGGTTTGGAATGATACATGAATCTATTTATCGTTATTTATTTAATCGTTTGAATTCTACCGGCTAATTCGTTGGCATTTCGATAATTTTGTTGTGCGGCCAATATTGCACGAGAATTGATAATTTCTAAGCATTGAAAGAAATCATTTACTGATTCATTATGATTTTGTTTGCAATTACTTAATTCTTCCACTAATTTTACGTAACATTTTTTGTCTAGATATAGAACTTTTAATTTTTGTTTTAATGTTTTGAAACTTTTTGCCGATAGTCGTTCCTTAGCTGTACCTGAGATTTTGGATAATACCTATATAAAAACAATAGGGGTAATTTTTGATTTTGATTGGCCAGTCCGTTGGCATTATTACAATTGACAAGAATTGCCTTAATTCGAACCAATTACCGTTGAAACCGATTGGTATAAGTCTACATAAAAATTCAATAGAAAAAGTTTCGGGTTGAGGTGTTGATGAGTTTGGAGTTGTATTACCAGGCATGTTTTTTAGATTGGTCACCACAATGAGCAAAATACAATCACTAAACAAGAGACAAAAGTCACTTGCCGATGTTATCCTTTAGGACTAGATTTTAGACTTGTGTTCTTCGGTGTGATTGATCTCTTGTAATTTAAAGAAACACTGTATCTATTTTTTCGGTAATTTATTTATTCCTAAACTACAAGCTGAGTCGAGTGCTTCGAGAAACGTTAATAATATTGTGATATTATTCTCTAGAGTTTATATTCCTTTTCTACTCTGTTATCGATGTAACCCTTTAAGATAATAATTATAACTTACAAAAGGCAGTTCGCCTTTATTTACAATAGCTTCATTAAATAGTCAATACAGTTATTTTCCTACAATTATAATTAAGTACAATATTTGGTTATGACTAAGTTCTATCTGTTAATTATTTTCATATATATATATATATATATATATATATATATATATATATATATATATATATAGCATAAAGGACAAACAAGTCTCATAGGGAAGATATTTTCCAGTAAAGATATAAATATAAATTGTTTTCAATCTAAAAATATGGAAAGACTGTTTTAAAGTTTAATTTTCAAAATTTCTTTTAAAACGATTTAACTATTTAAAAAAACCGGGTAGTGAACACAATGCTAGTTTATTTTTGGACCAGATTACATAAAGTGGATAATGAGTTATTAATTTATAACAGTCTCTATTTGTCTATGTATGTACCGTGATTTAATCTATTTGCATTGAATATGAATAAATTCTGATTAGGACGAGGATACTCAGTCTTTGTCTATCACGTTACAAATTCAACACTCCTATCTCACTTTATACTCTTTAAATGAACTCTCTGAAGATTCAAAAAATTTCACAGGAGAAGGGTTTTGTTATAAAACCAGCCATTTTGGGCAGTTCGAGGCTTTTTCCATCTTCCAAAAATATTCTATCCACCTTAAGACATTTTGGGTCAAGTGTTGATCAGTCACCCAAATGGAAGCCAGAGAGTAGTGTGTGCGGTAATATTATGATAAGAAACCCACAGAAAAAGGCCAAGCAGTAAGTCTGCAAGTATACAAGTATAAATAACTAATGCCTTCCCACAACGAGTGTTCCTGACGACTAGTTTACACGTGTGATTCTGAAATTATTTTCCACGTGTGCTCCTGAAAACTTATATACAAGTGTGTTCCTAAAAACTATTTTACGCGTGTGTTCTTGAAGCTAGTTTCATCGGTAGTGAACCTGGAACCAACTTTTAATACAGTACCATTTTAAAACCGTTCTCCAAACCCAAAATAAGTGGTATACGAGAAACTATACAACGACCTTCATACTTTTAATTCAAAGACTCTCTGTGAACGTGTGCATTTTCATCATATAAAAGGTTATTTATTTAGGTTAATTAATCTTAAGGGTGGATTAAATGTAAAAATGTCTATCTATGTTTGTTAGTATACTTTACTTTGTTTTAGCGTAGTGTTTCACTAAACTCCTGTTCTATCTTAGAGGACGTATAAGTTGTACTTTATTTAATTATCTACCTACAACTAAATAACTCTTCAGTATTTATTCATTTTTTGAGCCGAATTTAGATTCTTTTTTATTATAAAATGAATTGTGCCCAAAATAGTACAACTAAGCTTTAAACAACGACAGAGATCGTACAAAAATTACCTCGTCCCCACATCTCTCCAGAAAAAAAAAAAGCGTAGCTAATTTTTGTTCTCTCTCAGTATTAATATCCACTCAATACATTCTCAAAAATAAGGGGCAAATGGTGGTTCTTATATAATAAATAAAATATTTACTTAAATATAAATAAACTCTCTGATGAATATCCTGGTGTTAGGATGGGAATCCTGACAGACTTTAATCTTCCACATGCTTCGTGGTACAGAGATAGGTTCAGCTCGGCGGCCAGACCTACGCCTTTGGCGACTCATGCTGAAAGGGAATCTATAGAGGCGGCTACTAATATATGCGCACTTCACAATTTTTATCATCTCAATATAAAAGTCAATATCCACAACTCAGTTCTGGACTTGGCGCTTTTCCAAGACGAAGCCTGTTCGGTTCTTCAAGATGATGACTGTATGTTGCCTCTCGATGGTTATCATCTGCCATTCGAAGTGACTGTTCCCACCTTTACGGACATAAACAACTACTCTGGTCTTGGTGACGGCTATTATAGAGACTTTAAATCTGTTAATTTTAATTTGATTAATGATTTTTTTAAGTGGTGTGGATTGGGATGCTTTGCTGGCTGACGTGGGATTGAATGGCATGGTGGCTGTATTTGATGATTGTTACAGACTTCAGACAGATTTAAATCAGCTTGTATCTTGGTGCAAGGACAATGGTATGGAGCTAAATGCTGTTCTTGAACGAAGAACGAAGTCAAAGATCTAGGGCTTATTATTGACTCAAAATTAACTTTTATACCTCATATACAGAATATCGTTTACAAGTCTCTCCAGCTTTTGAGATTTCTTAAGCGTATTACACTGGGCTTTAATAGTATAGCTGCAATCAAGCAGCTGTACTGCTCACTGATTAGAGCTCGTTTAGAGTATTCCTCCAGTGTATGGAGTCCTTGCTATGGTACTCACGTTTAATGCATTGAGAGAGTGCAGCACAAATTTCTGAGATCATCGCCTTTAAGATCAATAGACCTAAGCTTACCTACCCTCAGATAGAATCTGAGCTTCACATTCAAACTTTACAGGATCGCAGAGTTACTATCGATCTCAAAATGTTTTATAATATTCTTCATAGTAACTACCATTGTCCCTTTCTGCTGGACAGAATTGGTCTGCATGTACCTTCCAGGGTGACCCGTATGAGGCACACTTTTTTTGTGCATCCCACAGGACCAACTACGGATGTCGCCTTGCCAATGAGCATTCCAGTCTGTACTTTTTCGTTAGAAGATCTGTGTTTTATAGACAGTTGTGTGGAGTATGATGTGCATTTTGTTACTTATTGTTACAGTCATTATTTCCTTTTCTATTTTTGTTATTATTATTATAATTTTCTTTTTCCTTTTTTCTCTTTCCCTCATGCTTATTCTAAAATTTTCTGTTTTACTTTATTGTCGTCTTAAGATATTTTATTGTATTGTTTTAAAATTGGGCATTGCTCGTTAATTAATTAATAAAAAAAATAAAATAAAAATAAAGAACCACACCACAATATACTCGTATACTAAGTTGGGAATGTGGTATCTTTGGAATAATGACACTACTCAGTATATATCACCACTACACCAAACACTTTATTTTTGCACTCGACGCGCGTTTCGCTAACCATGTTAGCTTCTTCAGGAGCGATGATTGACTCAATCATTGCTCCTGATGAAGCTAGCGAAACGCGCGTCGAGGGCAAAAATAAAGTGTTTGGCGTAGTGGTGATATATACTGAGTAGTACCACAATATATATATATATATATATATATATATATATATATATATATATATATATATATATAAATAATATATATATATATATATATATATATATATATATATATATATAATAAAATATATATATATATATATATATATATATATATATATATATATATATATATTAGAATAAGATAAAAACGTACATTTAATGTTTTAAATCACTCGTATTAGAATACAATTACGTTCATGATAAGCATCGCAAATATTTATTTGGTAAATTGGCAATTGTGGTTTTGGTTTAGAATAGGCATCTTAGGTTGGGTGCAAAGAAATAATGTAAAAAAACCTATCTATTTACATTTTCATTTCTTAGCATTTTTTAACTGTTTTGACAACAGCACTCGGCTTTGACAAGCAATCAGTTATCCACATACCAACCGAGATTGATATAAATTAACTTCGAATATAACTTTTCATCAAACTGAAGTACAAAGAAGAATTAAAGCATTTTCCCAATGAAATATTTAGGTTATACAACAGATGCCAGAAAGTTTCAAACAAGTATTCGTATGTATTAAAGTAATTTTATTCATACTGTATGAAAATACTTTGTAAGTTCTTACCTACTGGTTAATTACAAGTATATTAGAAATCCATAAAGTGACTTATTAGCCTACGAGTTTACTGCGACGGAACGAAGGAGACGCGTCCGGAATTTTACAAGCCATTTTTGTATGGATACCTCAATGTCATGTAATGTATAAAGTTTTAAGATTATGCAACACCCGAGCGCAAACTTTATAATTTATTGATTTACTCATATACCAGGTGTACAACAGATGGTGCACCAATGCAGTTTGTGCTATAAAGATTTGACACTGCGCCATTTTGTTGTGTCATCAACAAGTGTCAGACACTACTGTTGAATCATATCGATTACTTCGAGAAGCTTATGGTGAACATGCTCCATCGCAAGATACGTGTAAATCATGGTTTTGGCGTTTCAAAAGTGGTGACTTCGATGTTGCAGACAAGGAACGTGGAAAACCGCCAAAAAACTACGAAGATGTGGAATTGCAAGCATTGTTGGACGAAGATGATTCGCAAACACAAAAACAACTCGCCGAGTAATTGGGCGTTAGTCAACAAGCTGTTTCCAGCGGCTACGAGAGATGGGAAAGATTCAAAAGACCGGTAGATGGGTACCACATGAGTTGAACGACAGGCAAATGGAAAAGCGCAAATACACGTGTGACATTTTGTTCGCTCGGTACAAAAGAAACTCGTTTTTGCATCGTATAGTTACAGGGGATGAAACGTGGATTTATTTTGAGAATCCCAAGAGCAAAAAATTATGGGTAGACCCAGGCGCACCATCCACATCGAGCGCAAGACCGAATCGCTTTGGCAGAAAGACGATGCTCTGTGTATGGTGGGACCAGAGGGGCGTGATCTATTATGAGCTGTTAAAAACCTGGCGAAACGGTTAATACTAAACGTTACCAACAACAATTGACCGATTTGAACCGTTCGCTGCTTGAAAAAAGGCCAGAATACCGAAAGAGGCAACACAAAGCCATTTTTCTTCATGACAATGCTCCATCACATAAGGCAAAACCAGTTCGCGACACATTGGAATCACTCAGCTGGGAAGTTCTACCCCATGCGTTTTACTTACCAGACTTGGCTCCTGTCGATTACCACTTGTTTACATCGATGGGTCACGCACTTGCGGAGCAGCGGTTTGGTTCGTACGAAGAAGTGAAAAAATGCTTCGCAGCAAACGGGGAAGATTTTTACTGGCGTGGTATTCACAAATTGCCCGAAAGATGGGAAAAAAAATGTATAACAAGCGATGGAGCATACTTTGAATAAAGCACTTTTTATCATTCTTCCGAATTTAACATGTTTTTTTAGACAAAAAAATCCGCATTTCATACTTGCACACCTGGTAAGTGCCATCACAGTAATTTAGTAGAGAGTATTGCCTTTCAGATTCTGGTACTTCAAAAAATAAAACTCTTAAGAAATTCCTGGTTGTTTAATTGTTAATTATTTTATGTTTTAAATACAGTGATAATACTAAGTTGGGAATGTCGAATCTTTGGCACAATGATACTACTCAGTATATATCACCACTACACCAAACACTTTATTTTTGCACTCGACGCGCGTTTCGCTAACCATGTTAGCTTCATCAGGAGCGATGATTGACTAAAGCTAAACTACAAATCTACCCTATTTATACTTACCCTAACCCTTGAATTACTCAAGTGGAACTAATGACATAGGCAAGGCCATCAGTTCCTGTCAAGTAACCAGTAGAGAGGACTATAAGGAATAGGCCCTCTGTCTTTATTTAAACTACTTTTAAATTTTATGATTTCCATACTTTCGTATGCGTTCAATAATCTCCTATCAGATACATTTTTTATTAATCTTAGATTATCTAATGTTACAGTATAATCAGCTTCAAGAGCATGTTCGGCAATGCTAGACTTTTCTGTTCTATTGTATTTTAAGTGTGCTAAGTGTTCTTTAAATCTTGTTTTAATTGACCTTTTAGTTTGCCCAACATACCTTTGGCACAATCATTACAACTAATTTCATAAATTCCACTTTTCTCACAATTAGGAATCTTATCTTTGGGATTTCCTAAGATATTCCTCAGATTGTCTGATGACTTATAGACTAAGGTGCGGCCTACCTTATTAAATACCTTATTGAGTCCCTTGCTATATTTCGGATTATATGGTATGGAGACATACTTGGTGTTATTTTCCTCGCGTGTAAAAAAGGTGGAATTCTGAATATTAAACCTAAACTTATGCCTATTTATTAGCTTATTTACTAAGTCATCGTCATAACCATTAACTCTAGTTATACTTCTAATACGATTCCTTTCTTTATTAAAGTTTACTCTATTCAGAGAGAAAGTGACCAAACGATGAACTAAAAAATGTAATGAGGCTAATTTATGTTGTTTGCAATGAAATGGATCATTAGGAATATATCTATCTGTTACTGTGTTCTTCCTATAGATATCAAATTCTAATCTATTATTATTTTTAATAATTAAAATATCTAGAAAAGGCAATTGTCCTTTGTTCTCAATTTCGTAAGTGAATTTAATGGAATCATACCGACTATTTAATTTAGAAACAAAAATCATCAATATTTGCTTTCTTTGTATCAAAAATTGCGAAAATATCATCCACATACCTATACCATACCCTTGGGAAATATTCGAATTCTTGACGGGCTTCGATTTCAAACTTACTCAGGAATAAATTGGCTATGAAAGGTGATAAGCAATTACCCATAGCCGTTCCTTCTTTCTGAACATAAAATTGATTGTTATATTGGAAATAATTTTGTTCCATACAAAGTTTAGATAATGTTAAGTATTCACGAATAATTTCATCTTCAAAGTCATTCATTCTAAGTAATTCTTCGAGATATTGTAAAGTTTGTGGAATTGGCACACTTGGGAACAAAGAACTAACATCAAAAGAAATTAAGACTTCACCTTCATTAAGAAATAGATTTTTTTGTTTTATTAATGAATTCTAACGAATTCTTCACTGCGAAAGTATTTAACGGTAACTTCTCAAGTTCTTTTGATAACCATTTGGATACTAAATATGTGGGTGATCCGACCGATGAAACAATGGGTCGCATTGCTTTTCCAGGTTTATGCATTTTGGGTAAGCAATACAATTTTAGTATGGTCGGACTACTCACATTTAATTTAAATTTTAGCGAATCGGAGACAAGGTTCTTACATTTTTTTAAAGAATTTTTAACCTCTGATATCATTCTAGGTAATGGATTACTTATTACCTTTTCATAAGGGCCAGATTCGATAAGATTATCTACGCATTCATAGTAATCTTTCTTATCCAATATAACAACCTTATTTCGACGCGCGTCGAGTGCAAAAATAAAGTGTTTGGTGTAGTGGTGATATATACTGAGTAGTAACAGTGATAATAGTTTAAACTGACCATTTTTCATCTAGTATCTTTTAATCTTATAGTAAACAGAGAGTGTATGCTCAGGTTGAGTATTAAAATTAATACAGTTAATTGCTTTGAAGTATATTCTTTTTGACAAAAGCAGCAACAAAATAAGTAATTCACAACAAGAACTTGAAGAACAAAAAAAAGGTTATTTCCTTTTAAAAATCATGAGTAAGACTTTAGCTCTTGCCTTTTGAAGTCGTTTGTAGAATTGTACCCCAACTTTCAAAACAAAAAAATTAGTTTTATAATTCAAAATAAAGGCAATTTTAAGCATTACTTTTAAATAAGGATTGTTTTTGTACCCTGCGTTAATGCAGTCTTTCGTTCCATGTTTTTCGAGTATTTATTACACAATTATTTTAAGATAAGAAGCTGTTCTAAATTAAAAGGATCAAATTCTTTAGCGTACGTGTTGTAGTGATTATATATTCGAAAATTTATCTTTAAGGTAAAGATTGTTATAGGAATTTTACTATGCTTAACAGTTATAACACACACATACACATATTTTCTTTATTTAGAACGTAAAAATTTACTAATTCTTGTAGTTCTGACATGTAATTATGCTTCTAAATATAGCTATCAACAAAGGCACAAGTGTTGGAAAATCAAATTTCACACATAAATAAAAAAAAAAAACAAGTATTTTGTAATTATGTACAGGGTGAGTCAACGAAAGAGTAAAGTTCATTATCTCATTTGTTTCGAGAATGACAAAAAAGTGTTAAAAACAATAGTTTTAGAGAATGTTAAGGTGAACAGTTTAAAATTATTTTTGAGTATACAGGGTACTTCAAAAAAGTGTAGCCGATATAACATATGTTTTTTTTTTAAATGGAGCATCCTATTTTCTAATTTATTTTTTTGCGTAAAATTTTATAACTTTTTTATTAATAATGTTATATACCTAATCCTAGTAGTTTTTTCTAATATTTCAATTTTTTTTTAAATAAATACTATTTTCAGTTTTGTAAAAAATTGCCAGTAGCGCCATTGTTTCTGAAGGTGGAATACTCATAATTGGTACGAGCGTTCTATAGAAATGAAAAAAAGATATATGTAAAGAAATTTGAGTTAGATTCTACAGGGTGTTTTTAAATTAAATTTATACATTTCGACTATTTTAAATTGAAAAATTTCAAGTTTTTTAAATGGCACACCCTATATATTATTATTTGTTCTGATAGATTTTACAAAACCCTTCAACTTTTATTAAATATGTCATATACCTTTTTCTAATAGTTTTCGATTTATTTTGAACTTTTCATTTTTAACCCTTATTTTTAATACACTTACGCTATTGTGAAAACATAAACAAATAGTTAATAATAATTTTAATATAGTTTAACTTACCTAATGATTAATTATTATGACGTAATAAATGTTCAGAAATATGTTTGTCTACTTAAATACACAAGTTTAGTCGTTTTACTATATTTTCCTTCACTTTTCTTAGCATAAAGGGCGCTATTGTCCTGCACGCATCCCGTATCCTATTTTCCATATAGAGGTTGGTGTTATAGAGGAATTCACATAAACACGATCTTTAATGTATCCCCACAAAAAGAGGTTTAAACGATCGTTTAAAAATTCCCGAACTTCCCGGTGGTAATGAGCAGGAGCTCCGCCTTGTTGAATCCACATTTGTTCCCTTTCAAAGTTATCAAATTCTTCAAGAAGCTGAGGTAATTCGTTCTGCAAAAAATTTAGATATCTAGGCCCACTTAAGCGGTTCACGGAAAAAATATGGACCAGTATCCGAAAATTTAATATTCCACACCATACATTAAGCGACCAATGGTTTTGGTTTTGAACTTCCCGGACCCAAAATGGATTAACTGTTGAATAATAATCCATGTTATGGCTATTAACTGCCTCGTTACTGCGAAAAGTAGCTTCATCAGAAAACATTATTTTGGATAAAAAAATTTGGATCGGCATCTATTGATCCATTCATGGTGGAACAAAAGTTTACTTGTCGTTCAAAATCACGGTCTTGAAGATCTTGGTGTAGTTCCATATGAAAGGGATAATACTTGTATGTTCTCGTGGTGAGATTAGCCGTAGATTGGGACGTGTCAGATAGGTTAGCTAGTTGACGGCTGCTGATCTTCAACATGAAGTAAAATCTCCATTTCTTTTTCCTCATTGCATTGGTAGCATTCTGATTTACTACTTTCCGTATCGTATGCTCAACGCTACCACTACCATCAAACGGTTCCATTAAGCACTGAAAAGATTTTCTAGATGGTATACGTCTATAAGGGTACTTCGCTCCGTAAAGCCTTACTGCCAAAAGACAATTTTTTCCCGCCTCGCCCAGTATATAAACCATATCAATTAATTGATTTTTAGGAAAATCCATAACTATTACCTTTATACGTTACTTACTACAACAAATTAAGCTATTTTTACTTGCTTAATAGATGTGTCAAAATTTGACAATGCCTACATTTTTATTTTGTCTTGGAAACTATGATGTTATAGCGTAAGTGTATTAAAAACAAGGGTAAAAATTGAAAAATTCAAAATAAATCGAAAATTATGAGAAATAGGTATATGACATACTTAATAAAAGCTGGAGGGTTTTGTAAAATCTGTCAGAAAATATAATAATATACAGTAATAAATAGTCGAAATGTATAAATTTATTTTGAACACCCTGTAACATCTAACTCAAATTTCTTTACATATATCTCTTTTTTTTTCATCTCTATAGTACACTTATGAGTATTCCACCTTCAGAAACAATAGCGCTACTGGCAATTTTTTACAAAATCTGAAAACTAGTATTTTTAAAAAAAAAAAAAATCAAAATATCCGAAAAACTACTAGGTTTAGGTATATAACGTTATTAATAAAAAAGTTATAAAATTTTACGCAGATTTTAAAAATGTATTAGAAAATAGGATGTTCCATTTAAAAAAAAAACGTATTATATCGGTCACACTTTTTTGAAGTACCCTGTATACTCAAAAATAGTTTTAAATTGTGCACCTTAACATTCCCTAAAACTATTGTATTTAACCTTTTTTCGTCATTCCCGAAACAAATGAGATAATGAACTTTACTTTATCGTTGACTCACCCTGTACATAAGTTTATTTAGCTCAATATTTTCATCAAATTGACACTGTTATTAAATTTGGAACACAATGATCTCAACTCATCAAATCAAATAAGATAGAACAAAAATAAAATTTTAATAATTATTATTTATTAATTAACGTTTGTCCTCACCGTACAAGTTTCATTATGTCGAAGTCAAAAATTTTAAAAATTACGACTGCATATTTAACTATAAATTGTTTTAAAATACGCAGGATCTATTAGAATAATACTGAACTTGTAACACTGTGTCAATGGAAAAGTAATATCAAATTTCATATATAACTTATTTTTAAACGCAATCGTTGTGAACCTGAACTATGAATAAATTATTTGCAAAATTTGTATTTTGAATAGCTGCTAACTCGTGTAATTAAACTTACGTATTTTTACTGAAGACATATTCTTTTTAGTAAGAAATCCGTTATCCCATCGATAACAATATCGATACACACTTTAAATTTAAATGATTTGTCAATTTTACAGTCAGCTCAGTTTATAAATATCGGCATTTTCTGTGACTAGAACACGAGAATGTAACCAAGGTAGTTTAAAGTAAAGTCGCGCTATATCAGTGAAAATTACATCACAACCATTTTAAGATTATTGTGATACTAACGTCATTAGTGCAATACGAAAAAAAAAAACTGCTTCAAGGGACACTCCAGGAATTTCGCCTCTGGAGACGAGAGAAATTTGTACTTATGAGACTCCAGCCATAAGAGCGAAATTCTTCTGCAATATAAAAGAAGGTCTTCATTGGACATCCAAAATAAATACTTTAAAATTTATCAAGGGAGACCGCTAACAAGATATGTTCTTTAGAAGGATTGATGATGTAGGCGCGGTCCTGAGAGCTTACGAGTCATGCTAAAACACTATCCATTTCCGAACATAACACGTAGAAAATGTTTCGTATATAAAAAATCTACTATCTAAATCTACTATAAAAAATAATAAACAAATGATTATTTATTGGTCAAAAGACGTAAGTGTAAAAATCAATAAACAAATAATTATTTATTTATCAAAATTTGTATGACAGATAAATATGTATGCCATTTTGTTAGGAAAACGAACTGTGTTAAATATCACTTTCTAAATGGGGTCTACCCTAGAAGCCAAATATATAAAAATATATAGGTTATTCTATTTAAAACAAAAAATTAATGATCAGTTTGTTAGTGAGTCACTTCGTGTATTAAAAAGTAAATTTTAACTGTACATTTTTAGGAGCCATACGACTTTCAGTAGATATTTGAAAGACTGATTCATAGTGTATAAAGCAGTTTTAAGACTGCAAACATTTAAAAGCTAAACTCATTCATCAATTTATTCCTCTATTAACAATAATTAACTGCCATAGTCTAAGATGTACCCGAGACGGTCCTATAATTATATTCCACAAACCGTTATTTAATTCTCATTTGGAAATTGAGCAATATGTTTCGACCCTAAAGAAACATTTCCCGTTATTTATTCAGGGCAAAATTTATATGACATATACAGACACCCCTCGTTTTAAACTTCAAAGAAAAGATTATCTGAAAATCTAAAAGTAAATAGAGGAGAAGTTTTAATAATGTAGTTATATAAAGTAACTCCAGGAGGCTGCGGCCTTTTGACTTCTCCAAACAATCTTAGTTAAGCAGTCATTACAATATATTTAACCACTCCTCTCCCCTCCACTTTCAAAAATTCTAGCTACTCACCATTTAAAACAATTTTGTTTTTGAAAACTCCAGGGAATTTCAAACGTATAAATTTCTAAAGAAGGATCAATAATGGCATATGTTCGATTTATGACCTAATTAATGTTCACAAAACAAAGCTTCTACTGCAACCAGTTGTTTCTAAAGTTGGCAAACATATTTACATGATTATACCTTTAATGGTAAATTTTGAATAAAGCTTTGAAAACTGATTTTAACCAATTAATCCAGTCAAAATAGACATTTAACTTTGCAAAAATTCGCATAGAGCTAAAAATTGGTATAGGTTTTAAATACACTATTACAAATAAAATATCAAAAGTCCCCCCTCCCGGATCCTACTTCTGCTAAAAATTTTATTCAAGGTCAAAGGTCAAAAATATCGGTTTCTCGCATTTTTCTCGTAAACGGTAAGTATTATCGTAAAAATAGCTCAGACAAAAGTTGTAGATTATGTAATTTTCTATAAAAATTGTTCTTCTACTTTTTTTTTCTACGAATCACCGTTCCTGAGATATCGCAATTCCAAAAGTAGCAGAAGTCATATTCTACATAATATGCACACATTTCCGCACCACCTATGAGGTATTGTACGTAGCGCATTTTTTTTAACGTTGTTTCCCCAGTAGGCATACTGGATTGGAAAAATGGTACTATTGGTAATGATTAAAGTGGAACGGATTATTGTTGATTTCGGGAATATTTTAGTCTGATTGTTAATCCTCAAATGCTGCTTCAACAGTAACGTCTTCATCTTCCTCTTTCTTTTTCCTCTTCTTGCTAGATTTCTATAGATTGTTCCAAGAACAAAGATGTATCAGTTGTATCCTCATTGATACCATAAGAATCCTTATCTGTTTTATTTGATTCAACATTAGAACAAGACTAGCATAAACAATTGGTACATACTTGTGAACAATATAATCCGACTTTTTTACAGCCACAATTTCTACTACAACCCTTCTTGCAATTACAAAAAATAGTGTTAAGAAGTTTTTCTGGAGCAGCGAGTAATGTTTGAATTGGCTCCAAACTGTTATCTATTAATTTCCAACCCCAGTCTTCTAGGTCCAGTTGATTGCCTAGCCATACTTGAACTTGGTAGTATATAAGATATAAGTGTTGATAAGCAGAAGCAGATGTTGGAGGAAGACAAGATAGTTGTACTATTTTATTGTTCCGTGTATTTTTTACAAAACTTAAGTATCTGTACTTGTCTATACAATCAATTTTTTTTTGGAGCTCCATATATAGCAAGAAGAAAGCGAATCCCATTTGTGATGGTAACTTGTGGAGAAGAGTCAATCTTTTTAAATAATTCTGCACACTCAATTAAATAATTTTTATTACTTTTTTCTAACAATTTAAATACTGTTGTTTTACTCTTTTGAAAATTGCTGATGTAGTATCGCAGCCAGTTATTGCATGTAAAAATAAAATATGAGCTGGACATTTTGGATATGCAAATAAACTTTCCAATGAACATATTTTTGTTTGTACTCGAGCTTTCCCAGGTTTTAAAAAGTAAATAATCTTATCAATTGGAGTTCGTGCAGTTAGTAGTATTAACAAATCAACATCTTCACTAACAACGATAGTTGTATTTGTTCTATTGAATTATTCTATTGCTGTATCAATTATGAGGACATCAGCGTCATTATCAGCTTGTTTCACTAAAATGTTCGCAGCTGTAAATTTTTCACAAAACATTGAAATGAAGCGAGACTTGTGAGTATTTGAAAGTTGATTTGTTGAAACAATCAAATCAAATCAAAATCGATCAAAAACGACATCAGAAGATAAAGATGTTTTTGTAGTCCGACAACGTTGTTCTGCAGCTTAATATTTTTCTTATAATCAGTATAACGATCAAATACTATAGCCACGCTATGACCAAAATATCTATGTACATACTGAACGTATTTATCAAAAATAACACCAAATGTTTCTTCTCGATCCCACACAACGTGGTGTAATAGATATCCTCCATCGATTATATAGGTACCATTTGTGTTGTCAGTTTCAATGTTCACAAATTGAAAGCAATCATAAATGGCTGACTTCTGTGTTTTACTCATTCCAGTTGCATCGAAGAGTGATAATGGGTAGGGGGCTAATTCATATTCGAAGAATTTTTCAATGTCATCCTCAAATATCTTAGTAATACTCATGCATTGAAATAATAATACAGGGTGTATAGGTACTTCCTCATCATGAACTTTTATAGTGCTACTCATAGTTAAAAGAGGGAGTACTTTGTCAGCGCGTTTTAATTTAAAATTATTAAATGTTTGTCCACTCATTTTAGTCACAGAAGCAATTCCAACTTCACGAGCATTATGACAATTAATTTTATTATCACCGACGACTCCACTGGCAATTGATATGATTTTTTTAACCTCAGGGAAAGGATCATGTGATAAAAACCACTCAAGAAATTTTTTAATGTCTTCAGTATCTCTCTTTACACGTAAATCACTTGCATCTACCATACATGATGATCTGTTGTGTCCATTCTAACACTAGCCATCCTTCACACACAGTATACACAGTATTCGTCGCATGCATGCCATAAACCCATTTACTTATGACACTATCTTGCGTACTTCTCCCTCGAGCAACACCTCCATCTGTCTTCATTGATTTCATCATTGATTGCTCAATCACCATATCCGTCCAAGTTCCACAATTTAATTTATCAGAACGTCTAGCAGTGAAAAATCCTTTTACAAATCTTTGGTAAACACTAGGATCAACTAAGTTCTCTAATTGTAGCATATTTTGCAGATATAAGTGCACAGACTTAGCATAAGGAAAATGTCCTGATGCGTGAAAATAAGGAAGCATTTCTTTAACACTATTTAATTGAGCTTGCCAATCTCCCATACGTTCAGCTCCTATAAACTCCTTTGCATCGACACCGTATCCATAGTTTTGCTGTACGTCCTCGCTCTTCATATTCTTTTAGTTTTTGATTGAACTGAGAAAGTAATGCTTCAGCTATTTCATTACCAAATTCAATATCATTATATGAAGTATTGTTATCTATTACATTTTCAACAGTATTATTAAGATTTGCATCCATCTTATCATCAATAACAAGTTTTTTGATATTATTGTTGCTAAAGTGAGATGAAGTAATGTATTTTTTCTAATGAATTAGGTGCATAAATTAAAGAAAGCACCTCTTTTATGCCATTTCCTTGCATAATATAACCAATTGCTCCAAAAAACGACATGAGTAAATGAAAACCTCCAAGTCTTATTATGATCTTTGATAATTCAGATCCTTCATGTGATGCAGATACGATTTCTCGAGTTTTTGCATACATAGGTTGATCAAAAGTAATAATGCATACATCGTGGCCATAACGTTTTACATTCTCCAAAGCACAAAGTAAAGTTGTGTATATAGTATTGTAGTTACTTGCTGGTTGATGAATAAATGGTAAGGATGAAATTTGAGATTTAGAAAAATTCATAATATTACTTGTTAAACGTTCAATATAACCATTCCAACCGGGTAACGATAATTTTTTTCATTTCCCATATAACCATAACATATCTACTTTTTTGAGTAAAGATACTGTTGTATCACTTTTATAAGCAAAATTTTGCCCAGTTATTTTATTATATCCTATTACACCATTTTCGTAGACTCGTATTGGCACATGAGCTTTTGCATCGAAATCTTTTACTGAAAGGACTTTTTTTCTTCGTAATATAGGCTCTTCTACTATAACTGAACTTTTCGGGGTAAAAATTTGAATGATACCCATTATGTGGAGCGTGTTATGACCGTCTAAAGTATATACATTTATGTCAGCATTGTCTGCAATATATTAAATAAATGTCCCAGTTTCTGGTGGTAAGATATAAGGTGGACAATGAAAAACTGCTATTACCTCATACATCATAGTATTACCATAGGATGCACACAAACCAAAAGATGAAACAATCTGTATAAGACGTTTTGATCCAAATCGTCGATGAAAAAAACTAAGAGACCCAATTGTAATCTTGATTTGAAAGATCTAGGCCGAACAGCAGTCATAATAGAGTGGCTGATAGTTATACGTATTAATTTTAAATGTTCTAATTTAAATAGTTTATTTTTCAAAATTACTCACTCCAAAACACGACTCCGGAATATCACTGTCAATATTTTCAAACATTCGACTAGGCGGGGGAGGGGGGGGGTAATTATTATTGTTAAATACTGTAGATTGAATATCCTCTTGAATGATTTCTCCTGCAGCTTTCAGTATTCTAAATTGTTCTTTTTTTTTTATTTGTTTTCTATTGACATACCAAGCTTTGTTGAAAATATATTGCTGATTGTCAATAAAACAGATAAATGTTAAACTTCCTTGTTTCTCAGTTATAATAATTATATTACCTTACTTTAACTTTAATCTTGTATTAATTGTTCTATTATCTATAGCTGATTTTTGCAAATATTTTTTAATTCTTCCAATGAAAACTGACAATCATCACCATTTTCAATGCATGCAAATATTTCTTCTATCGCTAAAGTAATAGAATCATCTTCAGAACGACCGATTTTACCCCCGGTGATGGGTCTCAAAAAGGAATTATAACAATGGGGGTTGGGGGGGGTTTTTGGGCATTATGGTACTTAGCCTCAGCAGCAACTAAATCATATTCATACTCAATGCGTGCAATAACAGCTTTTGCTACGTCATCAGAACAAGTCCGAGCTACTTTCAGAATGGAAGTGTAGCAACATGATAAATTTTACGCCGAACATTCTTAGCTTTATTTTTAATTCTTTAATTTTTACTTAACAACCAAACGTCAGGATCAACTGTCCTATTCGTTCATCACTTATTCTCTTAATTGTAGATATAGATCTGTTTTCACTAGAAAACAATACTCTAACTTTCTTTGAAATTAACCTTACTTTATAGTATAAATCCTGGCTGATTCATTGTAGGCAGTGCAGGAGACTGTGCCTGTTTGTGCACTACAGCGTTTTGGCTTATTGTGCTCTCCTCTCTTGATTACAAAAGCCTCGTCCCTTGAAGAAGGTTTCCTTCTAAGCCTTTCATGTGGTAATTTATCGCCACGATGTTGATCTCCAAACAATTATGTTGTTGTATGTAGTTAAAGACCCACATTCATATACAATGTGCATTGCAGTCTCTTTCTCTGCACCACATAGTATGCATGTTGTGGGACCAATGTGTATACCCATTTTCTGTAAATATTTCCTCAGGTGACAGTGGCCGGTGATCAGTCCAACCACTAGTTTGGTCTGTACCCTTGTAAAGCAAGGGACGTTAGCTGCCAATTACGCTCCTCTCAGGTCTTTGGCCAAAAGTTGCGAGCCATCGATCTAAATGTTGCTGATATGATCATCTGTTGATTATCGTTTTTACCACCTGTTTTAATATGCCAAACGCTGGTTCGGACCAATTTTTATAATACTTTACAGTTGGATCCTACAAACCAAGTGGGACACAATAAATTTATTCATGTTCATATAGAGAGAGCTTAATTTTGCAATAAAATTCAATAAAATAAGTTTTTTAAAAAGTACTCTCGTTTTTCAAAGTGACATAATCCATAATCTCTACCAACTGGTAAAAAAAGTAACCTGGCCTGGTAGAATGTGTACCGAAGTTCCATAATTTTTCAGGAGCAATTTGCGTACCGAATCCATTTTCCGTATTTCACATTCAAAAAGGTTCATTCTTGCTTCAACAAGCAGCAATGCATCTACGCGTATTAATCCATCCTTATGATGTTTTGACGGAAACGTGGAAAATCGGCTTTGCAATTTTCTAAACGCGCCTCGGATCGCTATTGTTTCCACACCGTAGTAGCATGCCGAGCCGCTGTTAACCATCAGCGCGCGTCGATGCCTCGATACGCACATCTACATGGCCTCACCAAGGCTCTAAAATAGCGTTACACTCACTGAAACAGGCAAAACTAGCCGATCTCCCGGACTAGCAAACAGATCAGCAGCCTAAGAGGTGAGCAGACCCAGCCAAGCAGACAACCTGATCCAACGTTGCTGGATTGTATCTTTTCTATATATCCTTTTAGTAAAAATAAGAGCTTGTAGGTAGGAGAGAAAGATACTTCCTATCTCTATCTGACACCAGACATACGACTACACCTCCCTTCCCGGCAGATAGGGTAAGCTAGATGCGAATCCGTTTTGACCGTCTCTGTCTAACACGGTCCTAGACCTCTAGGTAGGTATATGCTTATACTGCTGACCCGTGAGACCAGTTTGCTTCTTCTTGCGGTCCCCACTTCCCGGCAGATAGGGCCGACCCGTAAGATCAACAGCCCGTCTAGCACGCACCTAGATGTATATTGCGGACCCGTATGGGTCTTTCTGCGACCTGCGTACAGCCGCTGATAGGACAGATTTCTGCTAGCCCATGTAATCAGCATTCCATCTCTATCTAGCACACAGCTAGAGGAATACAACAGACCCGGGCAACCAGTATTCTTGTCTTTGTGAGGTTTTTATAGAAAATATAGATTTAAACTATACAAAATTTATCGACTTCCACCTCTGCGTCCCTTAAGACGCTATAATTCAATATCTATTGGTTCTTTTCCTACTGCAAATACTATAAATGGCCGACGAAAATTGAAAACTATAATCTTCATGATATATTTATTCTCAAACGGAGTGATTTTTTTACTACTACAATACTTCCCTTAGCGACGAAAATAAAAAGAGTTAAAACAGTTATACACATTGTTGAGATGTGTATTTAAAAATAAAGAAATACTAATTTGACCTGTTGTCGATATGTTTAATAATATGTACGTTATGATGACGTATTATTAGCCAAAAAAAAATAGCAGATAAAGGGCTTCAGAGAAATCAAGGAACCCTAAAAATGGTATATAACACGATATATGTAGGGCAATACTTTCGACTTCCTCCCCAACTTCTTTTACCCTTTATATGTTAGGCAATAATGAAAAAAATAACACAATTTTCAGGGTCTCCAATAACCCTGAAAATTATACTTACCAAGTGTACAAGTACGAAATGCGGATTTTTTTTCTAAAAAAAAAGCATGTTAAATTCGGAAGAATGATAAAAATTGCTTCAAAGTATGCTCCATCGCTTATTATACATTTTTCCCATCTTTCGGACAATTTGTGAATACCACGCCAGTAAAAATCTTCCCCTTTTGCTGCAAACCATTCATCGAGCCATTTTTTACATCTTCGTACAAACCAAAGTGCTGCTCAGCAAGTGCGTGACCCATCCATGCAAACAAGTGGTAATCGGAAGACGCCAAGTCTGGTGAGTAAGCCGCATGGGGTAGAACTTCCCAGCTGAGTACTTCCAACGTGTCGCGAACTGGTTTTGCCGTATGTGATGGAGCATTGTCATGAAGAAAAATGACCTTGTGTTGCCTCTTTTGGTATTCTGGCCTTTTTTCAAGCAGCGTTCAAATCGGTCAATTGTTGTTGGTAACGTTTAGTATTGTTGTTGGTAACGTTTAGTATTAACCGTTTCCCCAGCATCGTCTTTCTGCCAAAGCGATTCGGTCTTGCGGTCGATGTGGATGGTGCGCCTGGGTCTACCCATGATTTTGTTCGCTTGGGATTCTCAAAATAAATTCACTTTTCATCCCCTGTAACTATACGATGCAAAAACGACTTCCTTTTGTACCGAGCGAGCAAAATGTCAGGCGTGTTTTTGCGCTTTTCCATTTGCCTGTCGTTCAACTCATGTGGTACCCATCTACCGGTCTTCTGAATCTTTCCCATCTCTCGTAGCCGATTGGAAGCAGCTTGTTGACTAACGCCCAATTGCTCGGCGAGTTGTTTTTGTGTTTGCGAATCATCTTCGTCCAACAATGCTTGCAATTCCACATCTTCGTATTTTTTGGCGGTTTTCCACGTTCCTTGTCTGCAACATCGAAGTCACCACTTTTGAAACGCCAAAACCATCGTTCACACGTATCTTGCGATGGAGCATGTTCACCATAAGCTTCTCGAAGTAATCGGTATGGTTCAACAGCAGTTTTCTTTAAATGAAAACAAAAAATTAATGCTGTCCGAGAATGCTCTTTATTCGGTATAAATTTCGACATATTGAACACAACAACACAACCCTATGCACACACTTTTCCAATTTATCACTCGTGCGCGTCTGACACTTGTTGATGACACAACAAAATGGCGCAGTGTCAAATCTTTATAGCACGAACTGCACTGATGCACCATCTGTTGTCTAAAATCCGCATTTCATACTTGTACACCTGGTACGAATCAATCCTTTTAACCTTCTTCCTCGCCCATAAAACCCTCGTCATGTTTACCACAAATAATTGAAAATAATAAGTAAATAAATGAATTTCCATATAGCTCGACTCCAAGAACTCGAAATAATAATAATATACAAAATTTATTTATGTTTACCGCTTTCACCAGCATCCTCTGAAGCGATGTAGCTAAATAACAGACAGACCGACGGAAATAGGTGATCTAGGGATCATAAAATGAAAGAAATGCCCAAATTTCCCACGATGATTTTTTTCCCAAATACAATTCTTCCTTTTAGCACGATAAGTAGAAAGTAATAATTACTCTAAATAGCATTAGATATTTAAAATATACAACGTGCCAATCGTGACATTCTCCGGGTCACCGACCTGAGGTATCCTGGCAGCTCATCATTGATGATCACTCTTTTCATCTGCTCGGCTAATAATCATCAACCAAATTCACTCGGCTCAAAAGACGAAGTAAACTATGGACTTCCTCGATAAAGCGACAACCATTACAATATAATAACCCAAATATAGCCAGTGCAGCTATTATAGAAGGTCTATATGTTTTTATGTATTTCTTCTTTTCCTAATATGTTCTTAGTTAGTGCTAAAACTTCTATGATATAAAAAGTTCTAGTTGCTTTCTCCATAAGTATAATGTCTGAAGTAGTTACTTAAATAAGAGGAAAAAGCGAAAGTTCTGCCATCAACGTACTAAAATTTTCATCCATCCTGTATTCAAATTAAATATATTTGCATTGTTCACTCGACAGTAGCCAAAAAAAAGCATTTTAAACGTAAATTTTTATTATTTTAAGAAGAACATGAAAATCTACTTTTATATTTTAATTAAAAGCTTAACGTCAAACTTTCTTAAAATAGCAAAGAAAACAAACATTTTTCTGCATTTTAAATACAAGAAATATCCATTTAATACTGGGGGAATCTTCTTGAATGTTTAATCTTGCGCGAATTATCTTACTAACTGATATTTTTTCTTTCTAAATTGTTTTAAAAATGATAAAAATGCAAAAATAGAACTCAATTAATAAAAAGTATTCTAAGTCTCTCTTTATTCTCCTGATGAAAGAATATTTTACAATAAATTATACTTTTTTTAAAAGTTTCTACAGTTTTTCTAAACTCTCACCCCATACCTCATTTAAATAAATTACATATTAGTATATTGAATGTTTGGAAAGGCCGTTAGTAAATTTAAGTACCTTAAATTTTTTAAAAGTTATAATAAATATAAACAATTTAAGTGAAAAACTTTATTTTCTTTAGAATAAAATCTAACCTAAACTAACTTAAAAAGTTGCTGCCTCTGATTTATAAAGGAATCCGTATTTCCTATGAATCTTACGCGTAATATCTATATCCATTTTGGCTGCCTCAGAGTTAAATAGACGTAATCGTACTGTACAAGAACAACGTGAATAGCTTTTTCCGCACACATGCCGCTCCTGGAGCGCTTTAGGGACTTCCCTGCAGCACGGCCCATAAAAAAAAAAAAACAAAAAAAAATCTGTACAGGGTGAGTCAACGATAGAGTAAAGTTCATTATCTCATTTGTTTCGGGAATGACGAAAAAATGTTAAATACGATAGTTTTAGGGAATATTAAGGTGCACAGTTTAGAATTATTTTTGAGTATATAGGGTACTTCAAAAAAGTTTGGCCGATATAACTTTTTTATTAATAATGTTATATACCTAAACCTAGTAGTTTTTCTAATATTTCAATTTTTTTTTAAAAATACTAGTTTTGTAAAAAATTGCCAGTAGCGCCATTGTTTCTGAAGATGGAATACTCATAATTGGTACTAGCGTTCTATAGAGATAAAAAAGATATATGTAAAGAAATTTGAGTTAGATGCTACAGAGTGTTCTAAATAAATTTATGCATTTCGATTATTTTAAACTGAAAAATATCAAATTTTTTAAATGGCACACCCTGTATATTATTATTTTTTCTGATAGATTTTTACCCTTGTTTTCAATACACTTACGCTATAAAATAGTAGTTGCCAAGACAAAACAAAAATGTAGGCATTGTCAAATTTTGACATGTCTATTAAACAAATTTAATTTATTGTAGTAAGTGACGTATAAAGGTAATAGTTATGAATTTTCCTAAAAATGAATTAATTAATATTGTTTATACAATGGGCGAGACGGAAAAAAATTGTCTTTTGGCAGTAAGGCTTTACGGAGCGAAGTACCCTAATAGACGCATACCATATAGAAAATCTTTTCAGTGCCTAATGGAACGGTTTCATGGTGGTGGTAGCGTTGAGTATACGAAACGGAAATTAGTAAACCAGAATGAGGAAAAAGAAATGGAGATTTTACTTCATGTTGAAGATAACCCCCAGGTCAGCAGTCGTCAACTAGCCGACTTATCTGACACATCCCAATCTACAGCTAATCGCACCACGAGAAAATACAAGTATGGAACTAAACCAAAAACTTCAAGACCGTGATTTTAAACGACGAGTAAACTTTTGTACCACCATGAATGGAGCAATAGAGGCCGATACAAATTTTTTATCCAAAATAATGTTTTCTGATGAAGCTACTTTTCGCAGTAATGGAGCCGTTAACAGTCATAACACTCATTATTATTCAACAGTTAATCTATTTTGGGTCCGGGAAGTTCAAAACAAAACCATTGGTCGCTTAATGTATGGTGTGGAATATTAAATTTTCAAATTATTGGTCCATATTTTTTCCGCGAACCGCTTAACGGGCCTATAACATATATCTAAATTTTTCGGAACACGAATTACCCGAGCTTCTTGAAGAAGTTGACAACTTTGAAAGGGAACAAATGTGGATTCAACAAGATGGAGCTCCTGCTCATTACCACCGGGAAGTTCGGGAATTTTTAAACGATTGTTACCCACAAAAATCGATCGGTAGGGAGGGATTCATTCAGTGGCCCCCTCGATCATGTGACTTAACACCTTTAGACTTCTTTTTGTTTGACTGCATTAAAGATCGTGTTTATGTGAATCCCCCTACAATACCAGTAGATATGGAAAATAGGATAAGGGATGCGTGCAGAACAATAACGGCCTTTATGCTGAGAAAAGTGAAGGAAAATTTAGTCAAACGACTAAACAAGTAGACGGGCATATTTTTGAACATTTATTACGTCATAATAGATAATCATTAAATAAGTTAATACGAGGCATGTTTTTTAAGTAAGTACCGTTTTGCGATTCCGCCGCCGCAGCGATACGGTCGGCGTTCCGCGCATGCGCGCTGGTAACCTACATCTCATGTCTACGCACTGACGCCATTACAGTCTGATTCTTCATTGTATACGTTGTTTACTGAGTGTTTAAGATGCCTCCGACAATCATGAGTCCCGCCGATTGTGAAGTACGGGCTGTTATACGATTTCTTAGTGCTAAAGGCGTAAAACCGATCGATATTCATCGTGAGATCTGTGAAGTTTACGGACAAAACATTATGAGTGATGGAATGGTAAGGAAATGGGTGAGAGCATTTAAAGATGGCCGCACAAATGTGCATGATGAAGAACGGAGTGGGCGTCCTTCGGTCGTTAATGAAGATTTGGTGCAGAAAGTGGACGAAAAGGTGAGAGAAAACAGACACTTTACAATTTCATCATTGTGCGACTGCTTTCCTCAATATTCTCGTAGTGTTTTGTATCGCATTGTGACCGAGAACTTTTTCCTCAGGCGGCAGAATTTTATGAGGAGGGTATTCAAAAACTGGTGCCACGTTATGACAAGTGCCTCAATATTCACGGAAATTATGTAGAAAAGTAGATTAAGGTACAGGCTTTCATGTAAAAATAAAATTATAGCGATATCTTTGCACGTCTTTTTTTAATTCCAAAACGGTACTTACTTAAAAAACATGCCTCGTATATATTAAAATTATTATTAACTATTTGTTTATGTTTTCACAATAGCGTAAGTGTAATAAAAACAAGGGTAGAAATTGAAAAATTCAAAATAAATCGAAAACTATTAGAAATAGGTATATGATATACTTAATAAAAGTTGAAGGGTTTTGTAAAATCTATCAGAAAAAATAATAATATACAAGGTGTGCCATTTAAAAAATTTGAGCTTTTTCAATTTAAAATAGTCGAAATGAATAAATTTATTTTGAACACCCAATAGCATCTAACTCAAATTTCTTTACATATATATTTTTTTTCATCTCTATAGAAGGCTCGTACCAATTATGAGTATTCTACCTTCAGAAACAATGGCGCTACTGGTAATTTTTTACAAAACTGAAATCTAGTATTTTTTTAAAAATTGAAATATTACTAAAATATATAATATTATTAATAAAAAAGTTATAAAATTTTACGCAGAATGTAAAAATAAATTAGAAAATAGGATGTTCCATTTAAAAAAAAACCGGTCAAGTGCAAGTTGAACTTGCACAATTAGTGTTCCGTACGTTGATTCTTTTTAAAATAAAAATTTTTGTTAGGGTGGCATAAAATGATCAGTGACTTCACAAAACACACCCCAAATGAATTTTCAACAAAGTTTGTTTCCAATCTTTACTGAAAACTGGTGACCTTGAAATTTTGTTTTTTTTATATACCAAATAAATTATTACAAGTATTACATTATATATATATTATATATATATATATATATATATATATATATATATATATATATATATATATATATTTACTTGTGTTTTCACAAGCTTTCATTTGACACCACACTCGATGACCTAGTAAAAAAAATTTTTTTTCACTTCCGATTTCACCCCTCAAAACGAACCTCTTAAGTCAAAATTTATGTTACGGTGGTATAAAATGATCAGTGACTTCATAAAACACACCCCAAATGAGTTTTCAACAAAGTTTGTTTCCAATCTTTACTGAAATCTGATGACCTTGAAATTTTTGTTTTTTTTGTATACCATATAAATTATTAAAGGTAATGCACTCGTGATAATTTTCATTCAATCTACACCCCGTGGAGAATATTCCAGAATTTTTTCGAAATTTTTTGATAAGTACTTTTCGAGATAAGGCCCGGGACAGCGATTTTTCGCGAATTTTTAAAAATAATACAAAGAAAAGTGCGCGCAAGTATAATATTATATATATATTTTTTACTCGTGTTTTCACAAGCTTTCATTTGACACCACACTCGATGACCTAGTAAAAAAATTTTTTTTTCACTTCCGACTTCACCCCCCAAAACTAACCCCTTAAGTCAAAATTTAGTTCTCAAAACTACATGGCTCTGATGAGGCCATCAATTCCTATATTATTACCAAATTTCACCTTTCTATGTCAAATAGTTTCCGAGAAAATCGGGTGTGACAGACAGACAGACAGACAGACAGACAGACAGACAGACAGACAGACAGACAGACAGACAGACAGACAGACACCGAAGTGATCTTATAAGTGTTCCGTACGGAACACTAAAAACATGTTATATCGGCCACACTTTTTTGAAGTACCGTATAATTTAAACTGTGCACCTTAACATTCCCTAAAACTATCTAAATTTTGAGAGATGAGAGAGAAGAACTTTACTCTATCGTTAACTCACCCTGTACAATATTGTACTAATATGTCAAATGTAAAGTTCTTTTTAAGGTACGTATATATGTTGTAATCAAACCTAAATTAACCTCATAGGAAGTTGATAGCTATCAAAGCATCAAAAGAAAATATTTGTTAGAAATAGCTTTATGTTGAGCATTAGTTTAACCGTTTTAGAAGACTCCAGAACAGTCCACATTGCACATATTGAGACCGACTCAAACAATATTCGATATTTAGAAGACCAATCCCTATAAAAATGAATGTTGTTACCACTCATTTAGATAATCCTTTTTGGCGATCGCGATAAGACCACCGGAAAACCAGCACGATAAGAGTCAAAGCTAAGTAACTTCTACTAGAGAACTAGGAGAGCACTGTCTTGCAAGTTCTAAACACTGAACTTTTCCTGAAATAATAGATTTTACAAGAAAAAACACAATTAAAAAAATCTACGTCTTCTCAGCTAAAACCCTGCGAAACGGAAAATATCAGCCAACCATCAAGTGCAATGCAATGATTATTAGCGTGAAATATTTACTTACTTGGGGTCTTGGAATACGTTTTTAATAAGCCACTGTCATTTAATTTAAAATTAAATTATAATATATTTCTAATCCATTTGTGTTAACGGAAGAGTTGCTCAGTCTCTACAGCGCAACTTAGATGTTATCCACTGTTGCAATGACCGATGTTGACGTTGACTAACAAATTGGCCAACTAGAATTTTTTTTTCGCAGAAAGTTTGCACAAGTTAAAGTAGTAGTGTCAAAGTTCTGTAGAAGTCTTACCGCTTCCTTGCCATTGTCGTTGTACGAAGATTCTGCCCATCTGAAGCCACTCTTATGATGATTTTTAAGGCATAAGATATCCGAAGATATCCGACGATAGAATGTCCGAAATTTAAAAACGTTGTGTTAAAAAGATTCTATTTTATAAATACGGAATGCAGTAAAAAAATTGAATTTGTTAATTGTGGCATTTTACCATGACAAGAATTTTAAAGACCCTGTCAAGTGGCAATAAAAGTGACCATTAATACAAAGAAATTTATTTAGCCAAGAATATGGGCGTTTGTATTTAAGAAAAAAACGCGATTTTACAACACTGTAAGAAAAAAAGCCTGGAGAAGATGTTTATAGCAGTTTTTGGCAGGATTAACAATACCAATTAAACAGGTAATAGAATTTGGCGAGATGAATTGTCTGTTTTGACTGGTATTGTTAAACCTACCAAATTCTCGTTGCCTCATTTTCGTTCACAGTGTAGTAAAATGGTGTTTTTCCTCTAATTACAAATGTCAAAAGGCCCAGAATTTTTTTTGCCCCATACCACTATGCCCTAAATTTGGACAGCCCTCAGCACAAAATTTTTTGTGCTGACGATAGATTATGTTCAAAGGGTAAATTTTACATCTTTCATTTTTTTTTCATATGATTACTAGGATTTCTTTACTTTTTTCCTCTATCAACAATATTCAAAACCAAAAATCATCGAGGTTTTCTTTTATTCCTTCTAAGCTATAGGAGAAAGGATAGAGGTGTGAATATGGATACGCTATATTAGCTACTAGTTGACAAGCACGGTATGTGGAGAAACTCGAGAGCTATAAACAAATCCTTTCATATATACGATAAGATAAAAGCTTAGTCAATAGTCCATCATTATAAGCACGGTCGAAAACCTTCCATATATCTACTACAACCACTCCAGACCACCATAATATTCAATTGCGCTTTTTTAAAGATTAAGAAGTGCCATATAACATATGTGCACACTATTGACCTTTGCTATCGATAATATTATTAAAGGTGCTAATACATTAAAGATTCTTTTCCATACCGATATTACTTAAAGCAATATGACTGCTAACTAATTATTTGGCATAGTTTTTTGCGTCGGCTGGACTCTATTTCAATCAGAAATTTTCTCTACGAAGATTTTTCATGTGCATTTATTTGGAAAAGGGCTGTAAATTTCCATTCGGTACAAAATGACATTAGATACATTCAGATCATCAGAACTAAATAAAAACACGCTTAAACAAAAAAAGTTGTCAAATGGTCGTTGTCACCAACTCATAAAATACTGAATGTAAATCAGAGATCACGCTCAAAAGCATTCTACGGTAAATTGACAAGGATGATGCAAACCTCAAACCGTACGTCTAATAAAACCAAGAAAACTGAAGAACATTGTGTCACTATCAGGAATTCTGGTTAGTTCATTAAAAAGCTAAGTGAGACAACAACTTATTGAAGAAGATTAAGATTTTCAACCTTATTTTTGGGTAGTATTTGAATAATTAAAACATTTGATGTGAATATTACAGTAGCCTAGGATAACAGTTTCGGCACTAGGAAGATGAATCTGTAAAAAATCTATAATGTTTACAAAAGCACCTAGAAGTACCTTAGAGTTAATGTCCCTTGTTAGATAATAAATGCAACCGATGACCGTCAGGTAAGTTGTTATTTTTAACCACGTTTCATCAGTGTCTACCATCTTCTCGATCTAAAAGAAAATACTTCTTAGAAAGAGATTCCATAGTCACTTCTGATCCGGAAATAAAAGTCATATCCAAACAGGTGAGTATTGGACCAATAGGGCGACCCCAAATTTTAACCTGCCTAGTTGTTCATTTTATCGGGCGAGTCGTCTAAAAGCCTTTAACGTTAATTTTGCAGTCCACGTGCCCTGGAATGCCCAGATAAGGCCCAAAATCCTACATCCAAAAATGGACTGTCGTGTAACCACTTGAATCAATTACGACCATTTTTGGCTGGAAAAAAACGGGCTCAGCTTCGTCCTCCGGTCTTGACGGCCTTTGCCTTTTGCAAGTTCCCTCTTATTTTATCAAGAACAAACTAAATTTATTGATTTTATATGGTTTAATGGCCATCCATCTTTGGATCGACGTTTTTTGTTCCTTAAAGCTGGGTCCGGTCTCAGCAGCGTCTGCCCTTTGAGGCGCTCGACTTTTTAGCATCAGCAAATGTTATGGTACTTTATTCAAGTGATTAAACGACAGTCCATTTTTGGTTGTAGCATTTTGGGCCTTATCTGGACATTCCACATGGGGGTCGCAAAATCAATATTAAAGGCTTTTATTCGACTTGCCCTATAGAATGAGCAACTAGGCAGATGGTTAGTCGACAAGTCAAAATTTCGGGTCGCCCTCTTGGTCTATATATAGTCTATAAATTGACTTTAGCTTCGCTTAGAATAAGTTTATAAGGTTTATCTGATTGCAAGTTTTGATGTGTTGAGTTAAGATTTGCATTTAGACATCCAATGTTACAATAGCCTCGTTTATTATTTTCCTCTTGGATTTTTTTATCATGAAGAAATTTATCATTCTGTTAGTTTTCCCAAAATATGTCCAGGAACATCAAAGTTGCCATGAATCATCGGTTCATAGGCAAAATAACGCAACTTAAGACGATGGGTCGAAATCACACCTTGCGATGCCAGGTTTATTTTGAGCATCTACCGACTGATCGGTTATTTTAATAGTCATCTGTGACAAGCGAAACGTACTAACAGGAGATTATTTAAATAAATTAGCCTTGATGTGAATTTTCAGTTTCGTTTAGTAAATTCATCCATATATCATTTTAATAGAAGTGCTTAAAATTATGCAAATAAACACTAAGTGCCTTTGGCGGTGAAATGGAAGTAGAAATTTACTTCCCTAAGGAAATAGTGAGTGAATCTGTCCTTATCTTTATCTCAAGCATGCACAGTATTCACGCGAAGGAAATGCAAAGTTAGATTAGTATTCATCTTCTATAAATTTAAGTATTTTTTTTTATTTCATGGTTAAGGACACCGGTTATTAGTATTTGATAGGTCAACACAAGTTTCTAATTTAAAGTTGTCTCTAGTAGGTTTCTATCACTTCCTTCAATATTTCCAAGGTAATACGACTCTGTGATAAATAAGATTCCATTCGAAATTAGCACTACACACACTATAATGCCATTGTGCCAAAGATTGCAAAATCCCAACATAATCTGAACACTAATTAACTGTTGTCTGTGTTGTTTAAAATAAAAGATTATCATTTTAATTTTACTGTATTTTTTTAGTGGTTTTTATACCTAAGTAGGAAAATAAACATGCACTACCATAATAGCGATAAGAATAACGAACTTCAAATAACCTCTTTTATAAGTTCGTAAATAAGGGAAATCGTTATACTTAATAAAGGTTTATCCTATTTTGTTTCAATACTGTGCAAGCTCCAAATGGTGGGCGCATGCTTTAAATAACGATAACAGCTGAATCCTTATATTTAATTTCTTCACTTTACTACTGCGTAACCAAACGGTGGGCGCATGCTTCAAATAAAAATAAATATAGTGGCCCTCCAAAATCAGCGTTGCAAAATCTCTCTAATAAGTACAGAGAACCCATGCATGAGCCGTCTGCGTCATCAAATTTTCAGAAACGAGAAACGACAACAGCTGGTTATTCAATTAAGATAAGAAAATCTGCTATTTAAAAACAGAGCTGATTAATATATGACTATGGTTAATCTATAATATATATAAAATGCAACGTCTCTCTGTCTGTCTGACTGTCTGTCCGTTAGTGCACTTATCACTCGAGAACCACTTAGCCGAGCTTTTTTTAAAAAACATACATATGTTCTCTAGCCAGGTTATAGGCTATATTTTATTACGTTAGGTAACATAAGGAATAAGCAGGGGCGATAATAGTGAATAAAGTCGGAAAAAAGTTTGCCGCTGGCGCGTTCTCTTGCAATCCACTATCTAAACCATTAAATCTGGAGCAATATCATGTAGCAAAGAAAATAATATATATAAAATGCAACGTCACTTGGTCTATCTGTCTGTCCTCTAGTGCACTTATGACTTGAGAACCACTTATCTGATTTACATATTTTTTTTTTAAATTCATACATTTGTTCTCAGACCAGGTTATCTATAATTTTCTATATTTTATATAAAATGCAACGTCTCTCCGTCTGTCCGTTAGTGCACTCTATAAACACTTATCCGATTTACGTGTTTTTTTTTTTCATACATTTGTTCTCTGTCCAGGTTATCTATAATTTTTTTATAATATATATAAAATGCAACGTCTCTCTGTCTATCTGTCTGTCCATTAGTGCGCTTATCACTCGAGAATCACTTATAGGATATATTTTATTACGTTGGGGAACATAAGGTATAAGCAGTGACGATAACAGTGAATCGAGTCGGAAAAAAGTTTGCTGCTAGCGCGTTCTCTTACAATATACTGCCGAAACCATTAAATATGCAAGCAAAACAAAGAATATAATATGTATAAAATGCAACGTCTCTCTGTCTGTCTGTTCGTTAGTGCGCTTATCACTGGAAAACCACTAATCCGATTTACGTGTTTTTTTTTTTAATTCATACGTATGTTCTCTGGCCAGGTTATAGGATATATTTTATTACGTTAGGTAACATAAGAAATAAGCAGTGACGATAATAGTGAATCAAGTCCACGTGAGCGGAGCCGCGGGCACTGCTAGTATATCATAAATTAAAAAAGACTTTTACCAAATTTAAATGTAAGACTGAAAATAACTTTATATGCTTCTCAGGAAAAGGGTTTTTTAAAGTAGCAGCCTTTTATATCATTAACGTGAATTTTCAGTACCAGTAATATTCAATCAAACTTTTTTTTTAATTTTAAATGATCGAAAAAAGTAGAAAACATTCTTCTAAAAAAATTACTATTACTGGCGAATAAAAAAGACTCTAGTAGACAACCACAAATACAAATCAAATATCTTATTAATAAGTATTCCCACATCTTGAAATAAGTCTTAAATTTTCTCTGAACTACTTTCTTTATTGCCAAATTTCCCACTGTATATATTTTAATTCTTAGTTGATATGAGAGTATGACGTATTTTTCGCGAAGGCTGTGGATCGTCAATTTTTGGTGGATATTGTGAATTATTTATTTTAACTGCATTCTTTCTTTCACCCACTCCGGAAGTACAATCTTTATTTTTCGGAGGGCTGGTCAAAACATTGTCGATCAGTCCAACATTTCTTGCTTCCACTGGGGTCATGAAATTGTCTCTTTCTAAACTAACTTCTACTTTTTCTAATGGCATATTGGTGTGTTTTTCATATAACCTATTAATTTGTTGTTTAAGCTTTAAAATTTCTTCTGCCTGAATTTTAATATCTGTAGCTTGACCTGTTACTCCTCCTGAAGGTTGATGAATCATTATTCTAGCATTTGGAAGTGAATTTCTCATCCCTGTAAAATGTCAATTATTTATAATAATCTTACGGCCCAAGAAATGAATTTGTATCATTTTATAAAAATCGTGGACTCTAGTAACAGCACTTAACAAAATAAACGTGACTTATAAATGTCTGTCTATACTAATATACACTACTTAGTATATGATACTACTCAGTATATATCACCACTACACCAAACACTTTATTTTTGCACTTGACGCGCATTCGCTAACCATGTTAGCTTCATCAGGAGCGATGATTGACTAAAGCTAAACTACCTATTTATACTTAGCCTAACCCTTGAATTACTCAGGCGGCACTAATGGCATAGGCAAGGCCATCAGTTCCGGTCAAGTAACCAGCAGAGGGAACTATAAGGAATATGTCCTCTGTCTTTATTTAAACTACTTTTACCTTTTATAATTTCCATACTTTCGTATGCGTTCAACAATCTCCTATCAGATACGTTTTTAATTAATCTTAGATTATCTATCTAATGTTACAATATGATCAGCTTCAAGGGAATGTTCGGCAATGCTAGATTTTTCTGTTCTACTGTATTTTAAGTGTGCTAAATGTTCTTTAAATCGTTTTTTAATTGACCTTTGAGTTTGCTCAACATACTTTTTGTCACAATCATTACAACTAATTTCATAAATTCCACTTTTCTCACAGTTAGGAATCTTATCTTTGGGATTTCCTAAGATATTCCTTCCAAAGATAAGATTCCTAACTATCTAATTATAAAATGTAAAAGTAGTTTAAATGAAGACAGAGGGCCTATTCCTTATAGTTCCCTCTACTGGTTACTTAACCGGGACTGATGGCCTTGCCTATGCCATTAGTTCCGCCTGAGTAATTCAAGGGTTAGGCTAAGTATAAATAGGGTAGATTTGTAGTTTAGCTTTAGTCAATCAGCGCTCCTGATGAAGCTAACATTGTTAGCGAAACGCGCGTCGAGCGCAAAAATAAAGTGTTTGGTGTAGTGGAGATATATACTGAGTAGTGTCATTGTACCAAAGATTCCACATTCCCAACTTAACTAATATACACGAAATGAGACAAGGTGGCTCAAAACTACGTAAAGGAATATATTTTTATAAAAAAAAAATCGGTAAAGTTATTTAGGCAGTACTTTCCTTGCAAACACGTAACTCTAACATAAGTACTCAAATAAAAAGTAGGTTAATTCCCACCTCTATTAACCCCCTCGTCCTGAAACGATATCAATTAAGAACTATTGGTTTCATTTATACTGCATGTATTATATTATCATCTTGTTCGAGAGACCGACGAAAGTGGGAAAACAAGACGTAAAGAAAAAGCAAAAATTTCGAAGGGTAATCTTCATCTGAGTATATTTTTAGGTCACTTTATATTAAAATCTCAATTCCCTTCTATATATAGTTTCTGGTAAAATTGGAAATAATAGAAGAACTAAAACAAAGAAATCGAAGTACGAGGCTGGTTTGAAAAGTCCGTGCAAAGTCCGAGAGATGGCACCACCGGCGCGTATCGAGGTCATGTTTAGTTAGTAGCATCTCTTGAATGAACGCACACCAAGTTTCAGCCATATTGGTCTATTTCTTTGTGTTTGGCATTCGTGTGAATCAAGGAAGTCGAGTGATTTTCAAGAAATGGACGAAAAAAGAATTTCGTGTGGTAATTAAACATTACTTTATGAAAGGCAAAACGCCTCAGGAGACTAAAGAGAAGCTTGATAAACATTATGGTGACTCTGCACCTTCGATTAGAACAGTTTATAAGTGGTTTCAAAATTTTCGGACTGGCCATATGGGCACAAGTGACGCTGAACGTTCTGGACAGCCTGTGGAGGTTACGACTCCAGAAATCATTGATCAAATCCATGATATGGTGATGGATGACAGAAGAGTTAAGGTGCGTGAGATTGCTAGTGCTGTGGGCATCTCGACTGAATGGGTACATAATATTTTGCATAAACATTTGGACATGAGAAAGCTATCCGCAAGATGGGTGCCGCGATTGCTCATGCTTGACCAAAAACGGAATCGTGTGAAGTGTTGCAAGGATGGTTTGCAGCTGTTCCAGAAGAATCCGGAGGACTTTAAGCGTCGTTTCGTCACTGTGGATGAAACATGGATACATTACTATACTCCTGAGACCAAACAACAATCTAAACAATGGGTTACCAAGGGGGAATCTGCACCAAAAAAGGCGAAGACCGTTCCTTCGGCCGGAAAGGTTATGGCGACTGTCTTTTGGGATTCGCAAGGGATAATCCTCATCGACTATCTGGAAAAGGGTAAAACTATTACAGGTCAATATTATTCATCGTTATTGGACCGTTTGAAAACCGAGCTGCAAGAAAAACGCCGACGATTGGCCCACAAGAAAGTCCTTTTCCATCACGACAACGCACCAGCACACACCTCAGCAGTTGTGGTCGCAAAATTAATGGAAATAGGATTCCAACTCGTTTCACATCCCCCCTATTCTCCAGATTTGGCTCCCTCGGACTACTATTTGTTCCCCAATTTGAAGAAATGGCTGGCGGGGCAAAGATTTTATTTAAACGAGGAGGTGATTGCAGACACTAATGGATATTTTGCAGACTTGGACAAATCCTATTATTCGGAAGGGATCAACAAGCTAGAACATCGTTGGACGAAGTGTATAAGCCTAAAAGGAGACTATGTCGAAAAATAAAAAAGGTTTACCCCAAACACATAAGTAGTTTTTATTTTTGCACGGACTTTCCAAACCAGCCTCGTATATATATATATATATATATATATATATATATATATATATATATATATATATATATATATATATATATACGCAGACGACCTTCACCTTATTGCTCTCACCCCATATATAATTTATTTTTTAATAGACATCTAGTACTCGAATCAAGAATCAGGAAAAAATCTCATAATACTATTGAAACAATAGAATTATCCTTATCCCTTTTTCCGTCTTCCCATGTTAACAATGGAAATATTGAAAAAAGGAGATGTAATGTTTCAATTCCTTGACTGACAGAACCCCGGAAAAGACCTATAGCACGATAAACACAAAGTTACTGTTCCACCTTCCTTTTCCATCCCTTTAGCCTGTTACATGTTTTTTTATACGTAATTATGCTTAAAATTTGCCCATTCTCCTCAAGATTCTTCCATCTCTTTCACCCGCCTCCCCTATTAAAAATTGAAAGTAATAAAACATTAACTCAATTTTCTTATTCCTACAGTCCAAGAACCCTGAAAGCATACATGAACCAACTCCTCTAACCTCCTACACCACCCCATTAACCTCTTATATATTTTATTAGTATCCCATACGGAACACTTCTAAGATCACTTGGGTGTCTGTCCATCTATCTGTCTGTCCTTCTGTCACACCCGATTTTCCCCGAAATATAGGAATTAATGGCCCATCAGAGCCGTGTAGTTTTGAAAGTTAAATTTTGACTTGAGAGGTTAGTTTTGGGGGCTGAAATCGAAAGTCAAATGTCGCTGCCCCCCCTTATCTTGAAAAGTGCTGACCAATAAAATTTTGAAAAAATTCTGAAATACTCTCCACACGGTGTGGGCTGAACGAATGCATTACCTCTGATAACACGATGAAAAACTTTTTTAATAATTTTACCCGATTCCTATGTTTTTTGGTGTGTGCTGCGTCCGAAAATATTTTTTTTTTTCACATTTTAATATTCAAAATGTAAAAAGTTTATTTTTCATCATTCGAATGTTATTAGGTTGACAACAAAATCATAATTTTATAAGGTTGGCAGTAAAATCAGTTGTTATTAGGTTGGCAGTTCCGATAAATGTCACAGCTGTTTGTTTTCTTCCAGTTAATATAACCTGGCATTGCAGTGTTTAACCCATGTGCTTTAATTCACACTCAAAGTATTGCTAATCGTGGTTGTAAAAAACTCTCCCAACACATTTTGTTATATATGTGGTGAGTTCGTAGTTAAAAAAACATCAAAGAAACATTACTGACTTTGTAAAAAAGTACACTTTGCATATTTTGGTGTAGAAATCAGTAATCAGAAAAATGTTGAGCTCCTCACAAAGTATGTTATGTTTTGTGTCGAGGATTTTAGGAAATGGTATAAGAAAGAAAAAAAAGCTTTGAGATTTGCAGTATTCGTGGTATGGAGAGAAAATCATTCAAATGATTGTTATTTTTGCAGCGTTGATGTTTCCGGATATAACTCCAAAAATAAGAAAGTAATTGTCTGTACTAACTTTACTTCAGCTAATCGGCCGGTAGGACGTGGACCGGGACTTCCTGTCCCTGAACCACCTCAGTCTATTAATGACGTTTTACAGTCCAGTCCCGAATTTAATGAAAGTCAACCGGATGATGATGAGTTTCAATGTTATCTAGAAAATTTAAAACCACAGTTGTTTACACAAGCTGAGTTAAATGATTTAGTGAGAGATTTGGATTTGACTAAGGAAAAAGCAGAATTGCTTGGTTCTTGGTTGAAAGCAAAACATTTATTGGAATCTGGAACATCTATTTACCATTATAGAACAAGAGATCAACAGTTTACTCAGTTTTTCAAGCAGGAAGAGGATTTGGATTTTCCCTATTTTGAAATTTAATCGATGTCATATTGTGAAAGAACTGTGAGTGATACCAAATACGGTGTCAGCACCCAAAAATACATAACACTAAGATGTCTTGGTTTTAAAAGTTTTTACACGTTTTTTTTGTTGGCCTGTGTAATGTATCTGGTATATAAAAAAAAATTCAAGGTCATCAGTTTTCCATAAAGATCGGAAACAAACTTTGTTGAAAACTCATTTTGGGTAACAATATTTTTTATTTTAAAATCAATCACCGTACGGAACACTAAATGCGCAAGTCTGACTTGCACTTGGCCAGTTTTTATAAATAGTGTGCTTAATATTTGTCTTTAACGACACCCAACCCTTACAGTTAAAATGGAAAATAATGAAAATTAACTTAATTTTTCAATTTCTCCAAAACTATTCAAAACTCTTGAAAATTACAGATATAACTCCATATATACAAGACAACTCCTCTTATCCTCTCCCCCACCTCTTTCGCCCCTTTTAAAAACTGACATATGTATATATATATATATATATATATATATATATATATATATATATATATATATATATATATATATATATATATATATATATATATATATATATATATGTATATATATATATATATATATATATATATATATATATATATATATATATATATATATATATATGTTATGCAACGTATACCAGATAGAGTAGTAAATTAGAAACTTACATTGCTTAAATAGGCCAAAAAAGTATTTAATAATTAAATAACCCATCAAGCGCAAGTTGGACTTGCGCAATTAGTGTTCCGTACGTTGATTACTTTTAAAATAAAAAATTTTGTTATGGAGGTATAAAATAATCAGTGTCTTCAGAAAACACACCCAAATGAGTTTTCAACAAAGATTTTTTCCGATCTTTACTGAAAACGGATGATCTTGAAATTTTTGTTTTTTTTATATACCAGATAAGTTATTAAAAAGCAGTACTTTTCGAGATAAGGCGGGTGGACAGCGATTTTTCGCGATTTTTTAAAAATAATGCAAAAAAAGTGCGCGCAAGTATTACATTATATATATTTTTTTTACTCGTGTTTTCACAAGCTTTCATTTGACACCACACTCGATTACCTAGTAAAAAAAATTTTTTTTCACTTCCGATTTCACCCCTCAAAACTAACCCCTTAAGTCAAAATTTAACTTTTAAAACTACATGGCTCTGTGAGGCCATCAATTCCTATATTAATACCAAATTTCAACTTTCTATGACAAACAGTTTCGGAGAAAATCGGGTGTGATAGACGGACAGACAGACAGACAGGCAGACACCGAAGCAAGTAATTTTCGTTCGATCTACGCCCTGTGGAGAATATTCCAGAGAATTTTTTGATGAGTATTTTTCCAGATCAGGGGGGGGAACAGCGATTTTTCCCACTTTTTTAAGAATAATGCAAAGAAAATTGTGCGCAAGAATTATTATATATATTTTCACAAGATTTCATTTGACACCCCGCATGATGACCGGTAAAAAGTTTTATTTTACTTCTGATTTCACCCCGCAAAATTTAACTTTAAAAACTACACGGCTCTGACGAGGCCCTCAATTCCTATATTAGTACCAAATTTCAACTTTTTATATCAAATAGTTTCGAAGAAAATCGGATGTGACAGACAGGCGGACAGACAGACACCGAAGTGTTCTTATAAGTGTTCCGTACGGAACACTAAAAACTAGAATTTTCTCTTTTGAAACTACAACGCGCGAAATATTAGTACTGTCCGCCAACGAATACGTGTTTACGTAAAAGAATAAAATTCAAAGTGGACGATATAGGTAAAAAATTTGCTAGGTATTTTTAATGTGTAAATAAAAATAAACCTCTTTTGTCATATATGGCCACATTATTATTTTTATTATATTTATTATTATTTATGAGAAAGTTGTAACTTAAAAAAATATGTTATTCTGGATCTAAAAACACCTGAAGAAAAGAAAAATTTGAGAGGGTAATTTTTTCACGAATGCAAAATTTCTAGTTAGCAAGGAAAATATATATAATAATTTACCAGCTGTTTCATAAGTACATTTCCGCCAACGTAACAGTTCATATTTCAAAACCTTGTTCTTTATTTAACTCAACATTTTTTAGGTTACTCTATATATACGATATAAACGCAGTCACCCTTTTAGGTCCCTCCGCACCCCGTAAATATTTTACTATAGAAAAATTATTTTACATTAAATATCCAATATCCCAGCAAAACTAGGGAAAATTCCTACAATACTAATGAAAGGATACAATGACTCCCACCCCTTGAACCCCCCTTTCATGTTAACAAAAAGTAATATATCGAAAAAAAAACAAAAAAGACCTATAATGAAAAAATAAAAGGTCATTCTTTTTCCTCCCTTCTGCATTCCTTTGGCACCTTATATGTTTTACTATAAATCTTTATGCTTAAAATTTGTCCCTTCTACAATCCAAAAAAAACCTGAAAAAAAAATTCCAAAACTACCGTTGAAACTATACGAGATTCTCCAGTCTCTTTCACTCCCTTACCCCAATAAAATTGTCATAGAAAAATAACATATTTTCATATTTTTACAGTCCAAGAGCCCTGAAAAGGACAGATATTAAAGACTCGTTAAAAGTGCAAATATTCTTGGAAAAAAATATGTTGCGCCAAACATAATAACATAAAGCAAGTACATACCATAACTTATACATCTGTACGTATAAATGATACAATTACAGCACAAATATGCTATCATATTATTAGTAAGTCATCTTTATTTAACTGTTAGAATATGTGTAACCTTTATAAGTAACAAATATATCATTTTTTACCTTTTGTTCCAGCTGCAAGCAATAAAGACGCCATACTACAGCACTGTCCTACGCACCAGGTAGAAATAGGAGGCAAGATGTATTGCATAGTGTCGTAAATCCCTAAGCCCGACGTTATAACTCCTCCAGGTGAATTTATATACATATGAATAGGCTTAGTGGTCGACTCGGATTGTAGGTAAAGAAGCTGAGATATTGTAACTGAACTAGTTATGTCGTTTATCGGTCCCATGAGACAAATAATTCTCTCCTTCAGAAGCCGGGAGTAAATGTCAAATGCTCTTTCACCCCTGCCTGTTTGTTCGATAACTATTGGTACGTGATGGAATGGAAGGTTTCTCATGGAATGAAAACATTTCGATAGGATTGGCATTTGACGGGATGATAAAAATGATTCTAACATTTTTACTTATAATTTTGATAATTTTACAATTAAACTGACAGACAACAACGTCAATCTTACAGATGACGAGGTTAAATTTATTACACTTAAATTTTTGGCAATGGACTAACATGTTTTAAAACGATATACGAATGGATAAACAATATTTCTTAAGTTGTAGTTGAACTGATCTGAATTGATTTTTTCTGTCGTATTTTATTTCTCGCAATAATTAGCCACAATACTTAAAGAGGTAAAATACAATTTACCCAAAAATTTTCAATATCTTGAACGAATAAATGGATCCAGTTCTTATCATTAATATATTGTGCTTTTCGGTTTGAACGTCAGTAATAAAAATTATTTTAATTAGGGAATAATTGATTTTTGACATAAAATTTCCATTTTACTTTTATAGAAACAAAATGTTAATATTCTTTCTCGTACATAAAAATATTCGCGCATTCAAAGTATTGATATTCCCTATAACCTCTATTAAGTTAACTTCCTAACTGTAACAAATTTATCTGGTTAGAGCGATGAAATACGCTCAACTAATTTTTCAAAAATAACCGGTCAAGTACAAGTTGAACTTGCGCAATTAGTATTCCGTACGTTGATTGCTTTTAAAATAAAAAATTTTGTTACGGAGGTATAAAATGATCGATCAGTGACTTCACAAAATACACCCCAAATGAGTTTTCAACAAAGTTTGTTTCCAATCTTTTATCAACTGATGACTTTGAAATTTTTGTGTTTTTATATACCAAATAAATTATTAAAGGTAATGCACTCGTGATAATTTTCGTTCAATCTACACCCCGTGGAGAACATTCCAGAATTTTTTCAAAATTTTTTGATAAGTACTTTTCTAGATAAGGCGGGTGGACAGCGATTTTTTAAAAATAATACAAAGAAAAGTACGCGTTAGTATTACATTATATATTTTTTTCCTCGTGTTTTCACCAGCTTTCATTTGACACACGCGATGACTTAGTAAACTTTTTTTTTACTTTCGATTTCACCCCCAAAACTAACCCCTTATGTCAAAATTTAACTTTCTAAACTACATGGCTCTGATGAGGCCATTAATTCCTATATTATTACCAAATTTCAACTTTCTGTGACAAATAGTTTCGGAAGAAATCGGGTGTGACAGACAGACGGGCAGACATCTAAGAGCGGAACATACCAAAACAGTACAATTTAAAAAAGAAAAACAATAAGTTGGGTTCTTATTCATCTTCTTTATTTAAATTGTTATTTGTTCAGCCTTTGACAGTAATTTCAAATAGAATTGCGAGGCATGTTTCATTTCGGATTTCTTAAGGGGATTTCTCGGTGTTACGACTTCAAAAAATCGATTTTTTTCTTACATGCTTCTAAAGTAAAATATATTGACAGTATATTATAAAAATTTCAGACCGAAATTCTAAGTATTTACGAAATTACAGCATAAAGAACAGAGCGCGTCGTAGTAGTCTGCCACTCGCCCCACGGCAGCTGCAACGTTCTGACCTGCTCTATTGTTCTTTCGGTACCCATATATCTGCGCTGAAAATGAAACCTTTGAAGAAATGGAAAGAATGCTGAATGCAGCAGGAACAGCTGATTAATGTAAGGATAAGTTTTCTATAAAAAATCAGTTACAAACACCTTAAACTCGTTTTTCTCGAAACTGCTTTTTTTCGGTTCTTGGGAAGCAGAGACAAAATTCTATCTATCCGATCGTGCTAAAATTTGTATACGTTGAATCAATTAATAATTTCTTAATTTCTTTCTTGATTTTCAACGAAAACAAACACGATTTTTTAAGTTTTTTTATAAATCTGCCATTTTCTTTTTTGTTTCCATAAATATCTAATCCTACGTAACCCGATAGAGATATGTTTATTGAATAATAATTAATTTGGATATTTTATTACAGATCATTACACCGCCCATCCACCTTTTATTTTGGGAAATCACTTTGACTGCAAACAACACGAAGAAAAAATATTATTAAATAAAGTAAAAAAAAAATTGCACAGTTTAATATGTCAATAATAACATATAAGAAAATTGAGAAGATTGTATTTTATTTTGTTAGGAAAAAAATTCCTGAAATAAGCTTCAAATTTTAGCCGTCACACCGAGAAATCCCCCCAAGGAGTATAAACCATAGTGCTACTAAATGAAAGATAACAAAATATAGGAATAAGTTTAATACATATTTACCTATATTTAATTTACTTATTTATTCTTGATAGTCGCCGTTCAGCTCATGCGGGCTGAGTACCTGCATCTAATGGCCAGCCACAGACGCCATAATAGAACCACTCGTCCGAGTTTACATTTGTTTGTGCGTGTTTAAATTGCCACATACCTTTGAAAATCCCCCGGATTGTGAAATACATGCTGCAATGCAAGAGACGTGAAAGCGGTGGACTTTCATCGGCAGATTAGCGAAATATATTGCGAAAAAGCTAAAAAAGTGATGAAAGAACCTATAGAAAATAGGTTAGAGCATTTAAAGATGGCCGTACAAACGACGCACGATGAGGGACGAAGTGACCAACCGTCCGTCATTAATGACGCTTTATGATTTCATCATTCTCTAACGTGTTTCCCCAAGTTTCAAATGTTCTCTGTGAAATTAAGGCAGAATGCTTAAATAATGAGAAGTTGTGCTCACACTGGGTATCAAAAATGCCGACCGAGGTGCACAGAATCAATCGTTTAGGCCGTGCTTTTACTTTCCTCGAGAGGTACAGTAGCAAAGGTGATCAGCTTTTAAGTCAAATTGTCACTGGTCTCGAAACCTAGGTTCCTCACGATACACTGGAATCAAAATAACATTCCATGGAATGGAGGCATTCAACATCACCCAAGAAAGTGAAGTTCAAGCAAACAACTTCGGTCCGAAAAATGATGTGCACTGTGTTTCGGGATAAGCAGGCGTGTAACACCGACAGCGACGCCAAAACTGCCGTGCTGAAGTGGTTATCAAACAAAATAGCTGATTTTTATGACGACGGAATACAGAGCTGATCTTATGGTATGATGTTAAAAAGTAGATTAAGGTCTGGGCTTCATGTAAAAATAAAATTGTTAAGAAACATCCTTGTGTACTTTAATATCAAAACGGTACTTACTTTAAAAATTAACCTCGTATTAGCTTCTTTCGAACTTTGAAAATGATGCATTCAACTGACGTACTTAAGTCTGGCATGATCATTAACAACATAAATTACGTATGTATATATATATATATATATATATATATATATATATATATATATATATATATATATATATATATATATATATATATATATATATATATATATATATATATATATATATATATATATATATATATATATATATATATATATATATATATATATGTATATATATATATGTATATATATATATATATATATATATATATATATATATATATATATATATATATATATATATGATATATATATTTATATATATATATATATATATATATATATATATATATATATATATATATATATATATATGTATGTATGTATATGTATATATATATATATATATATATATATATATATATATATATATATATATATATATACATATATATATATATATATATATATATATATATATATATATATATATATATATATATGTATATGTATATATATATATATATATATATATATATATATATATATATATATATATATGTATATATATATATATATATATATATATATATATATATATATATGTATATATATATATATATATATATATATATATATATATATATATATATATGTATATAATACACTAAAATTCCGGGTTTCAATCCATTCGTCTAACAATGGATTTGCACGAAGTTTCGCCAAAATCTCATTTGGCATTTTCAAGTGCTCTTGCTGCTGCTCCTACTCTATACTGTGATCTTGCCCCCTCGATATTTTGGTTGTTCCTTGGTTTAGCTAGTAGACCCTGCCATGTAGAGGAGATATTAAGTGCATCATCCCGCTTATTTAGCTATCCATTCTTTTCGATTTCCAAGGCTTCTATGACTATGCGTGTTTTCTAATGTGAAATCGAGGCTATATGTTTAGATCCCTCAAAATTGATGTTGTGACCAGTATCATGATGATGCTGGCAGTCTCCGCATGGGATGCTGTAAACTCCATGGTTTTCCAGTTTTCTTTCGTCCTTGGGGTTACCCAAGATGTCTGCCAAAGTGTTTTGTGGTTTGTATGCTATGCCTATGTTGTGCTTCCTTAGAACTCTTCCAATCCTGTCTGTAACTTCTTTCACATACGCTAATAGGACTCTACTTTGGATGAAATCCCGTTCTTCTGTCCTTGTCTGTGGATGGCGGTGCCTTTCTAATGCTCTCCGTATGGACTGATCTTTATATCCGTTTTGCTTAAGGGCTCTAGTGATTTGCGTAATTTCTTGCTACTTCGTATCTGGTTCGGTAAGTCGGTATGATCTCGATACGAGAATATATATATATATATATATATATATATATATATATATATATATATATATGTATATATATATATATATATATATATATATATATATATATATATATATATATATATATATATATATAGCAGCTTGTCAAAGAATTCTACGCAGCAGAAGACACTAACATTAAAGTTAATTAAAATATATTTGAAAAAAAATTCAGTTCTGATTAGATTCTCTTAAAAACATATTTATTTATTTTTATAATTCAGTAGCATTAATTGTAATGGCAACCACCTAATTATTAAACGTACATTAATTTGAATAATGTATGTTCGTGAAATGCAAGTTTGCATTTACAAATTAAATTTTAATGTTAATTTCCCAATTCAATTGAAAATTTGCATGCTCAAAACAATTATGTTTTCCGTGATCGTACACTTAAAATGCATTCTGATAAATTATTTATATCTAAGGAAACAAGCCGACAACAGTTTGAACTCCATACCTATGTACATGTTTTAAATTATAGCTATTTTTGAAACAATTTTAGTAAAAATACTACCTACAGTACGCGCAATGGATCAGTCTGGCCACTCTTCTCACTAGAAGGTTATTCACAATATTTTATTCCAGTTTACAGTCCATAAGGTTGTTTAAGGGTATTTGACTGGCTACATATCACGGCATGCTCTCACGTAATACACATCGAGAAACTCTAAAAACAGGCTCATGCCCACTAAGTTGCATGTCTGAAGTCAGACTATATGTTCCAAGAGGGCCTATTATAGAGAAGTGAGAAGGACACAGTCTACATCGTTAGTCTTTTCTTGTCCAAATGGCCACCCATAAAAACCGTGCCATGGCAGCACACTTAGATAAATAACCTAAATAACCTTATGCACGATAAATTGGAATAGAATATAGGATTGAAACCTTGCGTACTTTGAGAATATTCTGTTCACATATCTGGCGAAAACCAGGTAGTATTGGTAATTAATGACAAAAAAAGGATTTTTCACTATTTTCTACTATCCTCTGTCTAATACTATCTGTATTTTGTGAAGAAAATTTTTATCTAAACTTATATAGTGAAGAGGAATGTTAATTTTTTTATGTCAGTTTCCAGTTTCTCCTTGACAACAGAATGAATGAATTTTAACAATAACCTTTAAGTACACGTCGCTAGACGTTCATTGCCAACTTGCCAACGCCATCTTGTATACTCATACAAAAGGGGAAGTTGTCTTCAAACAATGAAAAGTATTTCTGGTAGTTGAACGCTTTAAGACCTTTAGAGTTTCAGTAGTTAGATAACACATTTAACTAATAAAAGCACAGGGAATTGCAAAATCTTAAAAATAAAACACATAAAGTCAATTTTTAGTAACATCAAAAAAATAATTAGGAATTTCCTCGAAGTTTTTATGAAAATCCGCCTGCATTCCCTAAATGTAACAATTAATATCCAATTTAAATTGTAATTTAATGAAATCTTATCCTACCTTTTACATATGCATGCACCTCTATCTTGCATTTGGAAAGCAATGAAATGAATTATTTATAATATATTCTCTAAAAGTTTAATTTCATGCGATTAGATTTTAATGTAGGGCAGACCGAGGCCGAGGATAGGATTAAACTGTGCTATCGAGAAGTTTCGCAGAATAGTGCTTTTCAATTCTACCTCACACAATGGATAATTCCCTTTTTAAATGGGAAATCTGATCGAATTAGACTAGCATCGGGCAGAAGGAAAATATTATTTGGGAAATTCTCTCTTCACATACAGACACCTTTTTACACATTTAAAAACAAAGATAAAATGATTTACTTTAATAACCCTTGGCATACCGTTTTTTAAGGTAGAGTCTGGTATCGGTTATGGCTCTTAAACTACTACTTCTTATCCGTCTTTCTCCTTTGTATAGGCATAATTGTGTATTTATTACCTTCTCACCTATCTGACATCGGCAAGGTTGAGTCCCAACGTTTTCGGGTTCTACTGGTAACCTGTCTCTTGTAATTTTCTTGAGTTTTTCTTCTATCGTTCTAACTACATATTATTTCCGCTCTATCGTTTTTTTATTTATATTATCTATTTCATCTGAGTATATAATTCTGTTCCCAGTATTTGTTTTGTTTTTAATTTTCAGATTTCCATTGTATGTGTTATTATAAGCTTAAATGTGGTCTTGTAAATATGAGGTTTCATTTTAAATCATCGGTATTTGTTTTGCCATATTGTGTCATTAGGGCATGACGCTGTTTTAACCGTCGTTTCTAACTTCTGTGTCTAGATCACCAAAACTCGATATACATATGTCGAGATATTTAAACTTCATTGATAGTAAAATTCCTATGTCAACAATATAACTGTTGTTTTAGACGTTACCATACATTTTGTTTTTGGTGCGGATATTGTAATTCCAAATTGTTCTACTGTTTTGTTAAATGATTGAAGATCGTTTTTATTTTCGGATATCAGCACGGCGTCGTCAGAATAGTATAGTAATTTTGATTTCTTTATTCTTATTCTATAACCTTTCAGTTAGGGAATTTATCTAAGTAAGTTTCTCTAAGTAACGAAAACATAAGAACCCTGGCTTTTATATTATATCGATTTGTTCAGTTATTTGCCTTATGTGAAAAGTATATCCATGAAAAACCATCCTAATCTAAACTTCTGTTATTCCTCTACCAGTGAAACGATTTTACTTGTTATTATCTTTTTTGTTAGTTTTAGAGTTGTAGCTAGGAGGTTGATTCCTCTGTAATTTACTCCCTCGAGATTGTGCTAATCCTCTTTTCGTCTGGAATCTTATTCTAGGTAAACATTTTTCGGAATAGAGAGATTATTGAGTAACTTTTTTCAGTTTTTCAAAAGCTTTTTCACTGTCTTTTTTGTTTGTCAAGACCAAGGAGTTCATTAGGTACTATATCTGGTGTTTTTATTTCTATCTCTTTCTCGTCGTTCTTGAAAACTGCCTGATATTTCACCATTGTTCCTTTCTCTTTTTTTTCACTTCTGACTAAATGTCTATTTTCGGACTCCGTAAAAATCCCTATTTATGTCTTTTGTGAAAGTGTTCATTTTTAATTTGATCGACTAGAGATGTGGTACCATTACAGGCCATTTCTTGATTCTCGTGTTAAACTGGAGTTTGTACCGTGAAATAATTAAGGTTGCTGTTTCTTTTAGCACTGCCTTTTAATTTTATTGCGAAACGATGGTGTTCTGTTATGTTTGTAATTTTGTTGGTTTATATTATGTACTTCTAGTAATCCAGCTGCTACTTTTTTATTATTTCTTTCTAATTGTTCTCACCGGTATAAAGATTTTCTTTCTCCTCTATCGGCTATCCGTAAATTTTGCGTTTGAATCGGTATTGATATAACAATTCATACTTGTTTCCAAAAGTGATTCGTTTTTAATTTATAACATAATTTGTGCCTGTTTTATAAAAAGTACGACATATTGAATGCAGATACAAAGAGTATCATAAGCTAACCACCAACCTGGACTATTGAATGTAAATAATTTTATAAAAATTATGATTAGGATTCATTTGCATGAACTCTGATGGTACTTAAATGTTACAATAGATGTTGCAGTAAGACATTTTTGTTAATATGGTAACTAATCTAAAAGAGGTTAACATGTTCCTCTGGGTGGTTAAGAGATGAACTCCAAAATGATGCTCTTGTTAGATTAACGAATACTGAGAGTTTAGTTGAAGATATCTTTGAAACCATGCATACTTAACCCTTGACAGGAACGTTTATTTTAGTTTTTTTTTCCGAAAATATTTTTTGGCAACGCTAATTCGATTCTAGTGAAAAGTTAGTACCATGGCAACATAAAAAAAACGCATTGCCCTATACACCAGACTTATTTGCCTAAATAGTATTTTTCATAGTAGATCAAAATACCACCACTAACTGAAAAAATATAGCCAAAATATTATTGGGTTGCAATATCATACTTGACATGACGTTTTATATAACTTTTCACTTATTTAAACCTAAAAACAACTAATTTAGGACTATTGCTGGAAAAAAGATATTCTAAGATCCTCTCGAATAGTATGATTTGGACGTGTTTGGATATGTCCGAATTGTCAATATACAAGCTGCAAAAGCACTGGACGAAAATAGTTTCTGTCAGGCGGATCGTCGTTTTTATGTGTAATGTGATTTACCATAAATATTCACTGAGATTTTGACAGGATGGAATTGAAAACCAGCCACTTGCACATTCTGAAAAATTTATTAGGTTTGGGACTTTATTTATCGTGTAAAAAGACAAAATAAAATTTAAATAACGATGTTAAAGTACTCTGGGCAGTGAATAAATGGTCATCATTTTTTATAATAAAATTCTTGGGCATGTTTTATTTGAAATATGATTTATGTAAACCAGGATAAATTCGTTAATAAAATTAAATATACGCAGCTGAAGCTCGAAATGAGAGTGTATTTAAAAATAAACCTTTAAAGTATTTGTATTTTATAGTTTTATTTAACAATATTTAAACCTTATTTAGCAATTCGTGGAAATTTAGTATCAATAGATGGTAAACTTCTAGCAAAAGAAACAGCAATTTTTAGTGTTCCGTACGAAACACTTATGGGATCATTTCGGTGTCCGTCTGTCTGTTTGTCACACCCGATTTTCTCTGAAACTATTTGATATATTAAGTTGAAATTTGGCACAAATATAAGAATTGATAGCTCAATCAGAGCCGTGTAGTTTTCAAAATAAAATTTTGTCTTAAGGGTTTGGGGGGTAAAATCGGAAATGAAAAAAAAAAATTTACCACGTCATCGGGCACGGGCACCGCTAGTCATATATATTTTCGAACTTGTGTTTTCACAAGCTTTCATTTGACACCTCACGTCAAATGAAAGCTTGTGAAAACACAAGTTCAAAAATATATATGACTAGCAGTGTCCACGACTCTGCTCGCGTGGATTTGATTTACTATTATCGTCACTGCTTATTCCTTATGTTACCTAACGTAACATTGAACATATGTATTTTATAAAAAAAAAGACGTAAATCCGATAAGTGGTTCTTGAGTGCTAAGCGCACTGACGGACAGACAGAGACGTTGCGTTTTATACATATTATAGATTTTTTTTGATAAATAATAAGTTAAGTTTAAAAAAAAACACATAAATCGGATAAGTGATTCTCGAATGATAAGCGCACTAACGGATAGACAGATAGACAGAGAGATGTTGCATTTTATATATATTGTATTCTTTGTTAAATAATATTTTTCCATATTTAACGGTTTAGGCAGCGTATTGCAAGAGAGTGCTCTAGCGGCAAACTTTTTTCCTACTCGATTCACTGTTATCACCTCTGCTTATTTCTTATATTATCTAACGTAATAAAATATATCCTATAGACCAGAGAACATATGTATAAATCTAAAAAAAAACACGTAAATTGAATAAGTGGTTCTCGAGTGATAAGCGCACTAACGGACAGACCGACAGACAGAGAGACGTTGCATTATATATATATATATATATATATATATATATATATATATATATATATATATATATATATATTATATTATAGATTATTAATATTATTATTATTATTATATAACCTGGAAAGAGAACTTATGTATGAATAAAAAAAAACGCGTAAATCGGATAAGTGGTTTTCGAGTGATAAGCGCACTAACGAACAGACAGACAGACAGAGAGATGTTGCATTTTATATATATTATATTCTTTGCTGCATATTTATTGGTTTAGACAGTGTACTGCAAGAGAACGAGCTACCGGCAAACTTTTTTCCAACTTGATTCACTATTATCGTCACTGTTTATTATGTTACCTAACGTAATAATATATATCCTATGTTACCTAACGTAACAAAATATATCTTATAACGTTGCCAGGGAACGTTTGTATGTTTCAAAAAAAAAGCACGTAAATCGAATAAGTGGTTCTCGAGTGATAAGCGCACAACAGTCAGACAGACAGAGAGACTTTGCATTTTATATCTATTATAGAAGATCTGGCCAGAAAACAAATCGATGAATTAAAAAAAAAAACACGTAAAATAAGTGGTTCTCGAGTGATAAGCGCAATAACGGACAAACAGATAGACAGACAGAGAGACGTTGCATTTTATATATATTCTTTCTTTGCTATATAACATTATTCCATATTTACTGTTTTAGGCAGTGGATTGCAAGAGAACGCGCTAGCGGCAAACTTTTTTCCGGCTTGATTACTAACGTAATAAGATATAGCCTATTACCTGGCCAGAGAACATATGTATGTTTAAAAAAAAAAGCACGTAAGTCGGCTAAGTGGTTCTCGACTGACAAGCGCACTAACGGACAGACAGACAGACAAACAGATAGACGTTGCATTTTATATAGACTATATATTATAGATGTACTACTTGTGCACAATTTTCTTCGTATTACTTTAAGAAAATGGCAAAAAATCGCTGCCCCTCACCCTATCTCGAAAAATACTGATAAAAAAATTTTGAAAAAATTATAGGATGTTCTTCGCAAAGTGTAGATTGAGCGAAAATTATCACGAGTGCATTACGTTTGATAATTCATCTGTTATAAAAAAATCTATATGCCTTGATAATATGGTAGAGGTTTTTTTAATATACTTTTCAGTATATTACTAATACCGTATCGCAAGTCGCTCCTGTACGGAGACAAATTTTTTTTATTTTATTTATTTATAATTAAACAAATAATTAGGTAGTAAATATTTATTTTACACTTTTATTACTATATTCTAGATTGAGCTAGATTGATTTATTGGCTATTAGGTAGCTAAGAAGAACTATTATACATTATTGACTAACAAAAAACGTGAAATCACATATTGGATCTTAAGATATATACATATCAAAGATCTAATTAACTTACCCTAAGTAAAGATTTTATTTCATTTTGAAAGCAGTGACCGTCCGGAACACTAATTGCGCAAGTCCGACTTGCACTTGGCCGGGTTTTTGTGTGTAAGCTTACAACAACTAAGTTATTTTCCCATTACTATCAATTTTAATAGGGGTAGGAGGTGAAAGAGATGGTCAAATCTTGCATAGTTTGAGTAGAATTAAGAGAATCTTTCCAAGTCTATTCAATCGGATTATGGGTAAATGTTAAGGGTAATTATTTATATTAAAATATCTAAGGCGCCAAGGGCGTAGAGAATGGATGTAGAAGAGTGACTTCAAATTTGTCTTGTCATAGGTATATTCCGGAGTTCTTTCAGTGAAGGAATAAAAACATTCTTTTTTTTTCAATATTTATACTGCTAACATGGGAAGAGGGTGAAATGAGTGGGGGTCAGTTCATTGTTTCAATAGTATTACGAGACTTTTCCCTGGTTTTTGAGATATATATATATATATATATATATATATATATATATATATATATATATATATATATATATACATATATATATATATATATATATATATATATATATGTATATGTATATATATATATATATATATATATATATATATATATATATATATATATATATATATACTGGTGGGCAAAACAATCGACTCAAACTATTTGGCTTCATTTAACACGGATCCTAGAATTTAGTGTTCATATATTTTTACGGATTTTAGTATCATTTGAAAGTTGTATTCTCTTTCTAATGATACCAAATTCCATAGAATACCTCATACTTTTTACTGATTAAAATGATTAAAAGGGGAAACAAGGAGTACAAGGAGAATCTTTCCAAGTCTATTCAATCGGATTATGGGTAAATGTTAAGGGTAATTATTTATATTAAAATATCTAAGGCGCCAAGGGCGTAGAGAATGGATGTAGAAGAGTGACTTCAAATTTGTCTTGTCATAGGTATTTTCCGGAGTTCTTTCAGTGAAGGAATAAAAACATTCTTTTTTTTTCAATGTTTATACTGCTAACATGGGAAGAGGGTGAAATGAGTGGGGGTCAGTTCATTGTTTCAATAGTATTACGAGACTTTTCCCTGGTTTTTGATATATATATATATATATATATATATATATATATATATATATATATATATATATATATATATATAAATATATATATATATATATATATATATATATATATATATGTATATATATATATATATATATATATATATATATATATATATATATATATATACATATACATATATATATATATATATATATATATATATATATATATACTGGTGGGCAAAACAATCGACTCAAACTATTTGGCTTCATTTAACACGGATCCTAGAATTTAGTGTTCATATATTTTTACGGATTTTAGTATCATTTGAAAGTTGTATTCTCTTTCTAATGATACCAAATTCCATAGAATACCTCATACTTTTTACTGATTAAAATGATTAAAAGGGGAAACAAGGAGTACAAGGAGAATCTTTCCAAGTCTATTCAATCGGATTATGGGTAAATGTTAAGGGTAATTATTTATATTAAAATATCTAAGGCGCCAAGGGCGTAGAGAATGGATGTAGAAGAGTGACTTCAAATTTGTCTTGTCATAGGTATTTTCCGGAGTTCTTTCAGTGAAGGAATAAAAACATTCTTTTTTTTTCAATGTTTATACTGCTAACATGGGAAGAGGGTGAAATGAGTGGGGGTCAGTTCATTGTTTCAATAGTATTACGAGACATTTCCCTGGTTTTTGAGATATATATATATATATATATATATATATATATATATATATATATATATATATATATATATATATATATATATATATATATATATATATATATATATATATATATATATATATATATATATATATATATATATGTATATATATATATATATATATATATATATATATATATATATATATATATATATATATATACATATATATATATATATATATATATATATATATATATATATATATACTGGTGGGCAAAACAATCGACTCAAACTATTTGGCTTCATTTAACACGGATCCTAGAATTTAGTGTTCATATATTTTTACGGATTTTAGTATCATTTGAAAGTTGTATTCTCTTTCTAATGATACCAAATTCCATAGAATACCTCATACTTTTTACTGATTAAAATGATTAAAAGGGGAAACAAGGAGTACAAGGATTGAAAATAGGGATAAGAGAAAGGAAAAATTAAACAAATTTTAAGTTTAATAAATAAATTTATTGCTGCCGGTTTTTCATAAAGCGGGTGAGCTTATTCACCAATGTCTGTGGGATTCTTCCCCGCTCTTTCGCCATCGTAATCTTTAAGACACTCAGCGATACAGGGGCTTAATTTCTGACTCGAACCCTTCTTTTAAGCTCATCCCGCATATCTTCAATTGAATTGAGGTCAGGACTCCGCGCAGACCACTCTCACTTCTTCCAGGTATTGTCGCACCGATGCAGCAGCATGTGGCCTTGCATTCTCGTGCATTAGCACCAAGCTATCGCCAACAAACCCAGCGTAAGGAACGACGTGTTCCTGCAGAATCTCGTCGATGTACCGGTTAAGAGTTAATCCACCGCTACAATTCTCATCAGTCACGAAAACCAAATCGGTTCTTGCATCCAGTGAGATGCCTCCTCACACCATGACAGAACCTCCTCCGTAGGCGACCGTTTCAGTAATGCAGCACTGGCATAGCGTTCCACAGGCAGGAAGTTTTTATCGATTTGCTTCGACTTAGATGCCAAACTAAAAATATGGTACGATCTATGGATGGACAAGAAATTAACAGGGGAAGAGCTGAAAGATATTAATCTGGTGAGGATGATCAAAAAAGATTTTGCTGGCACAGCCATGCTCGCTCAAGGGAGACTCGCTATGATTACCATTCACATAACATTCATTATTATGAAGAATTTTTAAAGGAAGTAGTGGTTCAACTTGTAGCTAATTCAAGAAAATAAATGCTGCTACTAATAAACTTATTTTAATTCAGTGATTTTTTATAGATATATTCCTTAAAAATACAATTTTTGTATCCGCATTAAGGGATTACACCACCTTGAGATTTTCAAAAAATCGAATTTTTTTTTTTTGGCTAGATAAATTGTTTATACTTTTAAGAATATTTTAAAGGTTTAACCATTTCAAAATTCAAAATATTTCCGAAGTTATAGCAATTAGAAATGAGTGCGGTAAAGAGTCGGCCCGAAAGTCAGGTAGCGATCGAACCGGCACGAGCGGTCAAAGCCTTGACAAAAGGTATTGTTCTTTTAGTCAGTCCTTTATAACATTAATTCCTTTGGGGAATTTTGGAAGCTAAAAGTAACTCAGGTACACAAAGTTGGAACTAGTTCAGACTCGCTGAACATTCAACATCACAGAATCAGTTTGCCTTGTGACGTAGTAGTGTACATATCGCCACGTGTATTACAAAAATTATGTTTTTTTTTATTATTTTTTAATAGAAAACTATTATTGAAATGTCGAAACAAGTATATGTTGATAAAAAAAGGCAGTTGGACGTCGAAGCAGGAACAAAGGACATCACCCGATAAATCGTTATTTAATGGAAAGAAAGGAAGCTAGCACCAGTACATCAGCTAACAAATTAAAGAGCAGTGAAATCATTGATTTTGATGTGGATGCATCTTTCGGGTACCGATTAATAATTTGTATCCGTTTTTTCTGCTATGAGGGAAGTGGTAAAGTGAAAAGGGTGCGGCGATGATATAAAATTTACCGAAACTTCTCTTCGTAGTCTTGGTTTTAAACTAAAAGTGTTGACAACCAAGCTTACTGATGAGTGATCAGTTTACTATGGTCTTGCAATTAGAGAGGAGTATAAATACATCAGTTGAAACAATGAAAAATGCGATATGGGCAACTTATTACCATAAAATATCCACTGATGAAGAGCCACAGCATACAAGTGCCCGTCCGGTGAAGATACCTGGTGTTCGTATCAGAGAGCAGAGGCCTCTGGAACTTTGATTTCTTATAAGCATAAAAATTCTATTCCTGTAGTTGTCCAAAAAGTAATTGAACACTTAGAATAATAATAAAGTCTAAACGCTGTCATTTGGTCTTTGGCTCCAAAAGTACAAGTTTGAAACTGATATCTCATTTCGTTCCAGAGTTATCGTACCAGCAGACAGGCAGACCAACGAAAATCAGTGACTTTTTTTCATGATCTAGGAACCCTAAAACTTTAAGAAAAGGAAAAAAAATCTCGGAGTGTAATTTTTTTTTACGAATACAATACTCTTCTTTAACAAGGAAAGCAAAATATTTATTTTCAAGGTTCTAGCTCTTTGACAATATCAATTATATCGCTAAAAAAATTCACAACTTCAAAATTTGTGTATCTGGTTTCTTGAAATGAGACAATTAAATATCTAACCACTAACTTACCCACATGTTTGGCTTTTAAGTTTCAGTTTTATGACAATTATAAACTGAAGCTGTTCGTCTACTAGTTTGTAGTTCGGGAGTTAGTTATAACCTAATATTTTTAATATATGTTAAAATGCCGTCAATATGTTTCGACCAAATCAAAAACTAAATCAGAATTCGACCAGATACGTAATTAATAAAAATTCTTCCTTATAATAAAGTAGCAAAATACAAAATATTACTCTCCGATGATATTTCAAGCATACTCATAATAAAAGGTCATCCTTCTTCTTAATCCCTCGATAATACTAACATACTGGATATTTTGCAGATTGTACAGCTTAAATTTTATACCATTTTGATTTTGCTTAGAACTCCGGACTCATTGTGAGTGGGGGTGAGATACTTCCCGTAGGGATGCAGGACAGAATACCATTCCTGATATGCTCTCTTTGACGTAGAAGACGCATAAAAGAACAAACCAGATGATAGATGCCCAGGTCCCACCAGGCAGCACTCGGTGTGATACCATCGCATCGGCTTGGGTTACGTTTCGTTGTTACGCCCCAAATTTTGCTGTGGGAAAAGAATAGCATGATGCTTATAGAATCAAGAAATTCCGGAAGTTAAATAAGCCCCCGTTCGAATCTTCGGATGGGGGCTGGCTCCGAGGAGTCAAAATGCGAAGGTCGCAATTTTAAAATAAATTTTTGTATTATACGAGGTTTAAACTAGAACATAAATTCAGTGCACCACCACCTGCAATAAAACAAGACTAATACACTCGTTCTCTGAGAAATTAAAGTCAGTTCATCCACCTGCACAGTCAACATTCTCCAACTTGGGTACGACTCCGATTCCCAGTTTAGGCGTAACTTAGAAATCTGTCTTTTTGTCAGAAGCAGTATCTCTTGCTAAGGAGAGGGGGCTCTGGAGCCCCGAAACTGTGATATATAGTTAATAATACGGACTCAACAAAATACAAAGCTTATCTGCCACTCGCTTCTCTTGCAGACACCATCGACCATCTACAGATTAATTATCCAACTGCCGAAATTTCCATCCTTAGCAACTTTAATGTCCACAACATCAGCTGGCTTAGCTATTCAAATATAACTGGCGAACAAGGCCGTGGAACTCGTCAGTTGTGGCTGTACTCAACTTGTCGATGAATAAACACAGATTCCTCAACGTGCCGGAAAGTTCACCAGCCTTAATCTGTTCTTAACCAGAGATTTATATCATCACCGTAAAACCGCCGTTACGTTCTTCCGACCATAAACTGCTTTCGACATCGAATATTCTATCGTGATAGACATTCGCCTAAACTGCGTAGGATTTGGCATTATTATAACACTCATGGAATATTTTCGTTTAGTTAGGTGTTTGTTTTAGATGCGACGACCCATCTGACTGCACTAAAGAGGTTTCCGATGTCATTTTGGCTGGCGTGGAAGCTCACATCCCGTTTCGAAGAAGTACCCTTGGGTTTGGTCAGAAAAATAAAGAAGCTATTGCTTCTCAACATCTTACCTACCGACAAAGGCGTAAAAATCCTATCGTAACATCTTCGATGGTATTCGAAACAGATGCAAAGAAATAATCGACTGTTCCAAGTAGGCACACAAAGAATTAAAATTAGCCAAACTTGACACCTCTCTGAGCTATTCTGCATTATTTGTTAAGTAAAATGAAGAAAGTTTATTTATCTACGTACATATCTGAGTTTTGTGGTCTCTGTAATTGCATTCTTGAAACCAATTGAATAATTTAATTTTAATTTACTTTATCTTGAAGTTTATTTATATTAAACAAAAACAGTAGCTAAAAGAAATAATTATAACTTCATCTAAGCCTTTTATCTGCTATTATTCAGTAAAAATTTCAGAGAATTAAAGACAAAGTTATTCAAACAAAGAAAACACATAAAATTTAAATACGATTTTCATGGGAATCGTTTATAAGCAACCCTTCGGCATTAAAAATGCCTGGTTTAACACGTTCCTCTTCCGGCCTTTCCTAACGATATCCATACATTTCCATTCAAGTAAAACTAACGAGAGCAACCGTAAAAATCGAGAGCCGAACCGTTGAATTTCGTATTTAGTACCGTTCAGATTTGCAACAATGGTAAAATATAATAAAGCTAATCGCTGAATGGCGTGCGGCACGTGACCTATAATAGGAAGGGCATAGCAAAACTTCGGGGCTTTCATCACGCCGCAATCACATTCGAACATTAGTGATGGCAAAAAGTACAAAATCTGACTTTTTTTAATGTTTTTACAAAAAGTAAGTGTATAAAAAACAAATATAATAGAGTAACTCTCTTTCCAAAGGTAATTTTTGAAACTAACCTGTTTATGAAAAAACGTGTTTTTTTATAGCTAAGAAAATATAAATATATATCGCACACTTCAATGAGTTAGTTATCTAATGATTCTAAAAGTATGTCTATAAATTCGAAATGTCACTTTTTTATAAGCCAATATTTTATATAAATTAGACAAGTTTTCTAGAAAATCATTTGCAATTTTTATGAAACAACAGAAAAAATAATTTTGGCAGTGGGTAAACTACTGAAATATGAGCCTTGTCCGTCGTCAATTATAACCACATATGCCTGAGGAGAATCCCTAGAAAAGCGCTGCCTACTTTTAAGTGTTGACCGTGCCAACCACTCTGTCGGTTTGAAAACTGCTCTGTTACCTTTCGATGGAGTACTGAGTATGCGTACTTAGTACAATTCATTGTATCCTACCATCATGTTCCGTAACTACTTGGATAAGTACCAGTAAATTATGTTCTCTTGTTTGTCAATCCACTGACGATGGATTTGACGAATCGGAGAACAGTAGATAAACTGCTGAAATATGGGCCTTGTCCGTTTACAGTTATTTTAGATTAATCAAAATAATTTTTGTTAATGGGTTTGCACAATTATCATTTTCTGATCAATTTACTTGTTAGTACCGAAAATAAGTGTGTCCGTAGAAGTCAGTATACCGTAAGTAGAAAAGCTAATAAAAAAGAAGTAGGAAGAACTAATTAACGTATGTTAGTAATTATTGCATAGCATTACCGCATTAATATGTCCATGAGATGCGCTTGTCAATATATTGTACATATCATGTAAATTGTAACAAATAAATTATTATTTATTAATATATTTTTATTGATTTAAACTAATGCACAAAAAATTTTAGTACGCCAGATTCGCAAAGTAGCAGTTTTGTAGCAGGTCAGATAAGTTTTCAGGAATTCGCTTACGGCATAGTCCTGAAACAAGTTTATATTTGCTGCAAAATACCACTTTTTGAAATTGATATTTGAATAATTATTTCATGCATTCATTTTTTTACACAAAAAAAGAGTCGTTCCGTACGATATGAACATACTATGAAGTTAGAAAAGTTAAAACTAGTATACAAAAAAACCGGTCAAGTGCAAGTTGAACTTGCAAAATTAGTGTTCCGTACGTTGATTGTTTTTAAAATAAAAAATTTTGTTAGGCTGGTATAAAATCAGTGACTTCACAAAACACAGCCCAAATGAGTTTTCAACAAAGTTTGTTTCCAATCTTTACTGAAAACTGATAACCTTGAAATTTTGGTTTTTTTATATACCAGATAAATTATTAAAGGTAATGATAATTTTCGTTCAATCGATACCCCGTGGAGAATATTCCAGAATTTTTTCAAAATTTTTTGATCAGTTCTTTTCGAGATAAGGTAGGGGACAGCGATTTTTCACGATTTTTTAAAAGTAATACGAAGAAAAGTGTGCGCAAGTATTACATTATATATATATTTTTTACTTGTGTTTTCACAAGCTTTCATTTGACACCACACTCGATGACCTAGTAAAAAATTGTATTTTCACTTCCGATTTCACCCCTCAAAACTAATCCCTTAAGTCAAAATTTATGTTACGGTGATATAAAATGATCAGTGACTTCACAAAACACACCCCAAATAAGTTTTCAACAAAACTAATTTCCAATCTTTACTGAAAATTGATGACCTTGAAATTTCTGTTTTTTTTATATACCAGATAAATTAATACAGGTAATGCACTCGTGATAATTTTCGTTCAATCTACACCCCGTAGAGAATATTCCAGAATTTTTTCAAATTTTTTTGATAAGTACTTTCCGAGATAAGGCGGGTGGACAGCGATTTTTCGCGATTTTTTAAAAATAATACAAAGGAAAGTGCGCGCAAGTATTACATTATATATATATTTTTATTCGTGTTTTCACAAGCTTTCATTTGACACCACACTCGATTACCTAGTAAATTTTTTTTTTTTCGCTTCCGATTTCACCCCCCAAAACTAACCCCTTAAGTCAAAATTTAACTTTCAAAACTACATGGCTCTGATGATGCCATCAATTCCTATATTACTACCAAATTTCAACTTTCTATGACAAATAGTTTCGGAGAAAATCGGGTGTGACAGCCGGAAAGACGGACAGACAGACAGACAGACACCTAAGTGAACGCTAAAAAATAGTAATCCTTGCAGAGCGTTACAAAAACAATTAGGTATTTTGTGGCTATTTTATATTTACTACGCAAATTTTGATAAATAATTAATTACTTATTTCTTATTTTCAATATTACGAATGCGTACAAAATGTTGTACACGTCGAGTGCGGTAGTGTTATGAGAAGCTTCTTGTTCTGCAAGATGCTACTTTTTAAACTAATCATGTAAATAATTATTTCTCAACGAGTGTGGAAAGTATACCTTAACGGAGTTTAGACAAGATCTCGAATCTGAAAAAGATACTTTCCACAACACCTAGTAGTATTTTGCTACAAGTGTAATGAAAGACTGATTTTGTCAAATTTCCACTTTATTAGTTTCACTGAAACTGTATGACGCGTTTCGCTATACTATAGCTTCATCTGATACAAAATGATATTTGAATATTAGTGTTACATGTGTAACGCTAATATTCAAATATCATTTTGTATCAGACGAAGCTATATTATAGCGAAACGCGTCATACAGTTTCAGTGAAACTAAATAAAGTGGAAATTTGACAAAATCAGCCTTTCATTACATTCGTTATGAATTTCCATCAAGTAACAGCCACAACAATTCAAAGTTTTGCTACGAGCTTCACATTACCATCTTATAATTATAAAATTAATGTTAAGTTATTTTATTAGAAAATTATTATAAGGAATACCAAACGTGCAATGCAATTTGCATGATAAAGACAAGATATTCACCAACGCACCTCAAGGTCTGCTACTACATATAATCTTTACCTTTTCAGTGCTGAGTTCGGGATGAACATACATTATTTTTTTTCTACGAATGTTACGCTACTTACCGCGATTAAAAATGAATGCTTTCACATAGCGTATGCAATCGCACGCTAAAAATGTATGTTATGATATTCTCTTAACTCTCCGCATAAACATAGTAAAATGGTTGTCTCTAAATTATTTTTTCAAAAAAATTATACGAATTATTTAATGCATAAGACGCCAAAACAACCTTTATTATACTTTTTGGTTTTTCGACATAAAACGGCAGAATGGACGGATGAAAACAAGTCAGTCGATCTAGGTTTAGAGTCCAAGCTATATTTTTATCTAGGAAGACAGCTTCAAACTGATATTTGTAGTTGAAGCTATTAACGATATGTCGGCCGAGAGCGTTAGTGTGATGCACGATGCCGTGGGCGGGTTGAAACCCAAACTGTTGGCCAGTTTGCCTAGCCAGGGAATTAGGCTACTTGGCCTCGTCAGAAGGGGTGCCAGGTTTCCTAATTAGGATTATCTAAGCTTTCTTCCAGATGGGTGGGAAGTAGCTGAATCTCAGGATACCAATGATAATGTTAGTAGTTTCTGTGACCTGCTTCATGAGGAGTTGTTTCAGGGCCTTGACTCTAATTTTGTCGTGCCTTGGGGGTTTACGAACTGAACCTGAGTTGAAAATGGTTTGGGTGACCGAAGGGGTTTATAAGTGATTGTGGGGGGACTGAATCTGTTTGATGACTTGAATAGGGGAGACGGGGGAGACCACCCTCTGGTCTTAGGCTAGATTGGGGTGCGCTGGGAGTTTGGTATAAAACAGGTCCTCTAGCATTTCTGCTAGAAGATAACCTTTTTGTCGAGTGACAACAGTGGTTCCAGCATAGAAAATTGTGGGAGTTGAAAGGGAGTCTCATTAAAAAGGGCGCGGGCTATTCTCCAAACATAATTTGTGTTGGACGCCGAGGTATTCAAGCTTGGAATTTCATCTGCTGTTATAATATTGGATAAGAGTTTTCCTAAGGTCGGTGTCGCCAGTGCGGATAGCTCTCCTCATCAAACGGTTTTTTTTCTTCCGTATCTGCTCATTCATGTAATGGGAAAGTTTACTGTGGATTGTGGCGCGTTTGACTCTGGTGACGGTGACTTGGACAAGGGTAGTATAGATGTCAGTAGTCAATTTATTGATTGTATTGTCCAAGTCCTTGGGGGTGGAGATATTGAGAATTGGAGCGGTGTTATCGAGGAGACATTGAAAGTGCTCCCAGTCAGTGAAAGTGTAGGTGACAGTGTTATTTATCTTTTATGCCATGGCGCCCAGGTTAAGGATGATTGGTAGGTGATCGGAGGAGAACTCGTGAAGTACAGTGATATTGTGGTGGAGAATAATGATTATTGCGACCAAGAAGCAAGTGATAGTCTATAGGGTCAATCTGGTAGTTGCCCCCGTTTTGTTGGTAGACAGAAGAGAAATGGATAGTGGTGTTTCTAGGCATGGAAACGGCTAACGTGTTGGCTTCAGTTTAGGCAAGTGTAGGAGGTGATTGTTAATGATAATTTAGGGATTGTTTGATTAGAATAATGGTGCCCCCGCGGCGGCCCTGATTCTGTATCCCAGGTTTTTGAAAGGTTTCTTGGATTGGGACGATATCGATGTTATGCTCCTGGAGGAAGCGTAGTAGCTTGTTGTTGGGGATGATGCCGTTGGTGTTCCAAGTTAGGATTTAAAGGGATCGTGGGTTTACCTTGTGTTGGCGTTTACTCATACTTGGGCAAATGAATTAAGAAGGGGTATGAAGATAGCTATTTGGCACTGCATGTCAAGCATATTTTTGAAGAGCTATTGCACGGCAGCAGTCATGGGATTTAGCTACTAAAAGGCATTGCCAAGGTTTTGGGAAGGGGTTGCAAGTTTGAAGTTGTTGGAGTATATCCCAGGTAAAGGTGCTAGCGGATGACACGCTTAGAGAACTTTCCTTGGTGCTCAAATTCTTTTTAGACTTCCTCGAAAGTTTCGAGGGACCTCTTAAGATAATATGATTAGATTTGTCCTCAGGGAGTTTGAACGTACGATGCGAGTCATTTTCATTGTCAGGGAATCAGGTGATGTGACGGTAATCGTCCGAGGTACTGGGATAAAGTTTTACTCCCCGGGCACTGTGACTGCTCGCCCGAAGTCGTATTTGCTTTCTTCACACGCGGAGGAGAAGGTGTTATACCTCGTTTTGTCGCGAAGGACAATTGGAGGTACCTTGGTTTTAACTGAATTAGTAGCCTGTGGGTTAGGGGTCTGGAAGCCTTGAGGTGAGGCTCTGGCATGAGAACTGGGTTGGACTACCAAAGGAGGTTGAGAAGATGTCACATGATGAGTTTGTTTTTGGGGAATGAAATTAAGTTTGAGTTCCTTGGGAATTCGTTTTTTGAGTATTTTTGTTTTGGGGGGCCTCGTTGTCGTTGCTCTACGGGGAGGCGAATCTACTATTTTTTCTTCTCCTTCTGTTATCGGTTTCTTGGAAACCCTGTTCATGCGATTCTTCTTCTAGTGTGAGAGAGATTCTCTATTAGAAGGACGGAACTTTTTTATTTTGCTCCATATGTGTAGGTATGTATAACACGTAAACTGAAAAGTTTTTGGTCTGACACATAGATGTCGCACTTCTCAAAAAATTCATATGATTTTTAAGAAGTACCAACCCTTAAATGATACGTCAAAATTTCAGGACATTTAGACAATTAGTTTACAAGTTATAGTGGTTTTAGTGACGCTACTTTTGATGTTTCCAAGAAATGGAAAAAATCGAATTTCATGTGTTGATTAAACACTGTTTTTTATTGGGAGCAAATACCGTTCAGACAAAGCAATGGCTTGATAAGTATTACGGGGACTCTGCCCCTAGAAAATCACTCATCATTTACTGGTATGCTAAAGTTAAACGCGGTCGTACAAATACAAATGATGCTGAACGCTCTGGACGCCCAAATGAGGTGGTCACACCGGAAAACATTAAAAAAATCCACAAAATTATTTTGGATGACCGTACAGTGAAATTGCGTGAGATAGCTGACACACTAAAGATATTAAAAGAACGTGTTGGTCATATTTTGCATGAACATTTGAGCATGAGAAAGCTCTGTTCAAAATGAGTACCGCGTTTGCTCATAGTGAACCAGAAACAACAACGTCTTGATGATTCTGAGCGCTGTTTGTACCTGTTTTCAGTGCAATAAAAAGGATTTTTTCATGCAATATGTGACAATATATGAAGGGAAGAACCATCAAAAGTGAATATTATATAAAGTTGTTGATGCGTTTGAAGGCAGAAATCGCAAAGAAACGGCCCCAAATGAACAACAGAGAAAGTGCTCTTTCATCAAGACAATGCACCGTGTCACAAGTCAAAGGTTACGATGACAAAATTGCATGAATTGAAGCTCGAATTGCTTCCTCGTCCACCGTATTCTCCAGATTTGGCCCCCAGCGACTATTATCTATTCGCAGACCTCAAAAAATGTTCGCGGGAAAGAGATTTGACTCCAATGAAGAAGTTATCGCCGAAACTGAGGCAAAGACAAATCCTTCTACAACAAATGTATAGAAACGTTAGAGAAGCGTTGAACTGATTGTATCGCCCTTAAAGAAGATTATATTGATGAGTAAAGTCGAATTTTGCAAAAAAAAAGTGTTTTAAGTAGCCAGACCAAAAACTTTTCGGCTTACGTATTATGTATGTCCGCGTACAACTTCAAAAAAAAATAAACCAATATCATTGTTAATTTTTTTATGGACAAGAAAATTCCTAAAGAATAACAAGAACAACGCGTGTGCGCTGAAATTTGTATACGGGGAAGAGGCACACTTCTGAGAAAATCATTTCAAAAGCATAAGGTTCTTTACATAAAAAATTTTTAGAAAAGAGTGATACGAGGAGTGACAAGCTGAAGCTGAAAGAACTTAAACACATTAAAAACTTTCTTACAGAACAGACTTAAAGCACCGACCGTTCTTCAGTGTTCCAGGAAATTAACGTTCTTAATTAGTTCTGGGTCTCTAGTCAGGAGAGTAACGCTTTTTTTGGACAGAATTCAATAAACGTAGAACATGCTTGGGACCAGATCTCCAAACGATACAGCAACATTCCAATGTTGGTCGAATTTAAGCTTTGTACAGGATTAGAAGTTGTAAAGTGTAAAGCTTTCTAATACAGAATAATATTACCAGTTTTTGAGAAGCTCGTTTTGCTATGCATACAGCACATTCATTCCAATTTGCTCTCAAGTTGAGTGACGATGCTAGAGAAATGGAATGTTACCATTGCAGAACCCGACATAAATATGTCGGGTTCGACAATAGTACTTTCTTAGAAAGAAACTGCCGCCTAAGTTTTGTAGCATTAATTTCCACTGGATTACTTTTAGCCCAAGTTAGAATTTCTTTCAGATGTTTCCTAAGTTAAGCAATTTCCAAGCGTCTGCATGGAGAGCTGACGTTCGAACGTTCAAGATAAATGAAGAAACAAGCGTATTGTCATCTGCAAAGATGTAGGTCAGATTCCTGATTCTTCCACTAGTCGAAATTAAGTTAATAATATTAAATAAATTATAATAACAATAATAATTTCAAAACATTACATTTAAATCTTAATATCTTTGACAATAACATTTATAATAATGGATTATTTAAAAGGATTTGAAAAATCTATTCACCAATGCAAAAATTATAACTTACCGGATACACGATATTACTACAACTACTACTCATAGAAATAATATGCAGGATGTGTCATAAAAACGAAAAATTATTTTTTTTGAATTGGTTTCAAAAATTCTTTTACACTGAAGGCGATTTTGTTCACACACCACGTGGCTCCGTAGAAAACTCTTCAGGATTGACAGCAGATAGATTACGTTCTAATTCAAACTCAACGCTGATTTCGAGGTCGATGGTGTTGACTTGGTGAGCGTGCGCAGGTGGTTAGGTCTTATAGATGCATAAAACCATGATAAGAAAAAACCGGTCAAGTGCAAGTTGAACTTGCGCAATTAGTGTTCCGTACGTTGATTGTTTTTGAAATAAAAAAATTTTGTTACGGAGGTATAAAATGATCAGTGACTTCACAAAAACACAACCTAAATGAGTTTTCAACAAAGTTTGTTGCCAATCTTTACTGAAAATTGATGACCTTCATATTTTTGTTTTTTTTTTTACCACATAAATTATTAAAGGTTGTGATAATTTTCGTTCAATCTACACCCCGTAGAGAATATTCCAAAATTTTTTTCAAAATTTTTTGATAAGTACTTTTCGAGATAAGGCGGGTGGACAGCAATTTTTCGCGATTTTTTTAAAAATAATACAAAGAAAAGTGCGCGCAAGTATTACATTATATATATTTTTTACTCGTGTTTTCACAACCTTTCATTTGACACCACACTCGATGACCTAGTAAAAATTTTCTTTTTTTCATTTCCGATTTCACCCCACAAAATTTTTTTTTTTTTTTTATGGGTCTAGCTCACGTGCTGCAGGGAAGTCCCTAAAGCGCTCCAGGAGCGGCACGAGTGCGGAAAATGCGATTCACGTTGTTCTTGAATCGCTGTAAATTGTACTCGGTGGGAAACACAGCGCTGGGCAAATTATTCCAAAGGGATGACGTTCTCCATATAAAAGATTGCTTGAAAAGCGTTGTACGCGGAGTAACAAGCTGAACCTCATACGGATGCGAAGCACCAGCGCGACGTGTATTTCTAACATGCACCGCTTTGGGAGGAATTAAGCGGGCTACATCCTTCGAACACTTTCCATGAAAATACTTGTAGAACAGACTCAAGTCGCCAACCGTTCTTCGATGTTCCAGCGAATCAAGGCCGCCGGTCAATTCCGGGTCCCCAATCAGACGGACCGCTCTTCTCTGAACAGAATCCAACAAATGCAGCGTATGTTTGGGAGCGGAGCCCCAAACGTGGGAGCAGTATTCCATAGTTGGTCGAATTTGGGCTTTGTAAAGAATTAACAGTTGTTGTGGGGTGTAAAGCTTTCTGGTTCTAAATAATATTCCCAACTTTTGAGAAGCTCTCCTTGCTATGCCTGCAACATGTTCATGCCAAGACATATTTGCTCCCAAACTAACGCCCAACAAATTGAGCGACGATGCTAGGGGAATGGAGTGCCCCGACATAACTATGTCGGGTTCAGCAACGTTAACTTTTTTAGAAAAAACTGCCGCTTGGGTTTTTGTAGCGTTAAATTCCACTTGGTTACTGTCACCCCAAGATAGAATTTCTTCCAGGTCTTTGTTGAGTTGAACGACCTCCTGCTGTCTGCGGACATTCGCCTGAGCAGCCGATGTCCGAGCGTTCAAGGTGAATGAAGAGACAAGCGTACTGTCATCTGCAAAGCTATAGATTGGATTCCCGGTCTTTTCCAGCAGATCGTTAATGTAAATGAGAAAGAGAGTAGGAGACAACACGGAGCCCTGGGGCACACCAGCGTTGATAGTGAGGGTGTTAGAAAGAAATCCGTCGACCGCCACTCGTAAAGAACGCTCTCTGAGGAAACATGAGAGCCACAAACAGAACCTTTCAGACATACCATAAGAGCGCAACTTAGCCAACAGTCCGTCGTGCCAAACACGGTCGAATGCCTTAGATATATCAAGAGCAACCGCTCGAGATTCTCCAAAGTGTTCAATTGCGTTGTTCCAAACATGTGTTACATAAGTCAGAAGATCTCCTGTTGATCTATGTTTACGAAAACCGTATTGGTGATCGCTAATAATATTGAATCGTTCAAGATATTTTAGAAGATGCTCATTGATAACCTTTTCCATGACTTTCGATATTATTGAAAGCAGTGCAACTGGTCGGTAGTTATTTGGCAAGGTCTTCTTACCTTTTTTAGGTATTGGCTGAACCGTGGCACATTTCCAGCAGGACGGAAATATTCCCTTTCTGTAGGATAGGTTAAAAAGTCTACAGAAAACTGGTGTTAGTTCGCTTGCACAGTTTTTGAGAACTATGGCAGGTATTCCGTCAGCGCCAGAAGCCTTCTTGGTGTCTAGCTTCATTAAAATACGCTTTATGATGCGCTGTCTGAAGACAACATCGGGCATCCTTGATTGCAATATGGGAATAGTAGGTGGTGTTTTTTCCTTGGAAATCGACAGTAGAATGTGAAGCAAAAAGTTCAGCCAACAAGTTCGCTCTCTCAACAGGTGTGGTTGCAATGGAATTATCTGGCCGTGTGAGTGGTGGTATGGTGGATTTGGTAAAATTTTGACTAACTGCCTTAGCGACTGCCCAAAAGGACCTGGAATTGTTGGGACAAGCGAGAAGTTTGTTTCTAATTCGTTGATTGTGTGCCTCCTTGGTTTCGTCGATAATTCCCTTGCATCTGTTCCGGGCATGAACAAAGATGTTTCGATTTACGGTGTTAGGATTTTCACGCCATTGTCGGTAGGCAATATGTTTAGAAGCAACAGCTTCTTTGCATTTTCGGTCGAACCAAGGCTTGCCGTTGGAGGAGCATTTCTTCGAAAAAGGGATATAAGCTTCCATACCAGCCAAAATAACATCGGAGACCTCCCTGGCGCAGTCAGATGGGTTATCGAATCGAAAACAAACGTCCATCCAAGGGAAAGTTCGAAAGTATTCCATGAGATCTTCCCATTTAGCAGATTTGTAGTGCCAAATCTTGCGCGGCCTAGGCGCCTCTCCGTCACTGATTGGCAGGATACTCGATGTCGAAAGCAGTTTATGGTCGGAAGAACCTAACGGCGGATTTACGGTGACCGTGTATATCTCCGGATTGGTGGGTTTTAAAAACAGATCAAGAAGACTGGCGAACTCCCCGTCTCGATCAGGGATCGTGTTGGTTCGTCAATAAGCTGAGTTAAGCCACAACTGATTGAGAATGATTCAGCTTCACGACCTTGTTCGTCGGTAGTATTTGAATATTTGAGCCAGTTGATATTGTGGACATTAAAGTCGCCCAGGATGGCAATTTCGGCACTTGGATAGTTACTTTGTAAATGATCGATGGTGTCTGCAAGAGAAGCGAAAAGTGTTCGAAAATTGGTATCACTTGGTGGTCGATACAGGGTACAGATATAAACCTTGTGGTTTGTTGAGTCGTTAACCCCTTAAGTCAAAATTTAACTTTCATAACTACATGGTTCTGATGAGGCTATCAATTCCTATATTATTACCAAATTTCAACTTTCTATGACAAATAGTTTCGGAGAAACACGGGGTGTGACAGACAGACAGACAGACAGAGAGACAGACAGACAGACAGACAGACAGACATCGAAGTTATCTTATAAGTGTTCCGTACGGAACACTGAAAATGGATGGGAATGCGCAAAATCTTTTTACACCCAAGGAGAGACAAACCATGAAATAACTTCCCGCCAATTAAATTCTCCATTTAAAATTTCAATGAGAGTTATAAGGGCAAGCCGAAAACAGTGGAGTAAATTGCAACAATATCTTATGCTAAATATTACCTTACTCCGTTTCCCTGCAACACCACAAGAACACCGAATGGTCGCCGACTACTAGTACAAATATTAATTAATTTTAATATCTGGTTTTATATGATTAAAAATAACTTATTAAAATAGAAATTTATAAAATATTCAACTGTTACATATAAATATAATGTAATTTAATTTTTCTCTATGAGCTAAAACTATGTACTTCATTAGATGAAAACGAGAAAGCCAGTGAATGCAGGAATTTTTTAAAATCTGACAACCCTATATATTTTGCCAATTTTTTAGCTGTCGATCCAGTTACACAATTTTCAGGATAGGTTAGATGTGTGATCATGTTTGGTGGAAATATGCGGAAGCTTGGAAATACATCTGTAAATTTGTATCTATGGTGAAGTGAGACTGCTGATCGCATGTGTCCAGCAGCAGCCCGCTCCTTCAATGCTTGTATATGTTAAAGAGAGAAGGCTACTAGTTACACAGGTCTAGCATTAGGTATCTCAGTGTAAGTTACGTAGAAACGGTATATTGGTCGTACGAGTTCAGCAGCAGCCCGCTCCGTTGGCGTATGTATATGTCAATTTGACACACACATACGCCGACGGACTTTTTTCTTTGACACTGTCAAAGAAAATAAAATAGCTTCCTTTCTATTAGTACGTAATACCATTGACTTACTCAACTCTGATAATGAAAATAAAAAATTTTCCAATTGATTGACGAATCGAATATGACCTGTTTCGTAGCACTGCTACTTTATCAAATGTGAGCTCCTAAACTAATACTCAGGTATTTATAATAATCTCTTAACTAAACATTAACGATTAACACAGATTAGAAGATTAAGTTTAACAAGGAATTATTACTTATTTCCAATTGATCATTCAATATACGAGGCTGGTTTGAAAAGTCCGTGCAAAGTCCGAGAGATGGCACCACCGGCGCGTATCGAGGTCACGTTTAGTTAGTAGCATCTCTTGAATGAACACACAAAGTTTCAGCCATGTTGGTCTATTTCTTTGTGTTTGGCATTCGTGTGAATCAAGGAAGTCGAGTGATTTTCAAGAAATGGACGAAAAAGAATTTCGTATGGTGATTAAACATTACTTTAAGAAAGGCAAAAACGCCTCAGGAGACTAAAGAGAAGCTTGATAAACATTATGGTGACTCTGCACCTTCGATTAGAACAGTTTATAAGTGGTTTCAAAATTTTCGGACTGGCCATATGGCACAAGTGACGCTGAACGTTTTGGACGGCCTGTAGAGGTTATGACTCCAGAAATCATTGATCAAATCCATGATATGGTGATGGATGACAGAAGAGTTAAGGTGCGTGAGATTGCTAGTGCTGTGGGCATCTCGGCTGAACGGGTACATAATATTTTGCATAAACGCAAGATGGGTGCCGCGATTGCTCACGCTTGACCAAAAACGGGATCGTGTGAAGTGTTGCAAGGATGGTTTGCAGCTGTTCCAGAAGAATCCGGAGGACTTTAAGCGTCGTCTCGTCACTGTGGATGAAACATGGATACATTACTATACTCCTGAGACCAAACAACAATCTAAACAATGGGTTACCAAGGGGGAATCTGCACCAAAAAAAGGCGAAGACCGTTCCTTCGGCCGGAAAGGTTTATGGCGACTGTCTTTTGGGATTCGCAAGGGATAATCCTCATCGACTATCTGGAAAAAGTAAAACTATTACAGGTGAATATAATTCATCGTTATTGGACCGTTTGAAAACCGAGCTGCAAGAAAAACGCCCGCGATTGGCCCACAAGAAAGTCCTTTTCCATCACGACAACGCACCAGCACACACCTCAGCAGTTATGGTCGCAAAATTAATGGAAATAGGATTCCAACTCGTTTCACATCCCCCCTATTCTCCAGACTTGGCTCCCTCGGACTACTATTTGTTCCCCAATTTGAAGAAATGGCTGGCGGGACAAAGATTTTATTCAAACGAGGAGGTAATTGCAGACACTAATGGATATTTTGCAGACTTAGACAAATCATATTATTCGGAAGGGATCAACAAACTAGAACATCGTTGGACGAAGTGTATAAGCCTAAAAGGAGACTATGTCGAAAAATAAAAAAGGTTTACCCCAAACACATAAGTAGTTTTTATTTTTGCACGGACTTTTCAAACCAGCGTCGTATTACCTGATCTTTTGTATTTATTAGTTTCGAATGATTCCAGTAATGAGAGTTTATGACCTTTGTTTTCTGTGTGTAAAATCGTAAAATCGTCATTAAAATTATGACTAAGTTCGATAAGGTGGGAGGGATACACGGAATTTATTCTTTTATGAATGAAATCTCTCTACGAAACATGTCATGTTCGATTCGTCAATAAAAGAATATTTTTTCAAGTGAAAATCTAAAAACTTTTTATTTTCCCTATCAGTGATGTATTCATCACTGTATTTTCAAGTAACCATCAAGTCAATTAAATATATTGTTAGTTCCTTTAAGACTATATAGCTCAATGTGTATTTCAGACAATCAAAATAGTGGGCAGCTCGGTCAGCCGAAGTTCCCCTGGGTAAGCAACAAAAACAGAGACGGCGCACTGTGGCGAAAATATATAATTTTTACCCAAATTAATTTAATAGCCGCAATTTCAAAAGAATTTCAGTATTTTTTTTTTTTAATATCTTGGTTCTTAATTTCTCTATCGATCTATCTGAGCGGATTTTTGATTATTTACCATAATTTTCACTAATTTACCATTAAATATTACTTTTTTGTCCAAAAAACGCCATTTTAGGCAATAAAATGTGCCTCAGTCAGGCAATTTTCAAGGAATATCGATAATTTTTTTTTCTAATCTTCGTTTTTTGATTTCTCTATCGATCTGTCTGAGCGGATTTTTCATTATTTCTTATGATTTTTATTAATCTATCAATATATATTACTTTTTTCCAAAAAACAGTTTTTAGGCAGTAAAATGAGTCTCAGTCACACAATTTTCAAGGAATCTGAATATTTTTTTATATAATCTTCGTTTATGATATCAATCAAGATTTGAATCTATTACGATGTTTTAAGGCTACAAAGTACGATATACCCCTGAAATTTGCCGACTTTTTTACATTACCCAGGATACATCACGTGAAGATAGAGTCGCAAAGTATCCCATGTGTTGTGTGTGACATGAAGAAAGCATTGGATACCACGGGTACTTCTCTACATATTTCTTGGCTGTTTCAATGCAGAAGTTTTTGAATTTTTTGACGTCAGTACCATTTTCCGATGCTATCAGCTGCGGAATAATGTAAAGCCTCTTAATAAAGTCTTGATTAACAACTGTGATTTTAGCAATAATGTTATAAATTGGCTGTATCGACTTTATTCGTATTACCTGCCCCTTGCTTGACACACTCAACCAGTATACCCAATTCTTTCTGAATGTTATTCTGAATCTCACGAATTGGTTTTAATGAAACGAAAATTCTTCCATGTTACGGGGATTATTCGATAGAATATTGGTGCATTAATCTATAAATTTCTTGCCGGAACATAAGCAGACCTTGAACCAATCGGATCACATGAGTGACGAACATTACCACGTAGAAGGATGGCACCGTGTGTGGGGTTCCCTGTATGTTTACTCTCGGTGCTAGCACGTAAAATTTTTAAGGTGTTTGCATATCCTTCAAAACTAATGTTAGCACCAGGTTCTTTGAAATCTAAGAGCAGTCACAGGCATCATTACTTTTCCTTCTGAAAGTTAAGAGCGAGATTTTTCCCTTTTAGAGGTTCTACATGTATATATTTTTTTTGGATTCGTAGTGATAAGGCCAATAATTATATAAATTTCCATTGGTTTTAGCTGCCAAAAATTGCATTCAGGGACTCAGATTCTTCAATAACAACTGTAATTTTAGCAATAACGTTATAATTTGGCTGTATCACCTTTAAATATATAATAAAAGACTGTTTTTAGTCAATTTCCACTGGTTTATTTAAATTGCGATGACGCGTTTCGCTGTCGATGCAGCTTCTTCAGATCTACATTTTACACTGTCAAGTTAGGTTTAATATTCACAGTTTTATATAATTTTTTAATTATAATATTACACCTAATTAAATTACATTGATAGTATTGGAAAATCCACACAGATTTGGAGTTAAGAGAATAAATTCAATAATGGTGAATTGCTTAAATCTACCTGGTCGTTGAGTAAAGTACCTGTAGTCCTTAATCGATTTATTTGCATTGTCTCTAAAAGGTTTAGTTTTAAACCTTTTTGTTGGGTGTGTAAAATTTTGAAATTCTTGTTAAATGTGTGATTTTCTGTTAAAAGATGATTAGCATATGCGAAACGCGTCATCGCAATTTAAATAAACCAGTGGAAATTGACTAAAAAACAGTTTTTTATTATATATTTATAATGAATTTCCATCAAGTAGAAGCTACAACAATCCAAAATTTGTATCACCTTTATTTGTATTACCTGCCCCTTGTTAAGAGCAGTCACGGGCATCATTACTTTTCCTTCTGAAAGTTAAGAGCGAGATTTTTCCCTTTTAGAGGTTCTACATGTATATATTTTTTTTGGATTCGTAATGATAAGGCCAATAATTATATAAATTTCCATTGGTTTTAGCTGCCAAAAATTGCATTCAGGGACTCAGATTCTTCAATAACAACTGTAATTTTAGCAATAACGTTATAATTTGACTGTATCACCTTTATTTGTATTACCTGCCCCTTGCTTGACACACTTAACCAGTATACCTTCCATTCCTTCTGAATGTTATTCTGAATCTCACGAATTGTCTTCTTTAACAAAGTGTTTTCGTTCCATATTCCTAAAGGTATTTTTATATGCTAAATGTAAAACCCACTCCATATTCCTTATCCATGTATGAAGAGAGTTGAAGGACCATACTTGTACGCTTCTACATTCAGCTCCAACCCCTCAATAATTTCCAATTTGTTAATTTCTTTCGGAAGAGCATTGCATATAGAGCACCTTTGGAAAGAAATAGTGCCTGTGAGAGCTTGACGAGCCTTACCAATGATTCCTTGAAAATTGCGTGACTCAGACACATTTTATTGCCTAAAAAGGTGTTTTTTACGAAAAAAGCAATATATATATATATTAATAAATTAATAAAAATCATGGTAAATGATCAAAAATCCACCCAGACAGATCGATAGAGAAATCAAAAACGAAGATTATAAAAACAATTACTGAGATTCCTTGAAAATTTCGTGACAGGGGCTCATTTTTTGCCTAAAAAGGGGTTTTTTGAACAATAAAGCAATATATAATGATAAATTAGTAAAGGTCATGGTAAATAATCAAAAATCCGCTCAGACAGATCGATAGAGAAATCATAAGTAAAAGATTAAAAAAAAATTGCTGAGATTCCTTGAAACTTGCAGTCAGAAAATTAATTTGGGTAAAAATTACATATTGTCGCCATAGTGCGGCGGGGCGCAGACACGATGTATTATATAGTATGTAGAATTTGCTATAAAATATGCTAATACAATAAAAGCGTTTAAAATTCTTACATTTTCTGGGATCTTGTTGACTAGCCGCCATCGCCATTTGAGTTAATAACCTAAATAACATAATTATTTAGTTAATGATCATACCTATTAGTGTCTTCCTGTTAAAGGGCTATAAAGAAACTGTTACTGTGGCCAAATTATATTTATAATACTTATAACCCAGAGTGCCTAATTTCCGCAAAATAGGTGGGAAACATGAAAACTATACATAATATACTTCGTAGCTTTAATTAAAAATAAAGTCAGAGTTTACAGTGCTCTCGGATTTTTTTCCATAATGCTCTCTAACACCGGAAATCCCAACTGCTGTTTTAAAGGACAAAAAATTAGAGAAAAGCTAAATTGTGAATTTACAGAATACAGTCAGGTGTTGCGTAGCTTTTTATTCGACCCCAGAAAGCTCTAATGAAACGAACACGTAGGCGAGTCCCGACGCAATACGGGTCAGTTCGCATCGGTGGGCACTCTTTATGCCACTTTAACGCAAAAAAATCCACAAAGTATTTTGCGAAGCGTAACGCACACAAGTCATTTGTGACTAAATCGAGCCTTGTTTTTTTTTGCCGTGAACGCACAGGGGATAAGAACAAAATGGTTATTTTTCAACAGCGAAAAAATAGAATTACTATAAACCGATTATGTTTTATTTTCATATCCACATCGGTATTCGTAAATGGTTAATTTGGTATGTTTGTTTCGATTTTGTAAAACTATTTATTTATTTGCAATTTGTTTTTAAAGTTGCTATAGATCAAACGCTCGTTTTGTGCACTCGTTTATCACTTTCTAATCAATTGTTGAAGCAGTGCCGAAAATATTTTTTTGTGCGAGTTCAATATGCTATAAGAGAAAATAATAAATTACACTGCCAGTTCTGGCATAGCGTTAACGAAGCATCAAAATATTTTCTTATACTGTTGTATTTGTCATGGGACTTTTGGCCATTATTTGGCAATTATTTACTTCATGGATTTATATGCACAAAAAATTATGCATGCATCACATTCGGATACTTGCTTCCTCGTTCTGTGTAATACTACATTCTGAACTCAATAAATACTCATAAAACATATTTTAATGTTACTAGGTACCAAAAAAGCTTCTAGTGCTGACGGAATACCTGCTATAGTACTCTAATAATGCATAATTGAACTATACCGGTCTTTTGCACATCCTACAGAATAGAAATATTTTCTATCTGCTAGAAATGTGCTAAAGTTCAGGTGATACCTAAAAAAGGCAAAAAGAGCTTGGCAAACAACTACTTACCAGTCACATTGATCTCAATAATATCGATAGTTATGCAATAAGCTATTAATCAGCATCTTTTAAAATATCTGGAAAGATTTAATATTATTAGAGACAATCAAAATTTTTTTCATAAGCAAAGATCAACAGGCGATCTTCTAACTTAAGTCACAGATATTTGGAATAGCGCAATTGAATATTTAAGGGAATCCTGAATGGTTGTGCTTGATATATCTAAAGCATTTGACCTTGTTTAGGATGACCGAGTGTTGGCTAAGCTGAGTTCTTATGGTATGTCCGAAAGGAGTTCTTTATGGCTCGAGTGTATCCTCACAAAGCGTTATTTACTCTTGCAAATAACCGCAGACAGCCAGGAAAAAATTCTATCGTGGACCGATAGTAACCAAGTAAGATCTAACGCTACAGGCGGAAGTTTTTTTCTAAAAAAGCAAGCCTTGCAGAACTGGACATCATTATGTCGGGAGACTCAATTTCTCTAGCATCGTTACTCAAGTTGCTAGGCGTTAACTTGGAAGCAAATAACACCTAGGCTGAAAAGTTTTTAGTCTAGCTACTTAAAACACTTTTTTTGCAAAATTCGGGTTTATTCATCAATATAGTCTCCTTCGTGAGCGATACCAGCAACCCAACGCTTTTCTGATATTTCTATACCTTTCTTGTAGAAGTATTTGTCTTTGTCTTCAAAACAGGCCTCAGTCTCAGAGATAACTTCTTCATTGGAGCCAAATCTCTCTCCCGAGAGATTTGGTAATAATAAAGAAGCAATTCAAACTTCAATTCATGCAATTTTGCCATCGTAACCATTGACTTATTACACGGTATGTTGTCTTGATAAACTCCGCCTGCGGCGACTGTAGATTGAGTAGCTTACAGTTGTCACTGCCGGTCCCAAGCCCGGACAAAGGAGGAGGGTTGTAGCGGTAGGCCAGGTCCCTACCCTATGTAAAAAAAGCCTCTGCTAAAAAACCTAATCCAAAGCCTCGGAATCAAACGGATATACAAAGACGAAAAAAGCAAAGAAGAAGGACAACGATATGTGGTACATGGAACATACAAGGTCTCTCCAGGAAAGTAAATGAAGTTGTAAATGAATTAGAAAATCTTCGAGTCGAAATTGCAGTACTGACGGAAACAAAGAAGAAGGGAAAAGGCTCCGAAAGTTGGGGGCATTACGATCACTTTTATAGTGGAGTGCCCAAAGAAGATAGAGCATAACAAGGCGTATCCATACTAATACACAGAAAACTGAGGAAATTCATAACCACCTGGGAACCTATTAGTGAAAGAATCATAACACAACCTTACTGGGGGTATACGCTGTCAACGACGACGATCTGGCTAATAACAAGGATTCATTTTTTGAACAACTAAATGAGGAAATACGCAAAATTGGAACATCAAGAGAGATATTACTTTTGGGTGATCTAAATGGAAGAATAGGAAGGAAAGAACACGATAAAGTGGTAGGAAAATATGGCGAAGAAGTTACTAACAACAACGGAAGAAGAATTATAGAGATATGTGAACAAAACAACCTTACAATATTAAACGGACACTACCAGCATAGGGATATTCATAAATATACGTGGAGACAAACAGCAAGAGATTTAAAAAGTATTATCGACTATATGATAATACGACAGAGATCTAGATTAAACTTCTTAGATGTAAGAGTCTAAAGAGGGGCTTCATGTGGCAGCGACCACTACCTTGTGGAAGGAAAGATAACCTCACGAACAACACGGGGAAGCAAACTGGAAGATACAAGTACACAGCACACAACAAGTGAAACAATAATAAGATATAATACAGACAGCTTACAAAATGAAAGTATCAGAAATCTATACAACAGTAGACTGGACCAAAAGATACAACGGACGGGATTTGTTAATATAGAAGAAGAATATAAGTATATAAAGGAATGCCTACACGCAACCGCACTGGAAGCATTAGGGTACCAAGAGAAAAGGGAAAAACAGCAAAAACCATATTGGTGGGATGAAGAAATTTAATACGAAACTGAAGAAAAACGGAAAAGCTATCACAAATACTTAAGTTCAAAGAGCACAAACGACAAAGTAAAATACAAAGAATCCCAAGCTAGAGTACGCAAAATGATTAGTGACAAAAAGAACAACCAATGGGAAAAGACATGCTCAAGACTCAACACTTACATAGGAGGAAGAAAAAGTACAGAAAGCTGGAGACTTCTTAAAAATATGAGAACAGAACAGAAAAGAGAAATCTTCTCACCAATAACACCAGAAAAATGGAACCAATATTTTACAAATATGCTAACAGAAGATAGACCAGAGTTCAAAAGTACCCAACATGGAAACCCAAATATAGTTATACGAGGATCCCCAATAAGGATAACAACCTCAGAAGTTAAACAAGTATGTAAAACGCTAAAAAAATGGTAGAGCTCCAGGACCAGGAAACTTCCCAGGAGAGATAGTAAAATACGGAACTGAAAAGCTATTTAGCGCTTTGAGGAACTTATTCCAAAGATGCATTAATACATCAAAAGTACCTGAGGAATGGAAAATATCATACGTATCAACAATTCATAAGAAAGGAGACAAAAATAATTGCGATAACTATAGGGGAATAACGGTTACAGGATCTATTAGCACAATATACGGAAAAATACTTAAAAATAGAATAGAAAAACGGAATACGCGAACGTAGCAGCTGAAGAACAGGCAGGCTTTAGAGCAGGAAGATCCACAATAGACCATCTCTTCTCACTGACACACACCCTAGAAAAGAAAACCGCATTTGATCAGGAAGTTCATGCCTTGTTTGTTGATTTAAAAAAGGCCTACGACAGAGTGCCTGTAATGATATTGTGGGAAACACTACAACAGAGTAATGTAAGCACCGAAATAATTAAAGCCGTAAAATCCTTATACCAAGACGCAAGAAGTAGTGTGAAAACCAAATATGGCATAACAACAGGGTTCCAGGTCACAAAGGGTCTCAAACAGGGCTGCTGTATATCCCCAACGCTATTTAAAATCTATTTGGAGAGTGCACTGAAGAACTGAAAAAGGAAATGCAGCAGTATGAGATTACCACTGGATGACGATATTACATTGCACACGCTATCATTCGCAGACGACCAGGTAGTAGTCGCTCAGGACATCGATGATATGAAATACATGACACGAAAACTTATGGAGGAATATGAAAAATGGGGCCTAGAAGTCAATATTAAAAAGACCGAGTACATGTGCGTCAGAGGACAACAGCAGGACTTGAAACTGGCCACAAGACACACCATCAAACACTGTGCCAGTTATAAGTATTTGGGAACGAGGATATCTAGGGACGGATTACTGGAAGAAGCAATATCCGAGAGGAATATCCAAGGAAGAAAAGCGATTGCAATTCTTAATAGTATACTATGGGTCAAAAACATAACCATTGAAAATAAGAAGAGAATTTACAATTCAATAGTGAAAAGTATAATAACATACAGCTCCCAGGTGTGGCCATTGAAGGAAAGAACAGAAAAAATACTAAAAGCTACAGAAATGGATTTCTGGAGACGAGCAGCCAGAAAATCCAGAAAAGACCGCATACCAAATGACACGATAAGACGAGCCTTAGAAATAAAGCACGATATAGTGGACGAAATCAGAACCCAACAGTTGTTATGGTACGGACATGTACAGACAATGTCACAAGACCGACTACCTAAAAAGATTTTAAATTGGAACCCTCATGGAAAAAGAAAGCGAGGAAGACCACGCCAAAGCAAGACCACGCCAAAGCTGGAGAGCAGGAATCAACAAAGGAAGTACTAGAGAGAGATCTGGAGGAGGAGGGATGGAGAAACCGGGAGGAGTGGAAATTAGGCATCGGAAGACGGAAGACGTTATAAAACCGATTGATATATATATATATATATATATATATATATATATATATATATATATATATATATATATATATATATATATATATATATATATATATATTTCATATTTATATGTGTTGTCTTGATAAAAGAGCACATTTTTCTTGTTCATTTGGGGCCGTTTCTTTGCTATTTCTGCATTCAAAAGCACCAATAACTTTATATATAATATTCGCTATTGATGGTTTTTTTCCTTCTCAGCATAGTCGGTGAAAATTATTCCATGCGCATTCCAAAATACAGAGGCCAAACCTTCCCAGCGAACAGTTGGGTTTTTGGTCGCTTCGGGCGACTTCCACCGGCTGCAATCCACTCAGCTGACTGCTGATTTGATTCCGGTGTATAGTGGTGGCTCCATGCTTCATCCGTTGCCACATATCGCATGATAAAATCATTTGTATCGAGATTAATCAGGTCCAAACAGGAGGAAATGCGGTACCCATTTCGAACAGAGCTTTCTCATATTACCAACACGTCCTTTTGACATCTTTAAGGTATCAGCTCACGCAATTTCACATTACGGTCATCCAAAACAATTTTGTGGATTTTTTTTTATATTTTCCAGTATTGTATTTGTATCTGCACGACCGCGATTAAATTCAGCATACCAGTAAATGATGCCGGCCATTGCTTTCTTGAACGGTATTTTTTGCCATCAAAAAAACAGTGTTTAATCAACACACGAAATTCAATTTTTTCCATTGTTTTGAAAATATCAAAAGTAGCGTCACTAAAATTATTGTAACTTATAAACTAATCGTCGAAATGTCATGAAATTTTGAGACGTATCAATTGAAGGTTGGTACTTCCTAAAATCATATGGATTTTTTTAAAAACGGCGACATCTATGTGTCAGACCAAAAACTTTTCAGACTACGATTATGAACATGTTACATGTATAGTGAAGATTGCTTCTCATAAGCTGAAAATATTATTTTGTACTATAGACATTTATACTCACAACTTTTAATCCTATTTACCTGCTCAAATTTGACCATCGATGGAATACCACCTTCACCTTTGGGACCCTGCTCCCAAACATACGCTGAATTTGTTGGATTCTATTTAGAGAACCTCGTTGTTGTTGACCTGATGAATGAATCAGAACTCATCTTGCACCTTGATTCCGTAGAAAACCGAAGAACGATTGACGACTTGAGCTTATTCAATAATATGCTGAACCTCATCACTTTGGAACGATTTGCCTACCGAATACACCTTACGGTAACTGAAAACCAACGTGAATCGCTTTTTTCGCATACGCATCGCTCTTGTAGCGCTTTAAGGATTTCTCTACAATATATGTGCTATGCCCATAAACACATATTATTTTTTATTTGGAGAGAATGAGAGAAGTATCACGTTCATTATTATCCAGTCCTTGCTTTCAATATTTATTAGTAGAAAACGTATCTAATTAATAATTAATATCGACGAGGACCTTATAACAAGTCCTAACTCTCTCCCCATTAATTTTTCACGAGAAAAAAAAGGAACACTCAAAACCCTAATTTTGGCACAATTCGGAAAGGATTACATTTATTTAATTTTATCGGGCTCTTCCAAGTTTAATAAAATATGATCTTCATTTTTCCAGCAAATTTTTTAACCTTTTTAGTATTCCGTATGGAACACTAATAAGATCACTTCAGTATCCGTCCGTCTGTCTGTCACACCCGATTTTCTCCGAAACTATTTGAAATAGAGAGTTGAAATTTGGCACTAATATAGGAATTGATAGCCTCATCAGAGCCATGTAGTTTTGAAACTTAAATTTTAACTTAAAGGGTTAGTTTTGGGGGGTAAAATCGGAAGCGAAAAAAAAATTTTTTTAGTAGGTCATCGAGTGGGGGGTCAAATGAAAGCTTGTAAAAACACGAGTTCAAAAATATATGTAATGTAATACTTGTGCTCACTTTTCTTTGTATTACTCAAAAAAAATTGAAAAAATTCCATAATATTTTCCATAGGGTGTAGATTGAACGAAAATTATCACGAGTGCATTACCTTTAATAATTTATCTGATATACAAAAAAGAAACAAAAATTTCAAGGTCAACAATTTTCAGTAAAGATCGGAAAAAAACTTTATTTAAAACTCATTTGGGATGTGTTTTGTGAAGTCATTGATCTTTTTATACGTCCGCAACAAAAATTTTTATTTTAAAAGCAATTAACGTACAGAACACTAATTGCGCAAGTCCAACTTGCACTTGGCCGGTTATTTTTATACGCATTTTTTCTTAATTTTAAAGCTAGTAAGTCCCGCCTATGGTAGAGAATTTGAAGAAAATTTAAATATTAAACAGAAAATTGTCACTTGTTTAACCACCTTTTATTTATTTTACTATGAAAGATGTTTAATTGTAATATACTTAATATTGTATATAAGAACCAAACACGTTGATTTTGTTGAACAAAAAATACTAGTTCGTTTAACTTATTATTAAAAACCGGTCAAGTGCAAGTTGAACTTGCACAATTAGTGTTCCGTACGTTGATTGTTTTTAAAATAAAATTTTTTGTTAGGGTGGTATAAAATGATCAGTGACTTCACAAAACACACCCCAAATGAGTTTTCAACAAAGTTTGTTTCCAATCTTTACTGAAAACTGGTGACCTTGAAATTTTGTTATTTTTATATACTAAATAAATTATTATAGGTAATGCACTCGTGATAATTTTCGTTCAATTTATACCCCGTGGAAAATATTCCAGAATTTTTGAAAAATTTTTTGATCAGTACTTTTCGAGATAAGGTAGGGGACAGCGATTTTTTAAAAGTAAAACGAAGAAAAGTGTGCGCAAGTATTATATATATATTTTTACTCGTGTTTTCACAAGCTTTCATTTGACACCATACTCGATGACCTAGTAAAAAAATTTTTTTTTACTTTCGATTTCACCCCTCAAAACGAACCCCTTAAGTCAAAATTTATGTTACGGTGGTATAAAATGATCAGTGACTTCACAAAACACACCCCAAATGAGTTTTCAACAAAGTTTGTTTCCAATCTTTACTGAAATCTGATGACCTTGAAATTTTTGTTTTTTTTTATATACCATATAAATTATTAAAGGTAATGCACTCGTGATAATTTTCGTTCAATCTACACCCCGTGGAGAATATTCCAGAATTTTTTCGAAATTTTTTGATAAGTACTTTTCGAGATAAGGCCCGGGACAGCGATTTTTCGCGAATTTTTAAAAATAATACAAAGAAAAGTGCGCGCAAGTATAATATTATATATATATTTTTTACTCGTGTTTTCACAATCTTTCATTTGACACCACACTCGATGACCTAGTAAAAAAAATTTTTTTTCACTTCCGACTTCACCCCCCAAAACTAACCCCTTAAGTCAAAATTTAATACTCAAAACTACATGGCTCTGATGAGGCCATCAGGTCCTATATTGTTACCAAATTTCACCTTCCTATGTCAAATAGTTTCGGAGAAAATCGGGTGTGACAGACAGACAGACAGACAGACAGACAGACACCGAAGTGATCTTATAAGTGTTCCGTACGGAACACTAAAAATCAATTCTTTGGAATATCTTTAGAGTTTCTTCCCTCTAATAAATTTTTTATCCCGAAAATTCTCTGAAATATCTTTGGAATTTCTCCTGTCTTATAAATTTTTTATCCCGAAAATTTGCATTTAGTGCAAGGAAAATAAATTTTCACACATTTTAACCTGTCAGACGATTGAAAATGCATATAAAATTTTGAAACTACCGTGAGCGGTACACGATAACATGCATGAATATTAAGTTTTCAGGACTATGATTTTTTCCTAAATCTCGCTACCTTGCCCTGCAAAGGACCACTTTCCGAACTTGCAACGTAAAAAATTATTTTTATAACTGCGCTGAAAATAACTATTTCCACATTGTTGGATACATGCGCTACATCATCATCAATATTTTGACAAAAAAGTGATTGCTTATATTTTTTTTTTACTTTTCTTGCAACAGGGAGGCATCGTGTTCCGGAAATTTTTTCCAGTTCACGTTTCATGGCTCCTAAATCAGTAAAATTACAGCTTCTCATTTACATCAGTCGTCAGTCTGTTGACACGATAACTCTCTAACAAAATTAAATTCAAGTTTGACACAACAAATTGAAAAGAAACTTGTAGTTCTCGAGTGATATCGTTTCAGAAGAAGGTGGTGAATAAGGTGGGGGTCGACAAATATTGTATGATTTCGATAGTAGGTAGGTAGTAGAAGTACATGAAAAAAAAACAAAACTATTTATGCATAAGATATTTTTTCAGGTTAAAACAGGTAAAATTCTTTTGTATGGCTAAATTACGATGGCTCAACCGTATATTTATCTAATTATGATTTAACATATAGCAACCAAAGATTTTTTGTTCTTGTGAAGTTAAATTGCATTCCAGGATTGTTTATAAATAGAAAAATATAATTTTCAGCATTTTTAGGAGAATTTTATCATTGAATATATTCTCGAGAGAATTTATTCCCAGATATTTTCATGATAATTGTGACAACTGATTGTATTAGAAATGATAAAATAATGTATTTAGAACATTCCTGTTGAAATTTATTTACTTCGCTGAATTTTACGATATCATTTGTGTAGTCAAGTTGAAAAACATAGATCTAATATATTAAATGGATTGTAGCTCATCCAATTTTACACTATCTATCGACAATGGGATATTTTCATTTATCCAAAAAAAAACCTTTTTCAAAATATCTAAGTGCTATAGTAGTAACAGTGGAACGTGCATTTTCTATAGTTTATAGAGCTCAAAAATTAAGAGCAATCTAAAGAAAAATATTGATGCTGTGTTCCATAGACTCTAGTAAGATATTTAAAATCTTTAGTTTTATTCTTTTTGAATACTTTTAAATACATTTCTTATGGTGTGACTCTTTAATGTTGGCTCTAATTCAAAAATTTTTAAATTTAACCAAACACAATAAGTGCACCCAATTAGTGTTTCATACGAAACACTTATAAGATCACTTCGACGTCTGTCTGTCCCTCTGTCACACCCAATTTTCTACGAAACTGTTTGCCAGAGAGAGTTGAAATTTGGCAGTATTATGGAAATCCATAGCCTCATCGAAGCCGTGTAATTTTGAAAGTTAAATTTTGACTTAAGGGGTTAGTTTTAGGGGTTTGAAACCAGAAGGGAAAAAAATCACCAGGACATCGAGTAAGGTGTCAAATGAAAGCTTGTTAAAACCCGAGTTCAAAACTATATATAATGTAATACTCGCGCACACTTTTCTTTTTATTATTTTAAAAAATTGCGAAAAATCATTGTCCCCCCTCTTATCTCGAAAAATACAGATAAAAAAATTTTGAAAAAATTCTGGAATATTCTCCACAGGGTGTAAATTGAACAAAAATTATCATGAGTTCATTACCTTTAATAATTTATCTGGTATATAAAAAAAAATCAAGGTCATCCTTTTGCAGTAAGGATCAGAAAAGAACTTTGTAGAAAACTCATTTGGGGTGTGTCATTGATCATGTTATACCTCCGAAAGAAAAATTTTAAAAGCAATCAACATATGGAACACTAATTACGCAAGTCCGACTTGCGCTTGACTGTTATTTTTTTTGTTTATTGTAATCTCAAAATAAAATTTACCTGATTTTTTCCTATAAAACATAAATCTATGAGGCTTTTGAATACAAACTAATAAACTTAATAAATTTAAACCTTACCATAAAGTAAATAATTCATTGTAAGTTTAATAAATCTGGCCATTGACTAAAAATTGTATTAATTCTTCCATAATATATGCGTTATACTTTCTCAATTCCACAGGCCAACGATGAAAAAACTTTTTTAATAATTTTACGTGATTCCTATGTTTTTTGTGTGCTGAGTCCGAAAATAATAATAAAAAAGTCGTATTACCCACCAATTTTTCACATTTTAATATTCAAAATGAGAAAAGTTTATTTTTTATCGTTCGAATGTTATTAGGTTGGCATTAAAATCAGAATTTTATAAGGTTGGCAGTAAAATCAAATGTTATTAGGTTGGCAGTTCCGATAAATGTCACAGCTGTTTGTTTTCTTTCAGTGATAATATAACCTCGCATTGCAATGGTTTACCCATGTGCTTTAATTCACACTCAAAGTATGGCTAATCGTGGTTGTAAAAACTCTCCCAACACTTTTTGTTATATATGTGGTGAATTTGTATTTAAAAAACATCAAAGGAACATTACTGACTTTGTAAAAAAAGTATACTTTGCATACTTTGCATTGTTTGGTAGAAATCGGTATTCAAGAAAAATGTTGGGCTCCTCAAAAAGTATGTTATGTTTGTGTCGAGGATCTTAGGAAATGGTATAAGAAAGAAAAGAAAACTTTTAGACTTGCAGTACTCATGGTATGGAGAGAGCAAGAAAATCATTCAAATGTTTGTTATTTTTACAGCAATGATGTTTTTGGATATAACTCCAAAAATAAGAAAGTAATTGTCTATCCTAACTTTACTTCAGCTAATCGGCCGGTAGGACATGGACCGGGACTTCCTGTCCCTGAGCCACCTCAGTCTATTGACGACATTTTACAGTTGGGTTTGACTAAGGAAAAAGCAGAATTGCTTGGTTCTAGGCTGGAAGAAAAACATTTATTGGAATCTGGAACATCATTATAGAAGAAGAGATCAAAATTATAACCTAATCAAATAAAAATACGGTTTAAGTTTTTATTTTTATGTATCAAATTTTCCCTATTTTCAAATTTAATCGATGTCATATGGTGTGAGAACTAAGGGTGATACAAAAAAACTGATACTAGATACGGTTTCAGCACCCTAAAATACATAATACTTAGATGTATTGGTTTAAAAAGTTTTTACAAATATTTTTTTGTTGGCCTCAGTTATCTTAAAAATATATCTAATGTAAATGGGAAGTTTAGCAAATAAAAGTAATTTCCTCAGAAAAGTCATAAAATATTATTTATTAGATAATTTATATTATTATTATATAATTTAAAACTGTTTACTACTATTGTTATGGGATAAATATTTGAAACGTAAAATACGTTAATGTAATGTGCCTCGTCTTTGTTTGAATATTATTAAATTTCTTTTATATTTAGAAAGAAACTTAAGAAGCATAACACAATTACAATAAAATAATTTGTAAATAGATCTCATTTAAGAAACAGAACTCCGAGATAAAGACTAAAAGACCCTCGGTATTCCAAAACATTTGTACGGCACGGTGATATTATTTAATTGGACTTTTAGTCGACTTTATAGTCAAAACAAATTTAAAGGCTTAAAGTTCCCCTAATTAAAGAGAATTCAAACGGTTAAAATGCTAAATCGGTTCACAAAACTGATTCATGTTTTGTGAAAGGTTTAGAAAGAAATTTGAAACAGTCAACTTTCTGAGGCATCTCTTCCCTCGTTTGTTTGGCAAATAAAATGCTAAGTCGTTATTTAGTTTATTTTCGGGATCCATTGATGTAGCAGATAAATTTCTTAAAGAAATAAAGAAACACGAATTATTTTCAGTGAAAAGATAATATTTACTTTTATCGCAATAATATCACCACTAATTATTTATTTATTGTCATCTCTTTAATAATCTAATGAAAAAAGTGGTAGTCTCTCACTACTTTCCATGCAAGATTTGAGTTTCTTAGACTAAAAAATCATTTCAACCAGATATTTCATATATACTAGTGAGCAAAAAAATCGACCAAGACTCACGGGTCCTAGAATTTAGTGTTCATATATAAATTTCTAAATGAAATGAAACGAATTACTTTGCTATTTGTCACTTATTTTTTTTATTTATCTGCTACTGCAGTTTCGTAGGTTTCCTACATTTTCAAGCGTGATGATACAAACTAAAGTGGTTTATTTAATTTCCAGGTACAATTTTAAATTACCCATCATTAAATTACAATGACCTTAAATTAATTTATTACAGAATGCTAAATGACATCATTGTTGCAAATTTGAAGAAATACTTTTCAATATTTTCTTAGAACTTTTTACAAAAATTCCTTCTTTAAAGATATATCTAAAAAACTTTTGTATTTTAAAAGTTGAATTCTGAACATCTCTTTGATTATTTAATAGGATTGTATCTTTATTTTTATTGTGTTTATAGATCTCTATAGCTTCTAAAATATTTAATTTTCTTCCTTTTGTGCTTTATGTAATTTATGTCTAGAAAAATATGTTTTGTTTGATGGAAGTGGTTAGCAAAATTCGAGTTTTCTTTGTTTAATCTGAAAGATGTTTGGTGTTCTTTAAATCTAGTATCGAAATTTCTCCCTATTTGGCCTATATAACAGCTATTACATTCAATACATGACAGTTTATAAACTCCTGAGTTATTGTATTTATGAGTTTTGTCTTTTACATTGAAAAAGAGGGACGAAAGTTTTTAGGGTGATTCAAAAGCGATATTTATGTTGTCTTTTGCGATTATGTAAGCAATTTTATTAAAAATTGGTCCAAAATATGTCAATGAGGAAAAAGTTTGTCTTTCATCGTTTTTAACATACGAATAAATATGTCTTAAATTTAGTTGTTTTTGTTTATTTTTAATTAGATTATTATCTATGGTTTTTTTCTGAAATTTATTGTGGGCAATATTCTTGATTATATCTAATTCTTTCTCTAAATTTTGTTTATTTAACGGGATGGAGAACGCTCTGTGAATCATGGATCTATAGGCTGCGGGTTTATGTGAGTTGGGGTGGCATGAATTATTGGGAATAGTGATATCTGTAAAAGTGGTCTTTCTAAAAATATCGAATGAGAGTTTATTGTTATCTTTGGTGATGGAGAGGTCTAGGAAGTTTATTTTATTATTCCTTTCTGTTTCTAATGTGAATTTTATACTCGGATGTATTCTATTCAAGGAATTTAGGGTGGATTGGAGGAATTCGTCGTCTCCTTTAAAACAGACCAATATGTCGTCTACATACCGACGCCATACAACTATATCTTTTTCCTGCTGTAACTCTAGAAATTGTTTTCAAAATCTGACATAAAAATTTCGGTCATCAAGGGGCTTAGTGGGGATCCCATGGCAAGGCCCTCTTTCTGTTTCAGAAATTGGTTGTTGAATTGAAAATAATTTTCTTATCGAAAGCTCTATTTTCTTTCTAATGATACCAAATTCCATAGCATACCTCATGCTTTTTAGTGATTAAAATGATTGAAAGGGGAAAGAAGGAGAACAAAGATTGGAAATAGGGGTAAGAGAAAGAAAAAATTAAACAAATTTTAAGTTTACTAATTAAATTTATTGATAAAAACCAAAATCGATATTTTGTATTACCTCCCCTAGCTCTCATAACTGCTACCAGCCGGTTTTTCATGGAGCCATTGAGGTTTTTCGCCACTGTCTGTGTCTAAGTCCCTCAGTGATACAGGGGCTGACTTTCTGGCTCGAACCCCCTCTTTTGAGCTGATCCCAGATGTGCTCGATTAAATTGAGGTCAGGACTCCGTGCAGGCCAGTCTAATGTGGGTATTCCCACTTCCGCCAGATGTTACCGCACCGATGCAGCAGCATGTGACCTCGCATTGTTGTGCAGTAGTAAGAAGCTATTGCCAACAAACCCAGTGAAGACACCGACATATTCCTGCAGGATTTCCACAATTTACCGATAAGCAGTTAATCCACCGTTACGAGTCTCATCAGTCACGAAAACCAAGCCGGTGTTCGCAACCAGTGAGGTGCCTCCCCACACGATGCCAAACCTCCTACGTAGGCGACCGATTCAGTAATGCAGCCCTGCGCATAGCTCTTCCCAGGCCTCTTATAGACTCGTCTTCTTCCATCATTGCCTTGTAGGCACATTTTAGACTCGTCGAAAAATAAAAGGGAGTGCCATTGCTCTAAGGTCCAGTCGACATGTTCTCTGGCAAATCTGAGTCGCGTTTGTCGATAGGCTGCTCTCAATTTGGATCCGTTAGCTGGTCTCTTCGGAGTTAGGTTAGCTTCTTTAAATCTTCTTCTGACTGTTCATTGACTGATAGCCCGACCATGAACTTGCCAGAGCTCCTGATGGACCTCAACGCAGGTCAAGTGACGATTTCTTAGGGTTGTATTGACAATAAAGCGGTCGTCTCGCTGAGAGGTCAACCTTCTTCTTCCTGGCCTGGATTTTATGTAAAGGCGCCAGTCTCTTGGTAATGTCTGTAGACTCTGGAGACAGCTGACTGGCTTAGGTACACTTGCACGGCGACTACACGTTGACAGGCCGGCTCTAGGCAATAGGCAAGGTAGGCAACTGCTTACGACGGCAAAATTTAGGGGCGGCAAAACCGCCTGAACTACTAGAGCGCAAAAAAAATAAACACAACCACAGATCGGATAAATCCTTTGATAACAGTATCTTAGAAGCTGAAAATTTAGCCAGCAAAATCGACGTAGAAAAAAACTTTGAGTTGACTACATCACGTCATCATGTTCGGATTACAAAATGAAATTTTTCATATGAAAGTTTAGACTAACCGATACAAGATCCAAGACAAAAATATAAAATAGAATTTTTTTTCTTTACTATAGATCAGGCGATCAATGCGTTGGAACTCAGATTCAACCTACTAAATAGTCATAATGACGCTTTTGAATTTTTATATGATGTTTATAACTTAAAGACATGTTACTGGCACATTGTAAAGATCTCGAAAACGTCCTGACAAATGGTGATTCGTCCGATCGTAACGCTTTAGATCTGGCTAACGAAATAGGCCTTGTTTCTTCACTTTTAACTAAGAAAGAAGGTCCAGTTGACGTTCTTAAATTCATTAAAGCTAGGATCGGCCCTGACGTTGGCTATGCCCGGGGTGGTATACATTTTCCAATGATGTATTTAGTGAGCAGGTATAACAGAGGAATGATAGGAAAATGCAGTTGCATGTCTTTTTATAGGGATGAAAAGCGCACAACGAGTACGTTGTTGAGCGAGCAAAAACGGTTCTATTGAGTAAAACCATTTTAATCAGTAAAACCTTACGAAAATCGAAATGTTTTTGATATCATTGGAAAGAGTAGAAAATCAGTATTCTAATAATTTCAAAAATAATACCACTGTTTGAAAATTAAATTCTAGGATCGGTGTTATATTGCTCACCAGTTTATTTTAACAAAGAAGATAACAGCTTACGGTGAAGCATCAGTCAAAAACTAGTGTAACCTTTTATGTGAACGAATGATTTCATTCAAAATTTGGTGTTCTTTATAACCAAAACTAAGTAAAAAGTAAAATAATAATGATTTTTGAGGCCAATCCTAATTAAATTTCAATTTCTCATCAGTATATTTCTATTAAAATTGAAAATAGGGAAAAAATACAACTTTCGGATTGTTCGAATCAAACAACTCAGAAAATTATGTATAACACGAAATGTATGCAGTAACACCTCTAACTTCTATGCCTTTAACGCTTTACTTGTTAGAGTCTAAATAATTAAAAATACTGAAAAATTCTAAAATTTTCAGTTTAGTTTAGGTTAGAAAAATAACACAATATAACCCCTTTAACCTTTTTCACCACCGCTTTAACCATTTATATATTTGACTCTAATTAAAAGAAAATAATTAAGGAATACCACAGTTTTCAAATTCCTCTACATAAATAAACCTCATGGCATTGGCTTAGGCTGCTTAAAGTTGCTTAATGTTTCGTGGCTGTGCCGATGTCCTCGGACTATAGGACCTAATAGCATGATGAAGCTCCCAGGATTAAAAAATTCCGAAGGCAAAATAGCCGCCCTTCGGATCTCCGAGTGAGCGCTGGTTCGAGGGTGTTAACAGGCAGAGATTAGAATTTTAAAATAAATTTATATAATATACGAGGTTTAAACTCGAACATAAATTCAGTGGACCAACCCCTATAATCAAATAAATGTACTCACTCTATAAAACCAAGGTCAGTTCATCGACCAGCACAGTCGACTTTCTCTATCTTGGATACAACTTCTATTCCCGGTTTAGGCGGAATCTGTCTTTTTGTCAGAAGCGATCTCTCTTACCAACGACAAGAGGCTCTGTAGTCCCGAGACCTTGATGTAATGTGGTTAAAATAACGACTCAACAAGCCAGAAGGTTGATCTGCTTCCTCTATCGACTATCAACTGATACTAACTTTAGAACACTTTTTGTTTCTCTGGCAGAGACCATCGATCCTTTAGAGATTAACTATCCAAATGCCAAAATTGCCATCCCGAGCGACTTTAATGTCCACAAAATTAACTGGTTTAAATACGACCAACAAAAAACGTCGTGATGCAGAATCATTTTC
>CM032447.1:123109627-123217127 GCA_019049505.1 Pachyrhynchus sulphureomaculatus | reverse complement strand
AACCGGGGGTGCAAATGGAAGCTTGAAACTTCTACTTTCGATTGCCGTGTGGCATTTTTTGAAATTCGGAATAATGCGACTCAATATGGCGGCTTAAACTGACAAAGTGGCAGAAAAATTATCGTGGTAGTTTTCTCTATCCAAATCACTCTAAATCAGTTGTAATACTTTGGGAATGTGTGATTGAAGCACTCAGGGGTACTCGATGATCGATTTTATTCCAGAATACCAAAATCAAGAATTGCGGATACAATATGGCGGCCGAACACAAATCCGATATATTAATAGTAGTCTCCGAAGGTGGATCAGAATGAGAGTCTGTACTTAGGGGTTTTTGAGGTCACTGATCTTGAATTTGAGGTCGTTTTTCACGCCCACCCTTTTAGGGGTGGAAAAAGAGGGTACAGGGGTTGAATCTTGATTTTCAGTCTGACTAGGATAAGATTCTGTACCTGGGGGTTTTTGGAGTAGCTGATAATAAATCTGAGGTCTTTTTCTACTGCCACCCTTTTAAGGGTGGAAAAAGAGAGTACGGGGGTTGAATTTTGATTTTCAGTTTGACTAGGATGAGATTCTGTACCTGGAAGTTTTTGGGGTCAGTAATAATGAATCTGAGGTCTTTTTCTACTTCCATCGTTCTAAGGATGGAAAAAAGGGTAAGGGGGCTGAATTTTGATTTTCAGTCAGACTAGGATGAGATTTTGTACCTGTGGGTTTTTGAGGCGCTAACAATGAATCTGGGGTCTTTTCTACTTCCACCGTTCTAGGGGTGGAAAGGAGGGTACGAGGTTGAATTTTAATTTTCAGTCTGACTAGGATGACATTCTGTACTTTGAAGTTTTTGGGGTTACTGATAATTAATCTGAGGTCTATTTCTACTTCCACTCTTTTAGGGGTGGAAAAGGAGGGGAAGGGGATTGAATTTTGATTTTCAGTCTGACTAGGATAAGATTCTGTACCTGTACCTTTTTGCATTTCAATTGGGTTACGTAAATGGGGTATTTGACTACCATATTTGGTCCGCCATTTTGACAGGTTGGATTATTGTGGAATTGGTTCCTACAGGATTAGGCAATAAAGTCTCGAAATCACTATATCCAAGTTAATCGGATAAGTTTTCAGTGGATTGCAGTACGTGTTTAGGGTGTTCGGCCGCCATATTGTATCCGCAATTTTTGATTTTGGTATTTTGGAATAAAATTGATCACCGAGTACCCCTGAGTCCTTCAATTATATATTCCCAAAACTTTACAACGGATTTGGAGTGACCTGGAAAGAGAAAACCATCTTTAAACGATAATTTGTCAGTTTAAGCCGCCATATTGAGTCCGTTATTACGAATTTCAAAAAGTGCCATACGGCATTTGCACCCCCAGTTGATTTTTTTTGGATTAAACCAATTTCGGAGAGCATGGGGTCTCCCGTTCAAAAAGAATGCATATACACATATATATATATATATATATATATATATATATATATATATATATATATATATATATATATTAGTAAGCTAGCACATGTTCTAAGTGCAATCACAGAAGATGCAAGAAGATTTTTTGATATTCAACTTTATTTAGATACGATTTATCACACAATATAGCACATTAAAACTGTTGAGTGGGTTATTTCCTGGAAATTAATTGGATATTTGCTTAATAATTTACGTAAATTCAAACTTTACGTCTGCATAACTCTATGATATATTTAACGCTAAAACTTTTTTTCAAAACTTACACTTATTACTTTATATATTCATATATAACTCCTTGGTAGAGGAACATGACACAATAGAATACTGAAAAGAAATTATCTAATTAGTATTTTACCGCAAAGAAAGACACTGACCTAAACCCTAAACTTGAAAATCCAAGGAATAAAATTTATCCGCCCACCGTCAATACGCCTTTTGCCAATTTTTTATCAAATCTCTTTCCTTCCTGCGGTGCTGTTAAAGTCACCATTTGCAACTTCAATGGGTTAATCAACGTCTATAGAATAAACCCTATATAAACGGAATGTCTAAATAAGCATTAACTATTTAAAGAACCTTTTACATGTTCTTTGAAAAGAAAGTTGTGTCAGGAGAAAAGTTCTATTCTGTATGTGTTAACAAAACGTAAAGAATAAATTGAATTAGGAAAAGTTTGAAGTTATAAATAGAACGGAAAAACTAAGTTTTTTTAATGGTTTAATCGTTGCTGAAATGAACCCACTTTTAGTTTTCGGTGCCTTTTACTTCTTTTCTCAAATAATTGCAAATAAATATCATAAAAAGAATCTTGTGTCGTTTTAGCTCAAAAAGCTCATAATGATTTTAATTTGCAGTTTTATAGGAGAAAGTTATAAATGATTAATTTGTAGCTCAACATGTAGGAAAGAAAAGATCAAACAGCCCAAAGTTTCAATTACACACTTTTACATAAAATTAATATACACACATATATATATATATATATATATATATATATATATATATATATATATATATATATATATACATATATATATATATATATATATATATATATATATATATATATATATATATATATGTATATATATATATATATATATATATATATATATATATATATATATATATATATGTATATATATATATATATATATATATATATATATATATATATATATATATATATATATATATATATAGGGTGTTATGAAAATAGTGTAATATATTAAGGTAGGTGATCCCTTGGATAACGTAGAGCAACGTTCACTACTTTTCCTTTCTCTGTTTGGACATGCTTAGAACTTAGTAAAATTCTCATTTATTACCCCTGTCAGACGCCTGTGATTAATGTTGCCACATATAAATTTCTTCCTTAAAATAATCAGATTTTTGGTCAAAAATACTTTTATAAATAAACGGAATTTTCAAGTTAAAAAAACTGTATATGTGTGTAAATAATGATAAACACAGCAACGCATGAGTTGCACCACAAAAATCAACGAACACGTTATGCGTTGCTATAACAAAATCACAAAACGTGTCAAAGAAATCGCTAAGAAAAAAAACTACTCGCCGCCTGGACCCACCGAAATAAATTCCAAACACAACCGACACAGATGCGGGACAAAAACACAACCACCAGAGCAAAACTACGCCACGTAAGAAAGGCTATGGAAACACGAAAAAGTCATCATTATCCCCCTCGTCATATCAGCCACAGGCCTTACACTAACAACATTCACACCAAACGTACAATTAGGACCCAACATATACAAAAACATTCAGAAGTCATTGTTAGGTCATTCCTTATTACACGTTGGTAATAGCGTTTGTGCTGACTTGGCTTGGACCCGTCAGCCAAACATGGAGCCACATTGTCCAAATATGAGCAAGAAGAACAAAAAAAAATCACTAATAGTTAATATTTATCCAGAACATTTTCCTGCTTCAACCAAATATGCACAACAAATATTTAAAATGTTAGTTATTTCATTTTTGTTATGTTTAACAAGTAATTTCTTATCAGTGAAAAGAAATACTTAGAAATAATACCATCGTACCCAAATCATATTTTTATAATCCATTGTGATAAGTATTCCTCATAGAATGATGGAATGTAGACCAAATTTAGGGCCTTTATTACCTCTAATAAAAACAAACCTAACCCTATGAAACCATAGAAAAAACGGTGTTAACATGCACACACTTTAATACCAAGCACTAAAAGAATTTCTTGAGCCAAAAAACTGTTGTCCTTAAGCACAGATCGACACAAAAAAGTAACTAAGTCAATGGCGCTATTATGCCTGAATTATATACGATATTACAAACCCATAAAGAAAAAATATAAGATATGAACACAGGCCGTTAATATTCATAAGGAATAAATCTGGCCACTGACACACGTAGAAAAAGTGACAAGCCGATCTTCATACGGATGTGAAGTATCACCGCGACGTGTATTCCTAACATGTACCGCTTTGAGAGAATTTAGGCGGGCTGATCCTTAGAATACTTTCCATGAAAATACTTATAGAATAAACTCAAGTCGCCAACCGTTCTTCGATGTTCCAACGAATTAAGGTTGTTGGTCAGTACTGGGTCTCCAATCAGCTCTCTCTTCTGAATAGAATCTAACAAAAGCAGTGACTGAGCAGGTAGCGCTTGCTTTTAAAGCGTTGACTGTGTCAACCACTCTATCGGCTCGAAAGCTGCTGTGTTAGCTTTCGATGGAGTAATAGGTATGCGTACTTAATACAATTCGTTGTATCCTACCATCGTGCTCCGTAACTTCTGGGATAAGTACCACTTGATACCGTTCTCTTGTTTGTCAATCTTAGCCTGACTGACGAGCCGTGATACGGCGAAACGCGTCTCAGGATGGATTTGACAGATAAGAGAACAGCTAGTAAGCTGCTGGAATATGGACTTCTGTCTATTTTCAGTTGCTTTACAATAATTATAAAGCAGTGACTGTTTGGGACCAGAGACCCAAACATTGGAATAGTATTCCATCGCGAATCGAATTTGAGCTTTGTACAGAATTAACAGGTGTAGAGTCTAAAGCTTTCTAGTTCGAAATAATATTCCCAGTTTTTGAGAAGCTCTCTTTGTTATGCTTGCTACATGTTCATGCCTACACATATTTACTCTCAAATTAACGTCCAGCAAATTTAGTTGCATTATTAGAGGAATGGAGCGCCCCGATATAACTATGTCGGGTTAAGGAATGTTAAATATTTTAGAAAAAACTGGTAGGTTTTTGTAGCGTTAAATTCTACTTGTTTACTATCACCCCAAGATAGAATTTCTTCCAGGTCCTTGTTAAGTTGAACGACTTCCTGTTGTCTGCGGATATTTACATGAATAGCTAATGTTCGAGCATTCAAAGTAAATATAGAAATAAGCGTACTGGTCTTTTCCAGCAGGTCGATAATGTAAATCGGGATGACAGCAGAAGATAGTATGGAGCCTTGGGGCACACCGGCGTTAATAGTGAAAGTGTTAGAATGAAATCCGTCGACGGCTGATCGTAAAGAACTCTCTCCGATAAAGTGCGAGAGCCATAAATAGATCTTTTCAGACATACCATAAAAGCGTAGCTTAGCCAACAAGCCATCGTGCCAAACACGGTTGAATGCCTTGGATATATCAAGTGCAACCACTCCAGGTTCTCCAAAGTGTTCGATAGTGTTGTGTCAAACATATGTTACTTAAGTTAGAAGATCTGTTGATCTTTGCTTACAAAAACCATATTGATGGTCACTAATAATATTCAATTCTTCAAGATATTTTAGAACATGCTGATTGATCCATTGAGCCATTTGGTCCAGCAAGATGCCAATTTTTTTATTTCCTTAGAAAAAATGTTTCTAACTCGGCATAATACTCGTTTCCAGCATAGGTCAGTCTCACAAAAAATTTTACTGCGTGTTGTATCTGTTTTAAACTTTGAACACAACCGTTACAAGAATTATGCTGACCACCAGTCATGCCGCTTAAAAAAATTTGCCGCCATTTCGTAGAAATTTACCAGACTTATCAATCCACCCTCGTATATACAGAATGTCCAACAAGTCTCCATACATCACCTGTTTTCTATACTATTTTTCTTTTATGTTTAACTAATTAATTGGAACTATGAGAAAACATGTTTAAATTTAAAAAATTTGAAACTTAACCAACGAGGCAATGTGAGCAGTATTCCATAGTTGGTCGAATTTGAGCTTTTTAAAGAATTAACAGTTGTTGTGGAGTGTAAAGCTTTCTGGTTCGAAATAATATTCCCAACTTTTGAGAAGCTCACCTTACTATGACTGCAACATGTTCATGCCAGAATTTCTTCCAGGTCTTTGTTAAGTTAAGTGACTTCCTGCTATCTGCGGATATTTACCTGAGCAGCCGAAGTCCGAGCGTTCAAAGTGAATGAAGAGTTAAGCGTACTGTCATCTGCAAAGCTGTAGGTTGGATTCCCAGTCTTTTCCAGCAGATCGTTAATGTAAATGAGAAAGAGAGTAGGAGACAGTATGGAGCCTTGGGGTACACCGACGTTAACAGGAAAGGTGTTAGAAAGAAATCCGTCGACTGCGACTCGTAAAGAACGCTCTCTGAGGAAACTTGAGAACCACAAACAGAACTTTTCAGACATACTATAAGAGCGTAGCTTAGCCAACAGTACATCGTGCCAAACACGGTCGAATGCCTTGGATATGTCAAGAGCAACCGCTCGAGAGTCTCCGAAGTGTTCAATCGCGTTGTTCCAAACATATGTTACATAAGTCAGAAGATCTCCTGTTGATCTATGTTTACGAAAGCCATATTGGTGATCGCTAATAATGTTGAATCCTTCAAGGTATTTTAGAAGTTGCTGATTGACAGCCTTTTCCAAGACTTTCGATATTATTGAAAGCAGTGCGACTGGTCGGTAGTTGTTTGGCAAGGTCTTCTTGCCTTTTTTAGGTATCGGCTGAACTGTGGCACATTTCCAGCAGGAAGGAAATATTCCCTTTCTGTAGGATAGGTTGAAAAGTCTACAGAAAACTGGTGTTAGTTCCCTTGCACAATTTTTGAGAACTATTTCAGGTATTCCGTCAGCGCCAGAAGCTTTTTTGGTGTCTAGCTTCATTAAAATACGTTTTGTGATACGCTGTCTGAAGACAACATCAGGCATCCCTGACTGCACTATAGGAATAGTAGGTGGTGTTTTTCCTTGGAAATCGGCAGTAGAATGTGAAGCAAACAGTTCGGCCAACAAGTTTGCTTTCTCAATAGGTGTTGTTGCAATAGATCTTCACATTTACCAGATTTGTAATGCCAAATCTTGCGCGGTTTAGGCGCCTCTCTGTCACTGTAAGAAATAATATAAATAACATTTTTTTGCAATTTTATTTTTCTTAACACAATCTCAATTGAGCCATTTGGTCCAGCAAGATGCCAATTTTTTTATTTGCTTAGAAAGAAAAATGTTTCTAACTTTGCATAATACTCGTTCCTAGCATAGATCAGTCTCACAAAAATTTTACTGCATAAACATGCAGAACAGAAAAGATAAAACTATCTGTTTTAAACTTTGAACACAACCGTTACAAGAATTATGCTGACCAACAGTCATGCCGCTTAAAAAAATTTCCGGCCATTTCGTAGAAATTTACCAGACTTATCAATCCACCCTCGTATATACAGAATGTCCAACAATTCTCCATACACCACCTGCTTTCTATACTATTTTTCTGTTATGTTTAACTAATTAATTGGAACTATGAGAAAACATGTTTAAATTAAAAATTTTGTAACTTAACCAACGAGAATTAGTATTAAAAACAACCACGGAACATTCTTTTCGAAGTTACATCATTGTTATAAAAATGTAAAGAAAATTAATGTCAAAAAGTCTCCATACACTCAAGAACTGCATTGAAAAAAACAAGTTATAATCAGCCACATTTTATCAAGCTATCTACTGCTCGCTAAACTGAAAACAAATGAATAATTTTCGGCCATACTTTAAAATCTGTCACTTGTTGCTACTAATTTTGCAGTCGGTTTTCAAAATAACATTAAAAATGAGCCAGGAAATTGTGAAAATCCATTTCAAGTTCGAAAGATCATAATTGATTTGTTGAAAGATGGAAAATCGTACGGAAATATGGGAAAAATTGTTAAAAAGTCGCATACTACTGTTCAGTATATTGTAAACCAGTATATGTAAATCAACGGGTTCCTATAAAATTCGACCACGGTCCTGTCGCCCCAAGAAACTGACTCCACATGAAGAGGCCAGTATTGTTAGACAAATAATTATAGATCCCAAGAAAAGTGCATCAAAATTTAAAAAAAAAGTACTGGAAGTATTTTCGAAAAATGAGAAATTGTTTACACAGGGCAGGCTATAAGGGATGTACAGCCAGGAAGATGCCGTAAATTTCGGAAGCTAATCGCTAAAAGCGATTAGCTTTTGCTAGGAAATATGTTACTAAAACTCCTGAATTTTGGGAATCCGTAATCTTTAATGATGAAACTAAAATTAATGTTTCTGGGTCTGATGGCAGAACTAAAGTTTGGAGAAAGAAAAATACCGCATTCGATATTAAAAACATTTGCTCCACGATGAGACAAGGGAGTGTTCTGCTTTGGGGATGCATGTCCGCCAGAGGGGTCGGAAATCTACATTTTATTAATGGTACAATGGATCAGCATGTTTACCTGAACATTTTGAGGGACAATTTAAGAGAAACTGTCCAAAAATTAGCACTTTAAAAAAGATACGTTTTCCAACAGGACAATGATCCGAAACATACCGCAAACTTGGTGCGAGAATGGATGATCCATAAGGTGCGACAGCAACTTCATACACCTCCGCAATCACCCGATGTTAACCCCATTGAGCATTTATGAGAGGAAGCTAAACGGCGCGTTCGCAAACATAATGTTTCAAATAGAGAAGAATTAAAAAACAGAATATTGAACGAATGGGAGAACATGCCAGCAGAAGTTACTAGAAAGCTGGTTGCAAGCATGAAAAAAAGGTTACAGGAGATTATCAAGACCAACGGCAGTGCCACTAAATATTAGTTTAAACGAAGTTGTTATTTTTCGTTAAGCTCCGTCAAACTATTATTGGTAATTGTTAAGTGTATGGAGACTTTTTAACATTAATTTTGTTTATATTTTTATAACAATAATGTAACTTCTAAATAAAATTGTTCCGTAGTTGTTTTTAATACTAATCCACGTTGGTTAAGTTTCAAATGTTAATTTAAACATGTTTTCTCATAGTTCCAATTAATTAGTTAAACACAACCGAAAAATATTGTAGAAAGCAGGTGGTGTATGAAGAGTTTTTGGACTGACTGTATATTAACACGTTAACATATATTATATTTAGGAAAAAATTTTTATCAAAATTATTTTTGTCCCCTCTTCTCCGAAGATACTTTTCAATATACTTCAGTGACAGATTATTTAGTTAACTTATTTTTAACAGCCTTAATTAGGTTAAACAAAAAGTACTGCTCAGTTACAGTATTTAAATGATTATAATCGAATCAGATATGAACAGAAAACATAAAACTCTTATTTTTAAATAAAAAACAACTGGGTTTTCCATTTGACAAAATTAAGCCGGTAGATTTTGGTTAGGTCAAGTCATTAACATAAATACCGTACAATACTCCCCACCCCCCATCGAGAATTTTTTGATGTGTTTTTTTTGAAAACAAACTGTTGTGTGTTTATGTATCTTACCCTCAGTTAGAAAGTTACCTATACTCACTGTTTAACATTATTTAGTGATTAGGTAGCGTATGAAAAGGTCTTAAAACTGTCATTCTATTTTTTTGTGGCATTTTTAAGATCTCTAAATACTTATTTAAATTTATAAGCACCTATTATAGACACTTGCGGTAGCAAAATATGCTTTACTTTCATTTGTAACTGAGCAAAGGTAAATAGTCATACATAATTAACTTATAACAGCTGCATATACAAAAACTAAAAAATAAATAAATAAATGAGTTGTTTTATGCAGCTGAGTAGGTGAATTTAACCATACAAAATATTTGCGATAATAGCCTAATACATTTTCAAGCCTGTGGCAATTAAAGTATTTTCCCATATAAAGGAAAAACATGGACGTGAACATTTGTAGTAAACTGTAAAGCAGGTAAGACCGTAAATTATTATGGTCCAACTCTCAGATATATGAGAGAAATCTCTATTCTAAAAATCCACTCAACGAAACAGATCCAATCAGAATCTGAAGAATTTGGAGAAGAATAATTTAACGAAATGACACTTTGGTAAAGGAAAATTTGTTTGCCACACAAGAGGCAGTTGTAATTAGATAAAATTATGACGAGGGAACATTTTTATTGGTATGGGAAAACACATAACAATAGAAAATAGATAGTATCTGCAGTCATTTAAATCACTGTTACGATCTTTAATGCATGAACAGAGTGTTAAATTAAAACTGTACTGCCATATCAGCATCTGTGAATATTTTCTCCTATGTACCTGGGTAATAGAAGTTATTGCCCTATGTTTTAATTAAACTCATGACCTTTTACAATCTCAAGAAGTGTTAGTGAAAACTACGTCTTCTTTTTATTTGAATTCCTGACTTACTCTATATTTTATTACCTGTTCCCCTAAAAGCTAAGAGTTAAACTACCGTAAAACCTAATATCAAATGGTGTTTACGAGTCAACCTATCAGGTAAATTTATTTTTTATTTTCAATTGGTCATAATGTATTTTTACGATGTCGTATTTTTCAGTAAAACAGATATTCTGCTTTTATATATTCACAACAGATCTATGCAGTGCTTCTGAAATTTTATATCTTTACATGTGTATACCGTATTAATACCTTATTGATATGAATTATAGTTCCACAGTCAATTTATAAATCATCAAAAACATAACAATGAATTCATATCTTTCTTCCTAATCATTTTTTTGTATCTCTAGGATGTTAACTTGAACTAGAATGCCCAGGACTCGTTTAATATTTAGTTTATTGATTTCGGTAAGAGGGGTCGAGGAAACTAAAACAAATCACACATAACGTAGTCTTAGTAGGCGACATGGCAAATTTTGTATGTTAACTTCATAAAACGAAAAACGTGCCAAAACCCTAGTTTTAAATAAAATTTATTTTAGAACTTAAGAAAAATAAGGAGTCCATCAGCTAACACGAGTTTGGATATGAAATAGTGGAACTATAATTTTTATTCAATTTTTTTACATGTTTATATTTTATATTTATATTTATTATATATAGCATATCATCCTTAACTTTCGGCCTTTAAGAAACAATATCTAAGCAATTAACTTAAAAATATTTTTATAAGGCTTACCGTTATATTTTAAAATAAATATATATATATATATATATATATATATATATATATATATATATATATATATATATATATATATATATATATATATAAGCCAACCCTAAGACGTGTGTGTTCAAATCTCGTTTCCTAGTTTGTAGCGCGAATGGAATTTCGTAAGTATAAAACTTACACACAAAAGTTTTACGGCTATTTAGATTAACTTAGGTTAATAAACTAATATTATTAAGTCTATATTATTATTTCGTTGGATTTCAACTTAGAATAGCTGTAAAACTAGCAAGTAGTTTTTAAGCATTTAATTTTTTGCCAGAGTTAAATTTTTCTATGACTTTCTGAAATAGTGTTAAAAGATACTTTTGTTAGAATAAGAATAGGAACCAACAAACTTTATCAGCAACATTTATGCATAGACTGGCAGTCAAATTATTTTAAGATTTCTGAGTAGTTGGGAGTAATAATTGTCCCTCCATTGTCGTTTTATCAAAAAAATAATAAAAAGCCAGAAGAGAATACCTGAAATATTCGTAACACATAATGAATGTAAGTACATACAACCAGATTATGGTTTCATGTTTTTCAATATGCTTAGCGCCTACCAAATGTACGTATCTTAGTGAGTTGGTGGTGTAGGTACGGATTTTGTTCTGTTGAAAGTTTGACATAAATTTTATTTAAATTAAATTTAAATTTTTTATCTTTCAATTAGTGTTCCGTCCGTACGGAACACTTATAAGATCACTTCGGTGTTTGTTCGTTGAGTTGAAATTTGTATAGGAACAGGTGGCATCATCAGAGCCGTATAGTTATGAAAGTTAAATTTCGACTTAAGAGGTTAGTTTTAGGGGGTGAAATCGGAAGTGAAAAAAAATTTTACCATGTCATCGAGTGGGGTGTCAAATGAAAGCTTGTAAAATTATTACGAATCGAAATTAATAACAATAAAAATGAACACATCTCAAGCTCTTAAACAAAACGACTCTAAATGAATCAATATTTGACACAACATAATGTCAAACAGCCCAAGCTCTTAACCAAATATAACTAGACGAATCAAAATTTAATACAGCAAAAAAAGCACTTTACAAAAACTTTTTTTTTCCGACCCATCATATCAAATACGCCATTTTGAATTTCTTAAAGTTAGGGACAAACCATGAAGCGATGGGGTTAAACAGGCAACAAATTTGGATTCAGCATCCCAAAAAACATATAATTACGATACTCTCGCCTGCTGGAACAACTTTTTTTGGTTTGGTTGTAACCAAAACGCCAAACTAATTAATATCAACCGACGATTTGTCCGAAAAGAAGTAAAATATCTGAAAAAATTCAAAATGTATTTTAAAGGGGAAAAGTAGTACTTTCAGATGCCCTAACGAATTTTATAGGGAAAAATTAATTCGCGGTGTAATATAATCCCAAATATAGCGAAAAACTGTGTTTTTTGCATTTTTTTAGGTTAGGATATCTCGAAAACCTGGGATGATGGAGCAATTCTGAGGTCGGATTTGGATTCAGTGCACCAAAAATCATCGAAAAAAATTATAGTTTGGTCCCAGGGTTTGAAAAATGTTGACCTATGTTATTTTTTCAAAATACCAAGTACTGAGATGATAAAGTAGGTGTGTTTAAGCCAGTTCGCAATAACGGGAATAAAAAAGAAAAATCGTGAGATTATAGAAATCACTCATTACATATGATTTAACGTGACACTGGAACGTTCAGTTTTTTAATAGTGATAAAAAGTCATGAGATTTTTTTATTTTAAACTTTGATATTAGTGATTTATATCTAATACCATCTATCGCATGGCTTAGTCATACTTGTAAGAATATGGTGAAATTACTGCTTGAGTAACGGATAACGTTAGCCAAGATGGCACTATTCTTTTCCCGCACATTGTATATATGGCACATATGATTTAAAATATTCTAGAGTTGGATTTCCTTCTCCAATTCTCCTTGCTGATTGGCAGTGGCTTCGCTTAACCCCTCTGAAAATAAATTTGCACAAGGAATAAATCATTCTAAAATAGTTCAACCTGTATACACGATAGTACATGTTAACAGCTATCTTTGGTGGCGTAGCTAAGGGGGGACAGAGGGGACATAAGCACGTTCGTCCTTATGAATGTAGAAAATAACGCCTCCTTACAATCAATCAAGGAGTTATTTAGTAAGAGTTCTGTCTTTACCCCTTGGTCACTGATGTTTACAATGGCGTTTTAAGTTTCCACGGTATAGAAAAGTTCTTAGAGAATAATCTCCCCTCCTCCTTGGTATTTAATTTTTAAATTGAGTGTAAGTTTTTAAAGTCCCACTATAAAAAGGAGTTCTTTTTGGCAAAAATCTCCCCCCGCCCCAATGGTTGATGTTGTAAGTTTTTATTGTGAAAAATCCTCATCACCGAGTCATTTTTTAGTTTACTGTGTTGAGAGGACCTGAACTTTTTAAAGTTTCAAGGCAAGCGGGTTCTACTTTTAACCAATCTGTACAAGAATTTATATAGATACGTGTAGGTAAAATCAAGTGTACTGGAAAAATATTAATAAACCAGAACTGCTTTACCTTAATAACTTTCGAAATTAAAATTGCGTCTGAAATATGAAATAATCTTCAATAAACTTTCTGCTAAAAGTTAGGGGAGCTATATAATTTTCCTTTGTGGACTTTTATGAATAGTGTTAAATAAAACCTTTTGCCCCGATGAAATTTTTCTAAGCGCTGGTAAATTTATTGCTTGTGCTCTAGAAGTTGGAGAAAAACTATCGTAAAACTTGATATTGAATTGTGTTTACGAGCAGACCCATAAGGCAAATCTGTTTTGTATTTTCAATCGGTAAAAATGTAGTTTTATCGTTCCATATCTTTCAATATGACAGACATTTTAATATATTACAAAACGAAAATATACAAATATAATGGAGGATGCATTTCTTGCCAAGTAAAACAGAAATAAATCACAGTTTCTTCTAGGAAAGCTTTTCTCAGTTTATTAAACTTTTAGTTTAACAATAGTAAATTTATCAGTATAATTCATATATTCTTTGAAATTTTGTCAGTGATAAGATGAAAGGTGTTAAGAACACGAAGAGTCTCCAAATACGTTAAATAGCAAAATGCAAAATAACGTATTAACTGATTTAGAAGAGATGTAATAATTTTAAGTTAAAACTTTATATAATTTATTTAAAAATTTGCAAATCAACATTCTGGTGGAATTTATTCTTTACCGTGCACTCAGAACTAATCTTATATTGTCAGATATAAGTGTGTGTCTTAAAATCTCTGAAGAATATGTCTACAAATAAATCAAACTTTGGATGGTTGTAGCTCTACTTGATGGAAATTCATTATAAATAAAAGACTGTTTTTAGTTAATTTCCACTGGTTTATTTAAATTGCGATGACGCGTTTCGCTGTCGATGCAACTTCTTCAGATCTGCATTTTAAACTGTTAATGTTCACAATTTTATATAATTTCTTAATTATAACATTACACTTTATTAAATTACATTGATAGTATTAGAAAACCCACACAGACATGGAATTAGGAGAATAAATTCAATAATGGTGAATTGTTTAAATCTGCCTGATCGTTGAGTAAAGCAAATGTAGTCCTTAATCGATTTATTTGTATTGTCTCTAAAAGGTTTAGTTTTAAACCTTTTTGTTGGGTATGTAAAATTTTGAAATTCTTGTTAAACGTGTGATTTTCTGTTAAAAGATGATTAGCATATGTTGAATTAGACTTTCTATGGATGAAACTTTTTTCGTGTTCTGTAATTCTTTGTATAAATGTACGTCCAGATTGTCCTATGTATGATTTAGGATATGACCCACATGTTAATTGATAAACCCCTAATTTTTATTGTCTTTATTGATTTGTGGTTTGTAGTTTTTGAGATATTGCCCTATAGTATTGTTAGTCTTGTAAGCTATGTTGATATTTTTTTGATTTAAAAATTTTCCCAGTTTTTCTTTTGGTTTGCCGAAATAGGTTAAGCATTTAAATATGGTTTTTCTGTCCTTAAAACGTGGGTATATTTCTGAGATTGCCTTGTTTCTAAGTTTTTTCCTAACGATGTTATCGATTAAAGTAACTGAATAACCGTTGTTAACGGCTACTTGTTTTATGTAGTTTAATTCTTTAGTAAAATTGTTCTCTGTTAAATGGATATTAGTTAGTCTAGTATAAAGCTATGATCAGCCGCGAGTTTATGATGGTTAGGGTGGTGAGAACTATAGTTAATTGTGGTATCTGTATTACAAGGTTTGTGATATATTGCAAATTCATGTTTTTTCATGGTTTTACTGATTGTTAAGTCTAGGAAGTCGATTTTCCCTTCGATTTCTTCTTCCATTGTAAAACTGATATTTCTATGTAAAGAATTAACGTACCGTAAAAAGTAAGTTAATTGTCTGTCCGTACCTGTAAAGCATACAATTATATCGTCTACGTATCGATACCAGTATAGACAATTATTACTATTGTTATTATGGTTGTTAAATATCATTGTTTCAATACTGTCCATGAAAATTTCGGCAAGTAATGGACTTAATGGACTCCCCATAATTAACCCTTCCTTACTATTGTAGAATTTATTGTTAAATGAAAAAATAATTTTGTCTTAGGCAAGTTCTTAATAAATTAATTATGTCCATTTTTATAACTTCATTTACATAGAATTATTATTTAAACTAAAATTTATAGAATTTATGGTCTTAGATTCAAACACACGTGAAAAAGTAAAAACAATAATACATAAAAAATATTTAAAAACAATACGATAAACTACAGTATCTCATTCAACAAAAACGTATGACAACACAAAATAAGAAAGAAATAGAATTTTTTACTGATCATCAATTCTTTAATCGATTTATTCACATTTCCAACACACCTTTTTCGGACAGAAAAAAAAATCTTCTAACAAAAGGTTTCAAACACAATATTCAAACTAACTTCAATATCAAAGAATCGGAGACATTAGGTATTGATACTGAGATAGCCTTGAAAGATAGTCCTAACAACATATTATCAAAATTTAAAACAGCTGAAATTATTAAAAAATAATTCATATCTAATAACAACATCAACCAAGACTTAGGGACAATAAAAACCATTCAGGGTAAAGCAAAACAAAATGATGTAATCTTTACCGAAGCAGATAAAGGTAACACAGTAATAGCAATAGACAAAATCGACTAAAACGTTAGGTTTTTTCAAATCAGGAAAGTACGAAATTTTAAATAAAGAACCAACAAATATTTTTCAAAAAAAAATAAAACAACAAATTGAAGAGGCTAAAGGTATCATTCACGATAAAGATAAATTTAAATTGATAAATATGAATCCCCAAATCCCACAACTTTATTCACTCATAAAACTACACAAACTTGACCACCCAATCAGACCAGTTTGTTTCCTATATGTCTGCTCCAGCATATAAGACGTCATCCTTTTTAATTGATTTAATCAAATATCGTAGCGAATTTGATCCTAAATATAGTATCAAAAACTCGTACGAACTCCTGAATAAAGTTAACAATACCAGATATTTCTAAATTAGTTTCTTTCGATGTCAAAAACTTATTCCCAAGTGTTCCCCCAGACGAAACAATAATTTTGATAGAGAACCTATTAACAAAAAACATAGAAAATGCAGTTATAAAAATGGACATAATTAATTTATTAAGAACTTGCCTAAGATAAAATTATTTTTAATTTAACAGTAAATTCTACAATAGTAAGGAAGGGTTAATTATGGGGAGTCCATTAGGTCCATTACTTGCCGAATTTTTCATGGACAGTAATGAAACAATGATATTTAACAACCATAATAACAATAGTAATAATTGTCTATACTGGTATCGATACGCAGACGATATAATTGTAAGCTTTTCAGGTACGTACAGACAATTAACTCACTTTTTACAGTACATTAATTCTTTACATAGAAATATCAGTTTTACAATGGAAGAAGAAGTCGAAGGGAAAATCAACTTCCTAGACTTAACAATCAATAAAACCATGATAAAACATTAATTTGCAATATATCACAAACCTTGCCATACAGATACACAATAGTTCTCACCACCCTAACCATCATAAACTCGCGGCTTATCATAGCTTAATACATAGACTATCTAATATCCCCTTATCAAAGGACAATTTTACTAAAGAATTAAACTAATCGATAACATTGTCAGGAAAAAAAACTTGGCAATCTCAGAAATATACCCACGTTTTAAGGACAGAAAAAACCACATTTAAATGCTTAACCTATGTCTGCAAACCAACAGAAAAACTGGGAAAATTTTTAAATCAAAAAAAATATCAACATAGCTTACAAAACTAAAAATACTATAAGGAAATATCTCAAAAACTACAAACCACAAATCAATAAAGACAATAAATCAGGGGTTTATCAATTAACATGTGGGTCATGTCCTAAAACATACATAGGACAAACTGGTCGTAGATTTATACAAAGAATTACAGAACACGAAAAAAGTTTCATCCATAGAAAGTCTAATTCAACATATGCTAATCATCTTTTAACAGAAAATCACACGTTTAACAAGAATTTCAAAATTTTACATACCCAACAAAAAGGTTTAAAACTAAACCTTTTAGAGATAATACAAGGACTACAGGTACTTTAGTCAACGACCAGGTAGATTTAAACAATTCACCATTATGAATTTATTCTCCTAATTCCATGTCTGTGTGGGTTTTCCAATACTATCAATGGAATTTAATTAAGTATAATAGTCTAATTAAAAAACTATATAAAATTGTGAACATTAAACCTAACTTGACAGTTTCAAATGTAGATCTGAAGAAGCTGCATCGACAGCGAAACGCGTCATCGCAATTTAAATAAACCAGTGGTAATTGACTAAACTTATATATTATTAAATTAAACCTTAGATTTACGTTATATAGCAATGATATAAACAGAACAAGAGAATCTTCGTTGAAAAATAGATTATTTATACAAGTTATACAAAGAGAAGAGATCCAGTACTTAGCACAAACTAACTCAACATATTCAACTATTAACTTTCATAATTTTCATTCATAATTTAAAGATCTTTTTTCACAATACGAAATAGATAACTTAATTTTTCATTTTCGATATTTAATGATATTTATATCTAATTTTAGTGGCTCTTAAAAGTCCTTTCTACTTATTAATCCCGAAAAGAAAAAAAGAGTTTGTCTGAGAAAGTTTCCTAACTTCCTATAATTCTTTCAATAACCAATTTTTCAGTTAGTTCAGTATTCATTTGGCAAAATAGAAATATATTTGCATTTATCTCATCCGTCCTAAATGAGTTTTATGAAGTATAGGAAGATTCTGAGAAGGTATAATAATATCGTACAAAAAAACATCGTAGTATACGAGGATGGATTGAAAAGTTCGCGGCCTCACCAAAAAGTAGTTATAATATTTTTATTATAGTACCCTCAATAAGTTCATACTTTCTTTGGTTGTCACAGTGTAAAATTTTGTTGCTGTAGAATTTGTGGTTTTTAGGTTAGAACGAATTTAGTAAGACCAAGTGCAGCGTTTTTAGAAAAATGGAAAAAAATTGAACAACGTGCGATTATCAAGTACCTGTTTAAAAAAAGATTAACACCAACGATGATATGAAAACAACACTTGGGGAATCTGCTTCGTCATATACCACTGTGAAAAAATGGGTTGCAGAATTTAAAAACGTGGACGAGAGAGCATCGAGGATGATTCTCGCTCCGGCCGGCCCACGACGTCTATGATTGAAGAAAACTGGCAAAGTGTGTGATCTCGTATTAAAAGACCGAAAATTAACTATTAGGGAGATTGCAGACACTATAGGCATCTCGTATAAACAAACACAAAATATCATTGCCAACGAACTCGGATTTATTATTATTATGGCGGACTATCTTCCGAAAAGCGAAACAATAAACTCGACTTACTATTGCACCCTTTTGCGTCGTTTACGTCAAGAAATTAAAGAGAAGCGCCCAGGATTACTGAGAAAGAAAGTTTTGTTCCATCAGGACAACGCTCGCGTTCACACGTCTGTTAAGTCTATGGCTCAAATTCGTAATTGTGGTGTCGAATTGCTGTCCCCCCCGGCTTATTCTACTGATTTGGCACGTTCGGACTTTCATCTGTTTCCAAACCTAAAAAAAGCCTCGGTGGCCAGAAATTTTCATCAAATGAAGAAGTCGAAGCTGCAGTTAACCAATATTTTGAAGACCTTGACAAATCTTTTTCTCAAACAGATGTGGAAGCTTTGGAAAGCAGGTGGAAAAAGTGCATAGAGCTAGGTGGAGATTAAGTCGAAAAATAAAAAGTATTTTATTTTGTTTTCTTGACTAGGAAGCGAACTTTTCAATCCATCCTCGTAAATAAGCACCTAGTTTTAAACTTTGAATTGTTGTGGCTGTTACTTGAAGAAAATTCATTTTTTTTTTGTATCAGACGAAGCTATAGTATAGCGAAACGCGTCATACAGTTTCAGTGAAACTAAATAAACTGGAAATTTGACAAAATCAGTCTTTCATTACCTAGTTTTATATAAATTCAGCTACTGAGGGTTGTATAATTGTAGGAATATTAAGTTTAGAAACATCACTACCAATTTCCAGAAGTTCTTAAATTATATTTAGAGACGTCGCGCAAGACAGTTTAAACTTTTAATCACGGTAACTTTTAGAACATAGTAATATATAGAAAATCACAATGTTAAAGATCCAACACGTTTGAGAAACTCCAAAAATTATATATTTTATTTGTAATTTATCAACCAAATTTTGAGTAACAATAGAATTTTGGCAATCGTCACCTAGCGAATATGCGAGATTAAGCATTAGAAATATTGATAGATGCAATAGTCAATAAAGCAGGATACGTTCCAAAAGCTACTCTAAAAATATTCCTGGGACCGTCATCAATACCGTATAAATGTCTATGATGGTATTACAGGGCACGTAATGCTGCATTGTGACTATGGATATACGAGGATATAGCATGAATTGGGCACGCTGAAAGAAAAAGCATAAGTGATTCTGGTTTTTTACTTCATACCCTACACTGAATGTTTATCAGTTTGGTAAATAGACTTCTATACAATAAAGCAGGGCTGTCCAGGGGAGACGTTTACGGGCCACTACAAATTCCTACATGAACTGGCGGGCCGTAGAAACTAAATATTATCAGTCTTCAATTAAAGGCAAATAAAAAAATGCAGAAGATATAATTCATACAATTTCTTATTGTTTTTATACTAATTTCTCTTTTACAATTCTGCCAATATCAATTTCAATATTACTCGTTGCCAAGCGTAGTGCGTAAACAAGTGACTTATCCGATACTGACGACCTGTATTTAGATTTTATAGCTAAAATTGGAAAGTTTGGGAAAACGATCACCGAGGAGCTTAAAAAAAATCTAAGCTTATTTCAGTTCAGCCCTTGTGAAATGGGTCGGATTGTAGATCACATAGCTCCAGTTGATAGCCGATCTTTACGCTTTCCATAGCAATTGTTACTGAATAAGTGAAAAATCGTTCTCTAATTCTTTGAAATCCTTCTTTTCTAGTGACATTTTGAATTATTTCAGTTTACTTTTAAACCCATTCACATTTCCATATAAGTTCGCTATGTTGTGTTGTTTGCCTTGTAACTTCAAATTTAATTCGTTCAAGTGTTGTGTCATGTCAATTAAAAATGCGAGATTAGCGAGGAACTCAGGATCTTTTATTTTGTGTTCTAGTTCGGTTGTATCAGATTTTATTTAATTTTTCAGGAATACAGGTATTTTTTTTTTCGTAAAATAAAAAAACACTGCAAGCACTGACTAGAACTTAACCATCTGATTTCTGAGTGTAAAAGCAAATGTCCATACGCCGCGTCAATTTCCGTTAAAAAATAGTGAAATTTTCGACGAGTCAAAGCTTTAGTTCCACCTCTAATAAGATCTGTTATTTTAACAGCTACCTTCATGGCATACATCTAGCGCAAGGATTTCCCACATAAAGCTTCTTGGTGTATGATGTAATGAATTAATGGACAACCAATACCATTTTGTTTAAGCAGCCAGCGCAAATCCTGTCACTGTCCCTGTCATAGCATTAGCTTCATCAGTCACAACGGAAGAACATTTGTGAAACCCTCCATAATCCATAACCATTTTATTAACAGCTTTAAAGATATCACTGCCTTTGGTTGAGCCATATAATTCTATTAAATTTAACATTTCCTCCATAATAGTAAAATACAGCGAATAAAAATTAATACTAAGTTGGGAATGTACAATCTTGGCACAATGACACTACTCAGTATATATGACCACTACACCAAACACTTTATTTTTGCACTCGACGCGCGTTTCGCTAACCATGTCCATCAGGAGCAATGATCAACTAAAGCTAAACTACAAATCGACCCTACTTATACTTAGCCTAACCCTTGAATTACTCAGGCGGAACTAATGGCATAGGCAAGGCCATCAGTTCCGGTCAAGTCACCAGTAGAGGGGACTATAAGGAATAGGCCCTCTGTCTTTATTTAAAGTACTTTTACATTTCATAATTTCCATATTTTCGTATGCATTCAACAATCTCCTATCAGATACATTTTTAATTAATCTTAGATTATCTAATGTTACAATATGATCAGCTTCAAGGGCATGTTCGGCAATGCTAGACTTTTCTGCTCTACTGTATTTTAAGTGTGCTAAACGTTCTTTAAATCGTATTTTAACTGACTTTTAGTTTGCTCAACATACTTTTTGTCAGAATCATTACAACTAATTTCATAAATTCCACTTTTCTCACAGTTAGGAATCTTATCTTTGGGATTTCCTAAGATATTCCACAGTTTGTCTGATGACTTATAGACTAAGGTGATGCTTACCTTATTAAATACCTTATTGACTCCCCTGCTATATTTCGGATTATATGGTATGGAGACATACTTGGTGTTATTTTCTTCGCGTGTAAAAAAGGCGGAATTCTGAATATTTAACCTGAAATTATGTCTATTTGTTAGCTTGTTTACTAAGCCATCGTCATAACCATTAACTCTAGTTATATTTCTAATACGATTCCTTTCATTATTAAAATTTACTCTATTCAGAGGAAAAGTGACCAAACGATGAACTAAAAAATGTAACGAGGCTAATTTGTGTTGTTTGCAATGAAATGAATCATTAGGAATATATCTATTTGTTACTGTGTCTTTCCTGTAGATATCAAATTCTAATCTATTGTTGTTTTTAATAATTAAAATATCTAGAAAAGGCAGTTGTCCGTTGTTCTCACCTTCGTAAGTGAATGTAATGGAATCATACCGGGTATTTAATTTGGAAACAAAATCATCAATATTTGCTTTCCTTGTATCAAAGATCTCGAAAATATCATTTACATACCTATACCATACCCTTGGAAAATATTCAAATTCTTGACTGGCTTCGGTTTCAAATTTACTCATTAATAAATTGGCTATGAAAGGTGATAAGCAATTACCCATAGCTGTTCCTTCTTTCTGAACATAAAATTGACTGTTATATTGAAAACAATTTTGTTGCATACAAAGTTTAGATAATGTTAAGTATTCATGAATAATTTCGTCCTCAGTAATTCCTCGAGATATTGTTAAGTTTATGGCATTGGCATTCTTGGGAACAAAGAACTGATATCAAGAGAAATTAAGATTTCACCTTCATTAAGAACTAGATTTTTTGTTTCATTATATTTATAGTTTATAGAATTCTAAAGAAATCTTCACTGCGAAAGTATTTAATGGTAAATTCTTAAGTTCTTTTGATAACCATCTGGATATTAAATATGTGGGTAATCCGACCTATGAAACCTGGAAAAGCAATGCGACCCATTGTTTAGGTCAATTAAACACGATTTAAAGAACATTTAGCACACTTAAAATACAGTAAAGCAGAAAAGTCTAGCATTGCCGAATCTAAGATTAATTAAAAATGTATCTGACAGGAGATTGTTGAACACATACGAAAGTATGAAAATTATAAAATGTAAAAGTAGTTTAAATAAAGTCTTATAGTCCCTCTACTGGTTACTTGACCGGAACTGATGGCCTTGCCTAGGCCATTAGTTTCGCCTGAGTAATTCAAGAGTTAGGCTAAGTATAAATAGGGTAGATTTGTAGTTTAGCTTTAGTCAATCGTCGCTCCTGATGAAGCTGACATGGTTTGGTGTAGTGGTAGTCAATATTAATAGTTAATATACGTCTGTCTGGTCGGTACTTTCATCCAAAGATATGGAATAGTATTCACTTTCTACAATGATTTCACACATTTTTTTTGACATATACTCTCCCATATCATCTATTCGTCGTGCCACTTTTTGGTTAGACAGTGCTACAGATTCAAATTTTTCCGCCAGTTTAGTCAACACTCCATCACTCGCTTTCGCCAATTGTAAAGAAACTTCGTAAGAAGCTGCTAAACTCAGTTCGTTGTCTGTATTTATTTTTGAAAAATATTTATTTCTTGCATTAGTTTTTTCTTATATTCGGCTACTACAATTTTTCTTGCTTCTCCGATATGTTTTTTTACACTTTTCGTCGTGTAAAGTGGTATGATGTAGTTTAACATTGTATTTTTTATACACAGACAAATAAAATGGAAATCATACACTGAATTTTATTATTGTTCTTGCAGATAAAATAGTCTAGTTCCCATCTCTCATTAAATGCACGATTCTCATTACATACCTTTTGCTTTTTCGTAGACATGATATAGTTGGTTACTTCTCACGAGAATTATGGATATCAATTATTAACATAAGTAATTATGAGACCCAAAGTGACGTTATACGTAGAAACAAACCAGTCACGACAAAAACGCGCACAAACACGCATCTGTACTGATTTGCCTATACACACTAGTGAGACCGCAAAAAAATCGATGTCGGAATTTTGTTCGTCTGGACCCCACAAAATGATTCCCCTTTCCAGATATTGAGATAGCCGAAATTTGAACTCGATTAAACGACGTTAACCCGTGCCGCTCGTCGCTCAAAGTTTGAAAAAATCCAAATTTTTGACCAAAAAGCTGACATATGGAGCCATAACTCCAGAACGGTAAATAATAGAAACACGCTTAATATCTCAAAAGAAAGCTAATGTTGTTCTTCAAAATTTATATTCTATACATAATTGTTGTTATTTTAAGTCAAACCGAGTTACAACAGCCTTTAGCCCCAAAAACGTGACCTGGTACCAGTAGGAGCCAGTTTGGGAGTATTCTAAGAATTTTACGGGTTTTTACATAATGTGTCTCGGAATTAACATTTTTTTGTTAAAAAGTATTTTGGAACTCAATTTTCAAATATAAAGAGCCTTTTGTTCAAATTTAATATTTTATTATATGGGGATTACCTAACTAGTTTACCAAAGAAAGACCCGTTTGACAGGTAAAAAGGAGGGTGAATCTAATTTCTATTTTAGGGATGGTGATTTTACTTCAGCGTACAACCGACCTTTTATTTTTTTCAGTTTAGTTTTCTAAAGTGCCTTTGAGCTGGTTAGATCGAACAATTATCTAGTGAAGATATTTTAAGACACTGAAGAGGACAGCATCTACCAGGAACTTGAGAGCTTGGACGAAATGGACATCCCTGAAGAAGCTGCAGAAGATCCAGGACCATCTGAGAGCAAGAGGATGAAAGTTTCATTTGCAAGGGGCGTTAAAGGGATTTTAAACATGAAATTGTCCATTTTATTAGATGGATGTAAGGTATCCGACAGAAATGCCACGAGAATTTTAATAGCTACTCTAGAAGCACTAAACCTTGACCCTCTTGAGTACAAAGTCTCGAAAACTTTATTACATGATAGAAGGCAAATGTTCAGAGAACAATATAATAAAAAATTTTTTGATAAAGTAAACATTCCTGAAAAAGAACCCGTGGTTGTCCATTGGGACGGTAAACTTTTACCGGGTGTTTTAAAAAATGAACAATGTGAGCGAATAGCTATAGCTATTTCATATGGCGAAAAGGAACAGCTGCTGGGAGTTCCTGTAACAGCAAATAGCTCTGGAGAGGAGCAAGCCGTAGCCGTATATGAATGCCTACATGAATGGGGTCTTCTCAACACCGTCAAGGCGATGTGCTTCGACACTACAGCATCCAACACGGGAAGACTCAAAGGAGCATGCGTCATATTGGAGCAAATGTTAGGAAGAGAATTGTTATACCTAGTATTCGACACAAAAATGGGATCAACCACTGGACCTCATCCAGACATTTTCAAGAGATTCCTCGCTGCGTGGCCCAAGATAGACAAAGGAAAATACGACACAGGTATCAGTGACAATCTAATACAAAAGCAGCTAACTCCAGAAGTAATTGCAAATGTTACTGCTGAATTCGAGACAAAATTAACTGAGAGCCACCCCAGAGATGACTACAAGGAGCTATTGCAGTTGGTTCTCGTATTTGTTGGATCACTAGGTGTGGGTTTTAGAACTCCAGGAGCCATTCATCACGCTAGGTGGATGGCAAAGGCTATTTACTGCTTAAAAATGTTCATTTTTCATCGTCAATTTAAGATGTCTAAAGAAGAAGAAAGTTCTGTGCGTGCCATTTCTGTTTTCCTAGTTAAAATTTATTGTAAAGGTTGGTTCAATGCTCCAAAAGCTCATCTTGCACCAAAGCAAGATTTAGGTATTTTGCATAGTCTGTTAGACTATAAAGAATGTGACAACAACATTGCAGAAATAGCCCTGACCAAATTTTCGAACCATTTGTGGTATTTGAATGCAAAGTTGGTGGGATTATCGTTTTTTGATCCCACCATTACAGACGATGAAAAGTTGTTAATGGCTAATAAATTGCTCAGTAGCACAGATGAACCATCACAGCACGCTAGGGTTGTAAATCCAAAAGTTAGGAAAGAAAACTTAAAAGAGGTAGTTGATGGAGGATTGGTAAATTTACTTACCAAAGAAACGTTTACATTCTTTGACCAATTTATTATATAAAAACAGATTTCCTAAGACAACATCCAAACACCTGGCCTCAAAATAATGACTTCCAAGAAGGATTGAAAATTGTCAAAACATTAAAAGTAGTTAATGATATGGCTGAGCGTGGTGTTAAATTAATAACCGACTTTAACGACCGGCGACCTTCTGACAAAAGATGAAGACCAAAAGCAATATGTCCTGCAAGTTGTAAGTAAATGCCGAGCATTATATCCTGACGTTTCAAAAACTACTTTAATAAAAGCTCTAGAATAGATTAGATAACTATGTAAAATTATCAACTCATGTAGGTACTACGTCTGTATCTTTTCTGTGTCTGTTTTGTATGTATTATATACCTAATTTTTATATTTTAAAATAAAAAATGTCATTAGACTTATCAGTATTACTTGTTTTTTTATTATATTTCTACTTTAAACTCAAAAATATACCAAAAAAAGCAAAATTTATCACTTAATAACAAAATATACGAAGTATGCTCCTAGTGGTACCAGGTCACGTTTTTAGGGCTAAAAGCTGTTGTAACTCGGTTTGACTTAAAATAACAACAATTATGTATAGAATATAAATTTTGAAGAACAACATTAGCTTTCTTTTGAGATATTAAGCGTGTTTCTATTATTTACCGTTCTGGAGTTATGGCTCCATATGTCAGCTTTTTGGCCAAAAATTTGGATTTTTTCAAACTTTGAGCGACGAGCGGCACGGGTTAACGTCGTTTAATCGAGCTCAAATTTCGGCTATCTCAATATCTAGAAAGGGGAATCGTTTTGTGGGGTCCAGACGAACAAGATTCCGACATTTTTTCCCCCTCTATGAGATCCGGTCACTCTAATACACACATACACGCGCGTATTTGTAAACAGAATACACTTTTGTTAATTCGGGAAGTCCCCCCTAACAATAATAAAAAGACCCATGTTGTTGCCATACCTACGAATAAATATTCCATTCCTTATTTGGGTTGCCAGAAAAATGAACAAAATTATACCAAATATATTGTGAATTTGAGTTTCTTTTTTTATTGCGACATGGTTTTTAATATGCAAAACTAAAGATTAAAAATTGCTTCGCGGGCCGCATATGGCCCGCGGGCCGTGATTTGGAAACATTAATCACACCATTCTGACAACCTTGTAGAAATCTCTCGGTTTCTGTCCTAAAACTTGCCAACTATAGAAATTATTATTAGTTTTTTTGACAGCTACAGAGAATCGATATTTCTGTAAAACCTTCTGTTGAGTCTTTTCTGTATGAGTATATCTAGAAGATTGTTGACTGAAAAGTTGTTCCACAGAAAGGGTCCCTACTCTCCTCTGTTTATGTCGCAGATCTTCTTCAGGTAAGAATCGAAACATGCTACATACTAGTCCTGCCACAATTATGTAGACACTCATAGCTCCAAATACACTTTTCGTCTTGATAACGTGAACATATATTGGAGGAACAGAAAATCGAGGATAGACACTTCAGTTCCTGTGTGCGCTTCACCGTTTCAAAGCAATAGAGAGGTACCAATATAACCAGCATATTGGTTAAAGCAACTTTATTGAGTACTGATAGTTCTAAGCAAGCTATTGTAACTGGAATAGTCAAGATCGTTCCTCAAAAATTATTTTTTTAACATCTGCAAAGCCACCATCACAAAATTTTGAGAAGATTTTTCTTGTTTTGAGATTAGAAATGAAAAAAAAAATATTATTTATATTTACTGGTTGAAAGAATTTATCTATTTTCATCCGATTTTTATGGTGATAGAATAAGAGGAATAAAGATAAAGTGTGAATTCTAGCTATTTATATTATATAACGTAAATGCCTATTTACTTATGGCATCCAAGTCGTAAGTTGAGAGGAAAAGTTAATATTCCTCTAAAACTATTTACTATTTTAACTCTGAATTTGAGGTATTAAAATATTGATTTACTGCTGCATTCTGTAGGAACTTGAGAGTACTCTTTTAAATTAAAATCAGATGCAAATTTAAAATAGTTTCTAATTTATATTTTAAAAGTTAGTTAAAAAGTAATGAAACCTATTTCTTTTACGATCATAAAGAATCACTACTACTGAACATCTTGACAAACCTATAAAGTTTGTCCTAATCATTTTTGATCAAGGACCATATTACACTAGCAGAAAAGTTGCCACGTAAACTTGAATGCCGCCCCAACTTTAAGTCTTCGTCAATCTCAGAGATTATAAAGCAAATATACATTAAAAAAGAGAAAGAGGCTGATACCTAATAAGATAATGTAAAACACAATCCTCTATCAATTATTACATTTTACAGGGAGCACTTACTTAATATTCCAGTTTTGAAGTTTCAATAATTTTAAGAATATTTTAAAATATTATTGGAATTAACGGTTATGAAGTTTGCGTGAAGAAGTTAAACTTTTTGATTTTTCATACAAGAATTGTATATAAGTTTTATCTTCATCAAATGTTCTAAAAAAATTGTTCTATTTATTTATTACTGAAATTTTAAAATCAATCCCTGACTTTGTGGTACATATAACTGTTCATAGTATAGTTAGTAGACTAATTTTTGTTATTACTCACTAGACAAAATTTTTCCAGGTACAGTTATAGTAGAGCTAATCTCAAAAATCGGAATATATGCCATTAAGTTTGATATCTTTGATATCGTATATATGCGTTACATACGATTTTATCACAGTCTTTAACTTGTCTCTAGAAAAGCACTCAAGTTTTAAAAATTTTATGATACTAATATGAAGAACTTATTCTGAGCACTGACAGTATTGTCTACCACTATCAACCTCAAATTTTGAGATACCTTTAACTTTCAGAGTAGGCAAGTATAATTTATAGATTGTTTTACTGTTTTTTACATTTTTTGTTTTTATTAATAATTGTTGTAAAATATTCAATGTTTAAATCTCAACCTAATTTGAAAATATCATTTCAGGATCTACAGATGATACTGCAGATTGTCTGCAATCCAAGGCTCGGCTTGTTTACATCTGAACGCGATCCAAGATTAACAGTAGATTCAAGCAAGGGAGACAAAATGAATTACAATTTGTTTGAATGTAAGTGTTGTCATGTTTCTAAAATTTAAAGTATTCAATGGTTCACCGGCTTTTGCTGTATTAGTTAAGGTCTAATTTACTGAATAAAATTATCGTGCATAGTATTAGCTAATTAATAGAGAAGAAAGTAAAAACATTATGTTTATAAGAAACACCGAATATTTTTCTTATAACCTGCTATTAAAATTAACAATTATGTAGCAACACCGGTACGCATTCCCAACAAGTTTTAATAAGACACCGTTGCAATTTTGTCCATTGTTTGTTACTTGTACTTACTGCACCGTGGATCATTGATTTGGCAGGAAACGATATTGTGAATGACATACTCTGTCTATTCTTTTTTATGTTTACGTCTGCAACCAGAATTTAGAAAAAATATGCCTATAACGTCTCAGAAAACTAAGTATCAGTAATTAATAAATGATTAAACAAACCTAGCGGCATTTTTTTAGAAAATCAGTTACAAGTATTTATAACTGTTATTAAGAGTGTTAACCAAAGCATATTTCTGAAATGTTTAAAACATTATGGAGAACCCAGATGGACTAAAATTTGCATAGCTCTTTTGATTTGTGTTTTGGCAGATTATTAAAAAATCACATTTCTTTTTTATGGGCCTAGCACACGTGCTGCAGAGAAATCCCTAAAGCGCTACAGGAGCAATGCGTGCGCGGAAAACGCGATTCGCATTAGTCTTGAATCGTTGTAAATTTTACTCGGTTAGAAACACAGTCCTGAGCAAATTATTTCGATAGGATGAGGTTCTCTATATAAAAGACTGCTTGAAAAGGGTTATGCGAGGAGTAACATACTGAACCTCATACGCATGTGAAGTATTAGCGTGACGTGTATTTCTAGCATGCACTGCTCCGGGAGGAATTAAGCGGGCTACATCTATCGAACACTTTTCATGAAAATGCTTCCGTTCTTCGATATTCAAACGAATCAAGGTTGCTGGCCAGCTCTCTTCCAAATAGAATCCAAGAAATGCAATGTATGTTTGGAAGCAGAGCCTCAAACATGGGAGCAGCATTCCATCGTTGGTCGAACTTGAGCCTTGTACAGAATTAACAGTTGTTGTAGTGTGAAAAACTTTCTAGTTCGAAATAACATTCCCAACTTTTGAGAAGCTCTCTTGCTATGCTTGCTACATCTTCATTCTAAGACATATATGCTCCCAAATCAACACCCAACAAATTGAATGATTCTGCTAAAGAAATTGAGTACCCCGACACACAATTATGCCGGATTCAGCAGCGATAACTCTTTTAGAAAAAACTGTCACCTGGGTTTTTGTAGGGTAAAATTCTAGTTGGTTACTGTCACTGTATGAGTAGCCGATGTTCGAGCGTTCAAGATGAATGAAGAGATAAGTGTCTGCGAAGCTGTAGATTGGATTCCTGGTTTTTTCTAGCAGATCGTTAATGTAAATGAGAAAGAGAGTAGGAGACAGTATGGAGCCCTAGAGCATACCGGCGTTAATAGTAAAGATGTTAGAAAGAGATCGGTCGATTACCACTCGTAAAGAACGCTCTTTAAGGAAACATGAAAGCTATAATGCTCCTAAGTACAAAAATTCAGAAAATAATAAGCTACTATATATACTAAATCTATTATGGTAAGTGAAAACAAGAGTGTGTTAGAAAAGTTAAATATCCTTGCACTAATTTTTCGTCTGGAGCTGATGAAGGAGTTTACAAATTTATTTATCAACATTTCTTAAGAGAAGTATTTTTTGTAACTCATGTATAGTAGCATCTAACAAGTTGTAGCCGTTAAACATTGTAAGTTTTACTGGGGAAGTTTGGCTCCAAACGGCTGTTTGCTGCAAGTTACAGAAATTACAAAGCTTCGTTATAAATGATCAAACCTTTTCTAAGAGCACAGTTAGACGTTAGATAATCTAAAAATATTTGTTTAAATACTAGTTATTTATTGAATCATTTCAAACCAAGGAAGTTTAGTTATTGACCGTCCTAAAAGTTTTAAGAAGTTTTGCTAAGATTTAATTTAATTTAAGTAATTTATTGTTTTATGTAAAGTATTTTTAGCTTGTAAATAATGACTATTATGAAATAATTTCTTTTATATCTTTTTACCAGGCAATAGCTATTTGAATTCAAAGTTTTCATGTCATAAACATTTTTAGGGGCACGAAAACATTCGAATTCAAAATTTAAATATTCAAATCGCTCGCCACGACGACACTAAATTTTTCAATCAGACGCCAGTATCGCTACTTTCAGAGAGCCAAACTTGTATACTGAATTGCCTATCTATACAATAGAAAATAATCAGAATCTCTTATACTGCCAAAATTTGCTGCGAAGCACACTTTGGATAGTGGCTGTAACCTATATGCGATAGTTTGTCATGTCTAGATATACAGGGTGTTAGGAAAATTGCTTAATATAGGTGAACTGGTTAATCCTTCTAGAAAAAGGGATTGCATAAAAATTCTAATACGTAGCAGTTCTATTTTAAAACGGAAAAATTGGACGTAAAAGAAATGATGAAATGAATGAAATGAAAAGATCGTTTTTCACTCTCCCACTGGTAAACAAAACAACTGGGATATGCATAAGAAATTTTATACAAAAAATTAAATATTTTTACCTATGTAATATAAATAGAAGTAATTGTTAACTTTCCAGGAATCAAGTACACCTGAAATTTTTCGTTTAAAAGCTATAACAACTCTAAAATTCTATCCAAAGATGAGTTGTTAACAAAATTCACTGCACCCAATTGAAATTTTAAATTTTGTAAATAGCGTAATAACACCACAACCACAAAAGTCTAAAATAAATCGAGGAAAAGTGCATTACCTAAACGAGTAATATAAAAATTATTTATTCAAATATCAACCACAACATGCAAACCGCTGATTTTATTTTTCTTGTGAAATAATTAGGGTGATATTCCAATATCAACAACGACTTTTTAAAAAGCAGGTCTGGCATGGTACTTTTCCCGTAATAATTTAATACTATTATTTTAATAATTCACTTTTTAATTATAAATATTTTTGAATCAGTAATACTCGCAAACAATAATCAATCAAAACCATCTGACTGAAATTGAACAGATGATAGTTTGCATGTTGAAGGTAGCAGGGAAATGATTCGAATACCGAGCGAGTTTCCATTTTATTGAGGCTACGAATAATAGGTTCACAGGTTGATTCAGAAATTAAACGCAGAAGGGTTTTGATTTGGAAAAGTTAGTTATGAATTTTTGTTGACCATTGATAGGGAAGTAAAACACTCAGCAAGTAAAGTTTAAATAAAATAAAAATTTAAAAATATACACAGAGAATTTATCTTACCTTGATCTTGATGCATTTTATACCTCCTGAGATACTTGAACTAGTACTTCTACTATTTATCGTTTTGAACCCTTGATACAGGTGTCAACTACCCCTATTCTAAAATCATTTAAAAAATCAAAAAATATACAGAAAATTAGTTCAATCTTGAGTTTGATATAAGCTATACTCCTTGAGACAATTTAAATTGTGGTTATATAGTTTCGCGTTTTAAATCCTTGGTAAGGATATACGAGGCTGGTTTGAAAAGTCCGTGCAAAAATAAAAACTACTTATGTGTTTGGGGTAAACCTTTTTTATTTTTCGACATAGTCTCCTTTTAGGCTTATACACTTCCTCCAACGATGTTCTAGTTTGTTGATCCCTTCCGAATAATAGGATTTGTCCAAGTCTGCAAAATATCCATTAGTGTCTGCAATCACCTACTCGTTTGAATAAAATCTTTGTCCCGTCAGCCATTTCTTCAAATTGGGGAATAAATAGTAGTCCAAGGGAGCCAAGTCTGGAGAATAGGGGGGATGTGAAACGAGTTGGAATCCTATTTCCATTAATTTTGCGACCACAACTGCTGAGGTGTGTGCTGGTGCGTTGTCGTGATGGAAAAGGACTTTCTTGTGGGCCAATCGCGGGCGTTTTTCTTGCAGCTCGGTTTTCAAACGGTCCAATAACGATGAATAATATTCACCTGTAATAGTTTTACCCTTTTCCAGATAGTCGATGAGGACTATCCCTTGCGAATCCCAAAAGACAGTCGCCATACGGTCGTCGCCTTTTTTGGTGCAGATTCCCCCTTTGTAACCCATTGTTTAGATTGTTGTTTGGTCTCAGAAGTATAGTAATGTATCCATGTTTCATCCACAGTGACGAAACGACGCTTAAAGTCCTCCGGATTCTTCTGGAACAGCTGCAAACCATCCTTGCAACACTTCACACGATTCCGTTTTGGTCAAGCGTGAGCAATCGCGGCACCCATCTTGCAGATAGCTTTCTCATGTCCAAATGTTTATGCAAAAATATTATATACCCGTTCAGTCGAGATGCCCACAGCACTAGCAATCTCACGCACCTTAACTCTTCTGTCATCCATCACCATATCATGGATTTGATCAATGATTTCTGGAGTCGTAACCTCCACAGGCCGTCCAGAACGTTCAGCGTCACTTGTGCCCATATGGCCAGTCCGAAAATTTTGAAACCACTTATAAACTGTTCTAATCGAAGGTGCAGAGTCACCATAATGTTTATCAAGCTTCTCTTTAGTCTCCTGAGGCGTTTTGCCTTTCATAAAGTAATGTTTAATCACCACACGAAATTCTTTTTCGTCCATTTCTTGAAAATCACTCGACTTCCTTGATTCACACGAATGCCAAACACAAAGAAATAGACCAATATGGCTGAAACTTGGAGTGCGTTCATTCAAGAGATGCTACTAACTAAACATGACCTCGATACGCGCCAGTGGTGGCATCTCTCGGACTTTGCACGGACTTTTCAAACCAGCCTCGTAAGCCACCCTTAATGGAAAATTATTAATAAAATTACAAACATACTTAAAGAATTTCTTCCACCTTGAATTTGCCTAATGATATAGTTTCCTTGAGTATGTTTCTTCATAATTTTTTGAATATTTTTAAATGAGGATAGTTTACAACTTTACAATGCGTTCAAGACGCGAAGCTGTAAAACTACTAGTTAAAATGTCTCAAGGAGTATAGTCTATTTGTATTTTTTTTGATTTACGGATAAGGGAGGTTAACAACCTTGTCAAGGGTTCAAGACTACTAGCTAACGTATCTTAGGGGGTACAATGTATCAAACTTAAGGTCGAAAAATTCTCTGTGTATATTTTTTAATTTTTATTTCATATTTAACCTTTGCCTTATACCCCTATCAAGGTTCAACAAGAATTCTTAATTAATTTTCTAAATCAAAACTCTTCTGCGTGTAAAATATTAATTAAGTCGTAATGAAGTATCGATAGAGGTTAAAAATCAACAGATAAACTTCTTATATGTAGCCTCTATAAAATGGAAACTCGTTGAGACTTCGTCGCTAACTTCACGTCTGCATAGATCGGGGAATCCAAAATTAGTCTCGGAAACGTCTAGATGGAAAAAATATAAAATTATTTGGATTTGCATTTAGTGACAATATACCAATAGCAAAATGTTTATAAAAATAATTAAAAGAAATAACTCAGTTGTACGGACATACCAACAAATAATAATTTAGTTTAAATTTTCTATTATTTTATACGAGATAATAGTTCTAAGTAACTAAAAAATAAAACAATAGTTTTGAACGGTGCGTGGTGTTGTTAATACCTGATTATCGAATTATTATTCGAAAACACAACAAAGTAAGTAATTAGTAATAAATTATCTACACCCCTTGAGCTAATGTTATCAGAGATATCTCTCACTTTTCCTCTCGTATTAAAAAAACCATTGATTGTTTACCATTTCGGTATTAGTCTTGGAATTAGGACAATTTTTCTCAAATTCTGGTTCCATTTTGCCTAAATATATAAGGTGAACTGTATCGTCAACTTCAGCTGGTAAGGGGCAATAACCTGGAAGACGTGGGAACGCACATCTTGTAGCAGGATCTCTTTCCAAATAATAGTTAAGAATTTTTCTACAGTATGATTAAATATTACTTTCTCTATTTATGTCTATGATTTATTATTATTTTAATTTAGGTTTTTAGTAGATTTCTCACATGTGAAAATTTATAGTCAGTGATTACAATAGTACATGTGACAACACTGAAGAATTTCCATATACTGTTAAGCGTTTTCGTCGTCTTTGTCCAATCGCATCCATTGATCAGATGTCAGGTGCGGGTTAGTTTGGCACTAGAATTTAACTTTATCTTTCATCCCCACGAGTCACCTATTTCAGTATGTTAATTTTCATAACCACCTAGGTAAAATAGATAACTAAAAAGTAATATTGGTGTGTAGTTTTTATGTTTTCATTCGTACTGGACTTAAGCCCTGGACTTACTTGTACGATCCTCCAAGTTAACGAATAAAATCCTAATCAGTAAATATGCTGTAGTGTATAAAAACATTCCTTAAGAATAAATGCGGGGAAAATACACAGGCCAGGGATCATTCGTGTTGGCTTCAGACATCAAGATCGTCGGCGGGTCGAAGCCATGATTGTGCTCGAATTTATAATATATTTTCCTCTTAATATCCTAATATTATAATGTTTTCTTTTTTCTAAACCTCTGCAGTGGTTGTTGGATATGGATGAAAAACGCTGAAACGTTAACTGCGTTAACAATTGCCAATATTAAATAAAAAGCTTGCTAAGCTCTCTGTTTGACACTAATTAACTGATCCTTCAAGCGAGGCTCTGTCCATTACCTATGGTAAAAATTTTTATTACTTACGTATCAAATAACGTCAAGAAAACAAATTATATATATATATATATATATATATATATATATATATATATATATATATGTATACATATATATATATATATATATATATATATATATATATATATATATATATATATATATGTATATATATATGTATATATATATTTATATATATATATATATATATATATATATATATATATATATATATATATATATATATATATATATATATATATATACAGTCGACATTGTTTATAATGAAAAACTCTTTATAGTGCAATTCTTACATACATAACAATGTATACGGATTTTTTTCTTTATATACTACACTATTACTCTCTAAAGTGAAATTTCGGTCAACATTTTGGTCTTTCACTATATAGAGTGTCGACTGTATATATATATATATATATATATATATATATATATATATATATATATATATATATATATATATATATATGTATATATATATATATATATATATATATATATATATATATATATATATATATATATATATATATATATATATATATATATATATATATATATAATATATATATATATATATATATACATATATATATATATATATATATATATATACAAATGTCGTCCTTTTCAAAAAATCCATATGATTTTTAGGAAGTACCAACCTTCAAACGATACGTGTCAAAATTTCATAACATTTCGACGATTATTTTACATGTTACAGTGGTTTTAGTGACGCTACTTTGGATGTTTTCAAAACAACGGAGAAAATCGAATTTCGTGTGTTGATTAAACACGGTTTTTTAATGGGAAAAGATACCGTTCAAGCAAAGCAATGGCTTGATAAGTTTTACGGGGACTCTGCCCCTGGAAAATCACTCATCATTTACTTATGTAAAATTTAAACGTGGTCTTACAGATACAAATTATGCTGAATATTCTGGACGCCCAAATGAGGTGGTTACACCGGAAAACAATAAAAAAAATCCACAAAATGTCCGTAAAGTAAAATTGCGTGAGATAGCTGACACCCTAAGGATATCAAAAGAACGTGTTGGTCATATTTTGCATGGACATGATAAAGCACTCTTCGAAATAGGTACCGCGTTTGCTCACAGAGGACCAAAAACAACAACGTATTGATGATTCTGAGTTTAAGCGCAGTTTTAAGCGCAATAAAAATATTTTTTTCATGCGATATATGACAATGGATGAAACATGGATCCACCACTACACACCGGAATCAAATCGGCAGTCAGCTGAGTGGACAGCAGCTGGCGAACGCCGCCCGAAACGCCACAACAGTAGGCTGGGAAAGTTTTGGTCTCCGCATTTTGGGAAATGCATGGAATAATTTTCATCGACTATACTGAGAAGAGAAAAACCATCAATAGCGAATATTATATGAAGAGACTGGTGCGTTTGAAGGCAAGAATTGCAAAGAAATATCCCAAAATGAACAAGAAAAGAGTACTCTTTCATCAAGACAATGCACAGTGTCACAAGTCAATGGTTACGATGGCAAAATTGCCTGAATTGAAGTTCGAATTACTGCCTTATCTACAGTATTCTTCAAATTTGGCCCCCCACTGACTATTATCTAGACACAGACCTCAAAAAAAAATGCACGCGGGCAAGAGATTTGGCTCCAATTAAGAAGTTATCGTCGAAACTGAGGCCTGTTTTGAAGCCAAATACAAATCCTTCTACAAGAAAGGTATAGAAATATTAAAAAGCGTTGGGCGGGTTATATCGCTTTTGAAGGAGACTATCTTGATGAATAAAATCGAATTTTGAAAAAAAAAAATGTGTTTTAAAGCAACTAAACTAAAAACTTTTCAGCGTACATGTTTTATATATATATATATATATATATATATATATATATATATATATATATATATATATATATATATATACACTTAGAGTAACACTAGTTTCACTGTACATCTAAAAGTAGAAATGTTAGCTATTCATAGGGTTTCACAAATTCTATTGAATTATGTAGTCTATCACTGATTTCGTATTAACCAACTATTAAATTTCAAGGTTTGTATAAAAAGTAATGAGACAAATTCGGGAAAAAAATGTATTAAATATAACGCTATAAACAATTAAAATTCTTTAAAGTAGGATCCTTGGATGTCGACATACTTCTGCCAACGAGTTTTCCACGCTTGGAAGATGGCCTGGCCGTTTGGGCCTTCAAGCAGCGTGTCGAAACCTGTTTGACCTCTGCTTATGTCCCATGGCGGTATCCTTTGGGGGATATCCTCACGCGGGGAAAAGAAAAAAGTCTGCCGGGGCCAAATTGAGACTATAGGGAGAGCTGGGGAAGCGCTAAGATGCCGTTCCGGACCACGAAGCAGGTATGGCTTGATGCAGTATCATGCTGCGGCTTCCAATTGTCGGCAATGTCTGGCTAGATCATGGCCAACGTCTGCATATCCGATTTTCCGACTCCCACACAGAATTTAACGGCGTAGCGCTGTTCGATAGATAGAACGTTGCATTTTTAAGCTTCGACCGAGCCTACAGATAGGGGTCCACTACAACCACGATATGAACTGCACGGAAGATCGTATGCGATTAGCCTTAGGTGCGTTTTGGAGCAGATTTCCACTTCCATCGAACTAGCCTAGAGCAAGCGCGCTGCGACGTACAATCCCGTCAGAAGAAAAATGGTCTCATTACTTTTTATACAAACCTTGTGTGTATATATCTATATATATATATATATATATATATATATATATATATATATATATATATATATATATATATATATATATATATATATATATAAATATATAATTATCTAAATACAGATATATATTTATCTTTCAAGAACACTAGTTTAACTGTATATTTACAAGTAGAAATGTTAGCTATTCATAGAGTTTCAAAAATTCTATTGAATTACCATATCATCTTGAATGAGATAGATCCTCGGAGTTATGTAGTTTAATGCTGATTTCGTATTAACCAAGTATTAAATTTCAGTATTAAAGTTATAAGCTGATGTTCTGAATTATTATTTGAATGCTAATTTTTGAGCTAAAATGGAAGTTGTGAAATATAGATATCTTAAGGAAAATAAAACATGATATATGTTGTTTAAGACCATAAATCAATTTACCTCAATCGAAACCTTAAAAAAATTTATATTTTTACTCACATACTACATCTCTATAGTTAAGTTGCGAAGAGGCTAGCGCTCCACGGGTAATATTCGGTACTGTTTACTTTGTAAATAACAGTTAGAAAAATATTGACGTTAAGGATCCTCTTAGTGACCTGACTAGATAATTTAAGTCTATAATTGAAAAGTACATCTAAATTTTTAAGCTTTGTGTTAAACAGTGTCTTTTAATGATAAGAAAATTGAATTCAATTGTCTGTAGTGGTTATTCACCTTAATAACTTTTCTGATTTAAAAAAATTAAATTGAATATACAACGAGTTTATAATATTAGAGGGTACATGCTCGTCTTGGTTAATTAAGTTGTACGAGATGATATTGTTATTATTAAAAAAAATTACTTATTGCCTACGTAAAAATGAAGCGAGTAATTATATATATATATATATATATATATATATATATATATATATATATATATATATATATATATACATATATGTATGTATATATATATATATATATATATATATATATATATATATATATATATATATATATATACATATATGTATGTATATATATATATATATATATATATATATATATATATATATATATATATATACCGATATATATTCATCTTTCAGTAACACTAGTTTAACTGTACATTTAAAAGTAGAAATGTTAGTATTCATATATTTCAGAAATTCTATTGAATTACCATATCACGTGGGATGAGACAGATCCTAAAAATCATGTAGTCTATTGACCAACTGTTAAATTTCAGTGTTAAAGTTATAAGCGATGTTCTGAATTATTATTTGGATACTAATTATTGAGCTAAAATCTCAAGCTGTGAAAAACAGATATATGATATATATTTTTTAAGACCATAAATCAATTTACCACAATAATTTTGCCTGAATCGAGACCTTAGTGAATTTAATATTTTTACTCGTATACTAACTACATCTCTATAGTTAAGTGGCGAAAAGGCTAGCGTTCCAGAGGTAATATTCGGTATTGTTTACCCTGTTAATAACCATTAGGAAATATTAACGTTAAAGATCCTTTTAGTGATCTGACTGAATAATTTAAGCCTATAATTGAAAATTATAACTAAATTTTTTTATGATTTACGTGTTAGACAATGCCTTATTAATGATAAAAATATTGACTGAATTCAGTTTTCTGTAGTGGAGATTCACCTTAATAATTTTTCTGATTTAAAAAAAAAAAGTTGAATACACAACGTGTTGGAAATATTAGAAGGTACTACGTAAAAATGAGGAGAGTAATGATGTATATATACAGATATATATTTATCTTTCAGTAACACTGGTTTAAGTGTACATTTAAAAGTAGAAATGTTAGCTATTCATAGGGTTTCAGAAATTATATTGAATTACCATGGATGAGGTAGATCCTCGGAATTGTGTAGTTTATTGATGATTTCGTATTAATCAACTATTAAATTTCAGTATTAAAGTTATGTTTTGAATTATTATTTGGATACTAATTTTTGAGCGAAAACGTCAAGCTGTGAAAAGTAGATATCTTAAGGAAAGTAAAACATGATATATATTTTTTAAGACCATAAATCAATTTAGCTCAATAATTCTGCCTGAATCGAAACCTTAGAGAATTTAATATTTTTACTCGTATACTATATCTCTATAGTTAAGTGGCGAAAAGGCTAGCGCTCCATGGGTAATATTCGGTACGTTTATTCTGTAAATAACTATTAGGAAATATTAACGTTAAGGATCCTCTTAGTAACCTGACTGGATAATTTAGGTCTATAATTGAAAAGTACATCTAAATTTTTGGGCTTTATGTATTAGACAATATCTTATTATTGATAAAATTATTGACTGAATTCAATTGTCTGCAGTGCTGATTCAGCTTAATAACATTTCTAATTTAAAAAAATTAAGTTGAAAACACAACGTGTTTGAAATATTAGAAGGTACATGCACGTCTTGGTTAATTAAATTATACGAGGTGATATTGTTATTTGAACAAAAAGAAAAAAATAAATTTACTTATTGCCTACGTAAAAATAAGGAGAGTAATGATTTATACAATATCTCTGATAAAGCAGATAAAGACTTTTTTTGTAACTATGTTATTTTTTGCTCCAACATAAGATGGTGTGTATTGATTTGTGATTATCAATATCAAGTTAGAAGTCAAAATTGGGCATTTTCTCTAACCTGAAACTAACTAGAAATGTGACTGATCCTTATAGAGCTTTTAAGTAGAACATAATGATATTTCTTCAGATATTAAGTAACACAGGTGTCTGTAGCGAAGTACCCTTATATACCTTTCTGGCTAGGCACTGCTGTTTTATAAAAATATATAAAATATATTTATTATATTCATTATTTTAATAGTTGGTCTGATAGGCTATCGAAAACATATTAACTTATTTTTACACAAATTTTACATATTCTATATAATAATGCAACATTACTTAAAAGCTAATTATGATTACTCATCATTAGCTGGATTGTTCAGCAACGACGAGAGCATAGCTCTGTAGGATTTAAACAATCTAAACATGTGCGTGCTCTAAGAAACTAGTTACAATGTTAATGCTTTGATTTTTCATATACAACTTTCAATTTAACAAAAATAATAATTTTCCAGTTAGTTTAAAGTGAAAATCAAAAATCCATCATGCCACATTTTTTTCCTGTATAGGTACTGTAGGCAATAATTATTCTTTAAAACTACGGTTTTGGTAATGATTGGGATAGTCTTGCTATTTCCGACACACACAAACAGATATCTAAATGCCAGCTCACATCACCACCCAACTCAACTCATCTCTGTTGCCAAATTCTTAGCTCGCCGATCACAAACCCTCACTGGCAAGGAATATTTGCAACAAGCAACTAAGCTCCTTCGAAACGTTTTACTTTCAAATGGATACAATCAACACACCATTCGGCAGGCCCTAAATAAACTACAAAAACGAGAAAGAAAGACGTATACTACAAAAGCTTTTCCCCCATATACAAAAGGCATTACGGACAAAATGGTAAGACCTCTAGGAAAACACCAAATCGAGACTATTTACACAACGGATCAAAAAATTAAAGATATTCTACCAACACCAAAAGACATTATAGCCTCAGAAGACCAAGGTGTATATGAAATTCCATGTCAGGACTGCAGCCTTTTATACATAGGCCAAACAAACAGGAAAATCAGCGCCAAAAGAGGCGAGCACAAAAACGCCGTAAAACAAAAATCCACCACCTCTTCCCTAGCACAACAAGCACTTAACACCGGCCACATAATCGATTTTGAAAAAAACCACAGCCCTACAAAAAAGTGAAACCCTATCTACTAGAATAATCCAAGAAGCCATAGAAATAGAAAAGAGGCCCAACAACTTAAATGGCCGGGATGATAACCAATGTTTACCTAACTCTTGGAAACATATCCTATCTCAGTACCAAGTCAAACCAAGCGATACAACAATTCAACCGTATGTTACTCCTTCAATACAAACTTCACAACGAACCATAGGACGGAAAACGCGCATATATATATATATATATATATATATATATATATATATATATATATATATATATATATATATATATATATATATATATATATGAGTAGAAAAACAAATAAATCCGTAAAAGTGAAAAATGAAATAAAATCGTAAGTAAAATAATTTACTATTCTTTTATCGTCATGGGGTGTAAGTGCACACTTTCTTAAACGTAAACGTAACTGTTTTCTAATCTACTTGTGTGCAAAAGGAGCCAAAACCATATTCACAAGCATACTTGATACACTAGTAAAGCAACAGTTACGTCAAGTAGAATTGTGCCAATAGATGCATTTGCATCTAACTTTACATCTCCATTCCAAATTTAGTATACGAAGTAATAATAAGATATATTGCCCCTATATAGACCAAATAGTTTCATGACTTGTTTCCAATAGTATAAGGTAGAATCTTCATATAATAGAATGAAATGTGACAATAATCAATATACAGTAGAAAGAAAAATTAATTGTTTTTTTTTAAAGAAATTTAACATCTATCGAAGATGTTCTGCTCAATAGGGTATTTTTTAATTTTTATCTGATATGAAGTTAAACTCACGAAGCTTAAAAAAATACTTTTCTAATCTACTGTTATACATACAGTTAGACCAGCGCTTTTCCACTTGTTTCATTCCACCAAAAAAAAAACAGTTATTTGCGCCTCCAAAAGAAAATGACAGCACAGCGGCTTTCAACTCATCATCCGAAGATAATTTTCGGCCCTAAGGGCTTTCTTTAGACATCTGAACAAAAATAAGTTACGCTGAGTGGTAAAATATGGTTATAGGATGAATGTTTTAAGTCGGTGAATCCACCGAGGGTAATAGTTAGGACATTCTTTAGTGAAAAACTTTTGGTCCATTGCCCCCTTCAGTGAGAAAATTTATCACTCAAATTAACATCACGCTTTTTTCGGAAGAATAGGAATCGTAAAATTTGCATAACCTAACAGACCCATTCAAATTTTGTCTGAATACCTAGAACACCAACTGCAATTTGGCAACCAACAATTTGTTTGTACAACGCGATCTTCATGACTAGGTCGATAACTCGTGCATTATTTATCCCAGTTTTGTCTTTTTCTTATTAAGAGATGTTATTTTTTTGTTCCCAACAAGATTTTGACATATGTTCTAATTTTCATTTAATTTACCAAAAATAATAATTTTGGAGTTCTCTCCTTTAGCATGTGAAAATATCCTCTATTATTAGGGAATATGGTGGTATATCACCATATATCATATTCTAATTTAAACTCAGAAATAAGAGTACGAATAATTGTACAACCCAAAAGAGTAACCTGAACTAAAAAAAGGAAAATTATAGGGACAAAAATTAGACTAATACTCAGATATATAAAGTAGATAACACATTATATTATATTTTACTATATTTTATATGTCATCCATTTTATGGTATTTCAGCTTGCTATTTTACTTCCCAAAAGGTATAGAAGTAGTATGAGTGGGGAGGCTTATAGCTAAACAAACAAACCAGACATCCTTTTGGCTTGCCCCATCGAACGGTTATAACTTTATATATTTTTCGTGGAAAACGTTTTATTCTTACATTTTTTTGTACTTTTAAACTCAACAGATGCATCTATTAGGTTTTTTTTAATTCTTAAAGATATGGTAGTTTTAACATAAAACTGAATGTAATTTCTTGTCTTATTATCATAACACACGTGGTCAAATTCTTGTTATATATGAGTAGTAAATTTAAAATCGAAATTCTTTTGATAGGCAATCTGTACAGAAAATCGACTGGATATCCTAATAATCATACCAGTACGCATCCAAATATTAGTATGACGTCTAATATATCGGAAATAACCACCATTAGTTCCCAAGCTTCAGAACAATATGGCAACTAATATATCAGAATTGTCTTCTTCTCGGATTTGGCACAAAGCCTGTCTTTCTTCGTCCATAGAATGCGATTGCTGATACTACTCGTTCAATACTTGATTGTAATAACCTTTCATTTTTATTAGTATCTAGTTTTTGCCACTTAAATTGTTTTTTTTAAATCCATTATTGAACTAGCGTTTTATATTTCGAAGTGTGAAACGAAAAAATATATTTATTATAAAAAAGTCAATTTTGACTTTTGTTTAGATTAGATTCTTTTAAAAAATTACGACACCTGACGTTAATAGATGATGCGAATTTAAAATATTTTAGATAGTTAACTAAAGCAACTAGACACAAGACCAACTCGAAAATTTGAGCTATCAAATCCATTAAATACTCTTGAGGTGCGTTTATACCCCTAAAGTTATTAAGAAAAAGAAAATAATTACTAGCTATAAAAACATTTAAATAAAAATTCTAAATCCAATTTAAAGTATTGTTCTAAATATTGACTCTTTTCAACTGGTTGAAAATAACAACACTTGCTGTATTCCTTATTATCAACAGGGGATATGTTCTTCATTCTCCGAGTGGATATCGAAATTTTTTAAATGAAATAATATTGTGAAATATTGTATACCCTGTCCCAAAATATAAGATCATAATTTTTACCATTTTAAGTGGGCATTATAAAAATTCTGACCTTTTGTTTACGATAGGTTGTAGAGATGGACTTAAGAATTTTATTCATTAATGCAAATAAATAAAATTAAAAGTGTTTCTGGAGATGTTTATTTATAGATGCATGTAAAAACAAACTGATAAAAAGAACAAATATACAGTTTGAATGAATAAAGTTGTAAGAGGGGACATATTGTATAAATAAGAATATATTTTAACTTAAGCCTAATTCGGTTTCACTACCACTGTCATCAGCTGAGGTAATTATAAATATATGAATCTTCAACTTTAACAACATGCTGAATGGAATTCTTCCAGCTTTCACAATGTATATCATTTATAACTTTTTTTACTAATTCAACCGCTGACACGCTTAAAGTAGGAGAAACATTTTTTTGCCCTTATTTTTAATTTAACTTGATGCCAAATATGTTTCAATGGGATTAAACACACAATAATACGGAGGAAGCCGCACAACAGTGCGTCCCATTTTCTCAGCTATACTATCACAAACATATTTCTTCTTCAGTTTATAGTCACTCAAAAATTCCAAAAGACCACTTTTTTATAACTAAAGTCAAAATAAATATCATTTTCTAACATATATTCCTGTAATTCCGATTTGGCGTTGGCTGCATTAGGAACCTTATTTAGTAGGCGACTATGGTAACTTGCATTGTCTATAACTATAACACTCTAATCTCTTATCTAACACTAGAATCTTTTGTTTTTTGCAGATAATAGTAGACAATTTGAAACCCAGCCCTTTTCAGATCCAGCATGCAAAATGGTTATTCGTTTACCTTTATTTGAAGGTGCGTTAGTCTGGAATTTTGTACTGCTGTCAACCCACCCTTTTTGCACAGTGTCATGGGTATCGAACCATGTTTCGTCAAGGTAAATTATTGGCCAATTCTCTGATCGATACTTTTTAATTTCTGGTAAATACGTATGTTGCAAGATTCGTAATCTTTGTGACTCCATCACTACTTGCCTTTTTTTGATTTTTCGGGAAGTGAATCCTATTCTTAAGAGAATTCTGTGAAGGGTGATCTCCACAATGTATATTGGTCCCGTCCTGCACCAGTCTTAATTTTATTTTGTCTAATATCAGCACCAACTGCTCTTCATACATAGAATATATTTTTCTCCTGATGACGTCTTTTTCACAATCGTCTACATGATGCATTTGAAAATCTTTCCATTTTTTCCTATTCCTGAGTGATGGTTTTCCTAAAATACCCTTAATCATAGAGATTGGGGTTTTTGTTAGTTCACTGGTTTCTTGCAAAGCACTTTGTTTATTCAAATTTCTTTTTACCAAACTGTCGTAAACATTTTTCACTATTTGTTTAGCGTCAAATGATAAATGTTTTCTCTTGCGATAGCCACTATTGCAATTTTCCCACGGACGCCATATAATTAAAATAGAACCGTTGTGTTGTAAGTAAAACTAAAAATAAAAATAATAAAAAGTATCTTTCGAAGCTTAATGGGGACCTGTGGTCATTAGGCCTATATTATCAAATACTTGAAGGGCTCCAAAGCGGGTTGCCAAGTAGTAAATATATAGGTAAAAATAGATCCAATATGATTGATATGATTGCAGGTGCAAGTGAGGGCGGTATATAAAGTAGGTAAAATAAAAATACGTTTATCGTATTACCTGGCAACTATGCACAAAATCTTAATAGGGTCGTTTATTGCCCCACTGAAAAAGCAAAAAGTCAGGATCTTATATTTTCAGATTCATTTTAACTTTTATTTTTCGTATTTTGAACGGATTTAGTTCCTTGTGAAACAAAACGCAAAAACATTTTTGAATTATTTAAAAGTAGAAATTAAACTAATTTGCTTTTTAATATTTCAATATTTTATTCGAGAATAACTTGACATATGATTCCCCTTGTTAGGGCTTTTTCAAGGGTACATCCAATAAAATATTAAAACATTTAAACGCAAATTAGCTTAATTTATTCTTTTAAAAATTTAGGGACTGCCCTGCAGCACGAGCAGCTAGATCGTCTTTTTGGAGAGAATATGCATAAGAGATAATTTTTGTACGTCTTTTGAAAATAGTCTCTATAGTTGTTCAAAATTTGGTTTTACTGTTTGTGCACCATGAAAAAATACTGAAGAGTTATTTAGTTGTTGATATAAAATTAATTCACGTACAACCGTTGCGTCCTGAAAGAAAAAACAGGAGTTTAGTGAAACGCTACACGTTTTAAATAAAGAAGAGTATATTATAAACAAAATAAAAATTCCTAACTTTATTACACTCTTAAAAATTACTTCGACTAAATAAAAACCCCATAAGCTAGAAGAGTGTACACTATGGCATAGAGTCTTTAAATTAAGATTATTAAGTTTTTAATAAAGGCTTGATAAAACACGATATTAAAAGTTTGTGAAATTAACTCCGCGAGTTACACGTGTTGAGTAGTCGTTGGAAACGCACTTGTAGACAGGAAGTGAGATATTTAGACTGGTGTGCTTATGACTTACTGATTGGTTTCTCCTCGTGGGTTTTCCATAAGTTACTTGGCCTCTCTTGGTGAGATTCTCATAAAAATATTGTCTCAACCATTAACATCCTAGTTTCATTTGGGTTGCTAGACAGTTTTTGACCTGAAATGCCTGAGGATGAGCAGAATATTTCAAGAAAGGAAAAAGGCCTTAAACTTGAGAACTAGAAACCGTTACTGCACTACTGCATCACTAAAAAACCACTCTGGCGTGCTGGAAAAGAAAGCCACTACGGCCTACTGGCGGAAAAAAGCCGTTACTGCTTCATGGTGGAAAAAGCCCTTAAAAATTCCATCTGGCCGCTTAAATATCTTTATCCCCTCTCTAGGTCATTTCCTGGCATGCAAATCTCGACGTGTTCAATGCGAACTAAATAAGTCAAGTCGGCAACACGCGTTACACACTTTGCCGATTTAAATTAAACTGCTCAAAAATTTAAAACACTGTTTTAAGCTACACTGCTCAAAAATTAAAATCACTGCAATAAATATAAAAATATAATAAAATATAAATTATAGGGAAAAAAAAACAGTGTCGTAACATGATCTTCAAATCTAGGAAAAAATGAATATTACAATATATTATATTATTTTTCATTTAAGTGTGGCGATGATCTTTCTCGCATGGTGTAGCCAACATTAGAATGTCAAATGGATCATCCTATATTTAATTAAAACTTTAAACATTTCTGTTCCATTCTACTTTTCGTCAAAATTTCGTATTTCCTCTTAAAAGTCTATCTCGTAAAAATTAACATTTTTTTTTACTTTGAAACTTGGTAGTTTATAAATAATATGTCTTAGAACAAAAAGTTTACACTTTCCTTTTCACTCTCTATCTAAAAATAGGAACTTCCTCTTCAACTGGAAGTGACCAGAATTATAAATTTTCTAAATATAAAAAAATAATAATAGTATTTACAAAGATTTAACTTGAGTCCATAGTTTTTCTAAATTGACTTCGTAAATTCAGGGCGTCCTTATTTTCCATAAGAAATCCAAATCATGCGATTTATTAATCGGGAGTTTAAATCATAATTTCAGAATAAAGCTTTTTGTGAGAATTAAAAAAAAATACTGCTTTCCATTAAAGACGAAAAAACGGTCTTATCGAAGGTAATTAATTTTACTTTTTCCCTTACGATTCGTCTCGCGTTATAAAACTTATTTCGTTTTAATTCAATGTGTTCGAAGGAAAGCCCTTAAGAGACCTTAATGCGTTTCAGGGGCATTTATCTTAATATATCTTTTAATTTTCAACTGTTTTCGACTTTCTACATCGCAGTGAAGAACTTTAGTGTCTCTTAACTTGTTCTTAGACTATAACTTACAATTTCAATGAAATTAGGAGTAGCGAGTGTATGAAGACAAGAAATAGCAAACATAATTGAAACAACAGATTCAGTATTTATTTAGTCTTATCTATTTCAAGGTAAATAAGACCGCAAACATTGTTATAAGCAACCAGCACTGAGAAAATGTTCAGTCAATCGGTATTACCCATATATATGTTACTTCCGCACTAAATCAAAGTATTATATTCATGAAAAGAAATCACCCTCCCAGATTCTTTTACATTTTAAGGTTCCTCGATCGCAAAAGTCATTGTCACTCATTTCTGTCGGTCTATCTGTCTGTCTGTTGGCATAATCATTATGGAACGAGATCAATTTCAAACTTGGTATAGTCGATCCCAAAATATAAGATCCTAATTTTTGCCGTCTTAAGTGGGCAATATAAAAATTCTGACCTTTAGTTTATGATAGGTTGCAGAGATGGACTTAAGAATTTTATTCATTAATGCAAATAATTAAAATTATAAGTGTTTTTGGAGATGTTTATTTATAGATCCATGTAAAAACAAATGGATAAGAAGTACAAACATACAGTTTGAATGAATGGGGTTTACAAGAGGGGACATATTGTATAAATAAAAATATGTTTTAACTTAAGCCTAATTCGGTTTCACTACCATTGTCATCAGCTGAGGTAATTATCAGTGGTTTTATATTATTCACATAAATCAACTTTAACAACGTGCTGAATGGAATTCTTCCAGCTTTCACAAGGTATATCATTTATACCTTTTTTAATAATCCAACCACTGACACCCTTAAAGTAGGAGAAACATTTTGTGCCCTTATTTTTTATTTAATTTGATGCCAAATACGTTCAATTAGATTAAACACACAATAATACGGAGGAAGCTGTAAAACAGTGTGTCCCATTTTCTCAGCCATACTATCACAAACATATTTCTTTTTCAATTTATAGTCTTTCAAAACTTCCAGAAGATCACTTTTTATAACTAAAATCAAAATAAATGTCATTTTCTAACATATATTCCTGTATTTCCGATTTGGTGTTGGCTGCATTAGGTACCTTATTTAGTAGTCGACTATGGTAACTTGCATTGTCCATAACTATAACACTCTGTTCGGGAACATTTGGCAAAAGGGAATTTTGAAACCAATTTTTTAAAAGTTCTGCGGTCGTGTCTTCATGCTAGTCCAAACTAGAATCTTTTATGTTTTTTGCAGATAATAGCAGACAATTTGAAACCCAGCCCTTTTCAGATCCAGCATGCAAAATGGTTATTCATTTACCTCTATTTAAAGGGGCGTTAGTCTGACATTTTGTACTGCTGTCGAACCACCGTTTTTGCACAGTGTCATGGGTATCGAACCATGTTTCATCAAGGTAAATTATTAGCCAATTCTCTGATCAATACTTTTTAATTTCTTGTAGATTCGTAATCTTTGTGACTCCATCACTACTTGCCTTTCGTTGATTTTTCGGAACGTGGATCCCATTCTTAAGAGAATTCTGTGAAGGATTGATCGGCCACAATGTATATTGATCCCGTCCTGCACCAGTCTTAATTTTATCTGGTCTAGTGTCGGCACCAACTGCTCTTCATACATAGTATATATTTTTCTCCCGGATAACGTCTTTTTCACAATCGTCTACATGATGCATTTGAAAACCTTTCCGTTTTTTCCTGTTCCTGAGTGGTGGTTTTCTTATAATACCCTTAACCGTAGAAATTGTGGGTTTTGTTATTTCACTGGTTTCTTGAAAAGCACTTTGTTTTTTCAAATTTCTTTTTACCAAACTGTTGTAAACATTTTTCACTTTTTGTTTTAGCGTCAAGTGATAAATGTTTTCTCTTGCGATAGCCACATTTGCAATTTGCCCACGGACGCCACATAATTAAAATAGAACCGTTACGTTGTAAGTTGTACGAAAAACTAAAAATAAAAATAATAAAAAGTATCTTTCGAATCTTAATGGGGGACCTGTGGTCATTAGGCCTATATTATCAAATACTTAAAGGGCTCCAAACCCGGGTTGCCAGGTAGTAAATATATAGCTAAAAATAGATCCAATATGATTGCAGGTGCCAGTGAGGGCGGTATACAAAGCAGGTAAAATAAAAATACGTTTATCGTAATACCTGGCCACTATGCACAAAACCTTAAGAGAGTCGTTTATTGCGCCACTGAAAAAGCAAAAAGGCAGGATCTTATATCTTGGGATTTACTTTACATAAATAACACCTAACAATATATTTGTATAAATTTGTAGTTTTGGGCTACGTCGCTTCAGAGGTAGTAGGTACAAGGAGGAGAGGGTCGATAAATTTGGTAAAGTTTTAATAATAATATGGTAATTTTTCCTGGTTCCTTATTGAGATAATAAACAAATTTTGCGCATAAACGTATAGGGGTTTAAATGGGTGGGATAGAAGATTAGAGGGGTTGTTTCAGATATATCGGGATATATATTCCTTCCGGCCTTTTTGGAGTCGAAGAATCCAAAAATTTGATTACTTTTTCATTATTTTTAATTTTAATACGAGAATAGGGCAAAAGGAGAGGGGGTCGTTAATAGTTTCAATAGTTATATGAGAATTTTTCCAGAGTTTTTATTTGACTTCATGGAGAAATTTTAAGCATATTATTTAAAGCAAAATATATAAGGAGTTAAAGAAGTAGGGTAAGAGGTTAGAGGGATGGCTTCTTATATATCATGTTAAATGTCCATTTTAGGAGTCGGGGGATCTGAATATTAATTTCATTTTTTAACAAGAAAAAGTATTGAAAGAGATGAGTCATTAAATATTGAATAGTTGAAATAGTATTAAAAGAATTTTCCAGATCCTTGATTGAGATAATGAACATTTTTTTTATTGATATCTCACTATAAAGTAACTTTTCTGTAAAATACTAAGTTGTAGTGCTTGAACTTAGTTATTTTTACTGTGAGGAAGTGTTAAATTCAGAGTTTATTTTAGAGCTGCGTGTTTGCAAAAGAAGTAAATCATTTTACTAATTTCTCTTTCATGTTGTATTGGGAATACATTCTATTAATAAAAGACAAATCATCTCTGAGATAAATTATGTTTTTGGCGTTTTGAAAACCTTGACTACGGAAGGGATGATATCGATTTGTATTCATAGAAGTACATCAATATCTCATGAAATTCTAGAATATTGTAAACAGTAATCAAAAAATATTCTAAAGAGTAGTTTCACTAATTATGAATATCATGAATTTGTCCTCGCTAGATACGCTTTGCTTGTTGTACAGTTTTTTGTTATTTATTAATTGTATATATAGCATGTAACAATGTAGTGTGTATACAGTAAATAGCTCCCCTTCGAAGTGTCACCACCTTGTCGAAAACAGGCTCCACCAAGAGAAAATGTTTGAATGTCCTAATTATCCTGTAAGTTATAACGACCGTAGGTTTACTACCAGCAGGGCCACCCTTGTCTGAACTGTCAAAAATAAAGAACCCGATTAAGAGGGTACCCAGTTCTCAATGGATGGGAATTGAATTATAAGGCCAGCAACCTTATTTTCATGAAAAAAATATATATGAAAACTGCTAAAATGCCCAGAAAATGATCAGATGTCGGATGAACATAACAGTAGACGAAAACAGCAACGAAAATGGACAATGAATCTAGGAATATAGAATGTGCAAGGCCTTAGAAACTAACAACAAAAAACTATGACAAAAATAGAACCAGGGCACGGAGTCAAGTAGTTGGTGTTTGTTGGGGTTAACAAAACCAGTAAACAAGATCGTATCTAAAACAGTTAATAGAGGCTCACAGCTCTCTAGATTAACGCCAAACGTGGATAGGAATAGCAGTTAGAATATTAGGAGTCGTAAAAGTCGTTGGATTTGTAGGAGTAGTTTGGGTGAGTGATAGAAATGATAAGATTAGTATTAGTAGTCAAGTTTTCAGGAGTAGTAGAAGTTGGGGACATGGAAGTAATTGATGTAGTGGCACTAGTTAGAATAGAAGGAGTAACTATAACGTTATCAGTAGATATAATATTATAAATATAGGGAGAATACGCAGAGATTATTTAAAATAAAAATAAATAAAGCATGTTTCTTATATGCCTAAAATCATATTATCATTGCTAATGATTCCAACAGTGTATATTTGGAAATTCTTCGAAATTTTCCATAAATTTAACCTAGATTAAGCACTCTGTTCCCGATTAATTAAAAGCACAGAAACTCAGAATCTAAGAATAAAGTCGTTGCCTTTAGCGTTTAAGTGGAACATTTCAAGACATCCGCACTCCCAAAGAATATTTAAGGGCGCATCTCACCATTGTATTTTATTTAAAATTTGATTCCATAATTTATCCCAATAATTTACAGGCGTAAATTCTTCTTTGAATAATTTAACTACAGAGTTCCAATCTGTAACATATTTACTACTCAAGTTTTAATAATTTTAAGAGAGATAAATGAGATTTAAATAATTCTGATGCTGACTGCGAAAAGACAAAGATGGCCAAATTCAGGAAAGGATTACCACATATACTTCTCGGGAGATGGGACCACCAAAAACAACAACGGAATTGCAATAATACTTAATTAACAATGCCATGAAAGAATTTATCCCCTTTTCTGGTAGAGTAGCGGTAATAAAAATCCTGGACATAATACAGTCTTACGCCCCGATGCTAGAAAACAGCGAAAAGAGATTGAAGAATTCTGTGAACAACTTAGAGCTGCTCTTAAATACACAAAAAAAAAGAAGAAATTGATATAATTCTGGGGGATATGAACGCTAAGATTGGACAAGGAAGAATCGAGGACGTGGTGGGCGACCATGGACTAGGGACGAGGAACGAAAGAGGAGATCGCTTAATAGAATTCCGCTAGGAAACAGAGTTCATAATAATGAACACCTTCTTTAAACTGCACCCGAGAAGATTCTACACCTGGAGGTCTCCAGCTGACAGCAATGAAAAGATCTTAAGAAATCAGATATGATTTGATGATGATAAACAGAAAATACCACAACACGATCACTTCTTGCAAAACTCACCCAGGTGCGGATGTTCCAACGAATCACAAACTCTTGCTATCTCGCACCTGGCTTCGTCTAAAAAAAATAACGAAAAAAGAGACTACGAAGAGAATTGACATACAGAAACTTAAACAGGATGGTATACTACAACGAACTAACGAGGAAATTAACAACGAATTCAAGAATGTCTCTGAAAACATCAGTCATAAAACAGAAATTGAAGAGTTGTGGGAAAAAATAAAAACATCTAAAACCTCCATTTCAGAAAATGAACTGAAACTAGACAAAACGACAAGAAGAAAAGAATGGTTGACAGATAACATCCTAAAACTTATGGAAGAGAGAAGACAGCATAGACATAAGGTTGTTGGAAAGTACAGGAAATACACAAAAAGGTCCAAAAGTCGATAAAGAAGCCAAAGAGAGATCATTACAGGAAAAAGCTCAAGAAATCGAAAATTTATAAGCAAAACACGACAGCGTCAACCTTCACAAAAAAAAGTAAAAGAAGCAACAGGGGCATATCAGAGAAAGGGAGCAGGCGTAATTTTAAATTTGAACAACATCATGCTTCTTGAAACTGACAAGAAACTTGCAAGGTGGAAACAATATATGGAGGAGCTATTTGGAAATGAAAGTGTTGACAGTGAAGAAAATATTGACAATACAGATGCAGCAGCTGACAGTGAAGGACCTGTTATTACTCAGGATGAAGTAGAATCAGCCATCAAACGACTCAAAAACAACAAAACGCCCGGCCCAGACCAAGTTCAAAGCGAAATTATTAAACTATTGGAACCAGAAAAAACAAAACTGTTGACTACTCTTTTGAACAAAATATACACAGGCAAGCTGCCACATGATTGGTTATTGTCGACGTTTATACCATTGCCAAAAAAGTTGAATGCAATTAAATGCTCTGACCACAGAATTATCAGTCTGATAAGCCACGCGCTAAAGGCCTTTCTTAACATCATCCAAACGAGCATATATAGGAAACTTAACGAGGACATAAGTAATACCCAATTCAGCTTCAGAAAGGAACTTGGCACCAGAGAGGCCTTATTCTCCATACAAGTTCTGATACAGCGAGCACGTAATGTCAACGCAGACGTATTTGCATGCTTTGTTGATTTCGAAAAAGCTTTTGACAATGTTAAACACAATAAAACTCATGTCAAACTTACGTGATTCTGGAATTGATGATAGGAACATTGACGTAATATACAAACTATACTTACAACAAAAAGCCAGGGTCCGAGTGAACGACGAAATGTCTGAGGAATTCAGTGTGAGGAGAAGGGTTCGCCAAGAATGCAAAATGTCACCCTTGCTGTTCAAGGTGTATTCCGTACACCTATTTAAAGAAGCACTAGACAATTCTGGCGATAACCTGGTAATAATAGGAGAAGTAATAAATAATCTCAGATACGCATATGACACAGTTCTCATAGCCGATACTGCCGAATGTCTACAGAGGCTGATAGATCGAGTGGTGTATACATGAAGATAAACTGTAAGAAAACGTAAATACTAATTGTCAGTAAAAACCACATCAGTTTACCGCAAACAACATCGCCCTCAAAATAGCCGAGACAATAACATATCTAGGTTGCTCTTTGAATAGAGATTGGGATCATTCTAAAGAGATAAAATGTCGGATCGAAAAAGAAAAAGCTACATTTAATAAGATGCGAAATATCCTGTGCAATCTATCCCTCAGTATACGTACTAGAATAAGGGTACTACAATGCTATGTTCTTTCGACACTCCTGTTTGGGGTTGAAACGTAGACCCTCACTGACTTGCAAGAAGAAGGTATATATGTATATATATATATATATATATATATATATATATATATATATATATATATATATATATATATATACATATATATATATACATATATATATATATATAAATATATATATATATATATATATATATATATATATATATATATATATATATATATATATATATATATATATATATATATATATATATATGTATATATATATATATATATATATATATATATATATATATATATATATATATATATATATATATGCCTAATTCGTTTATTTTTTGTCATACTGACATCAAATTGTGAGCAGACTTTTGTCTTGTAAAAATGGCAGCTCTTTAAATAATTTTCCTTGGGCTTTTTCCACATTTTTTTGGCCAGGTTTTGTTAATAATAAATAAGAATAATATTCTCCAGTCTCAGTTTCGTCGTATTCCACGTAATCTGTAAGAAGGACTCATACTTTTCCCAAAAAAACGGAAGCAAAATCTATTCCGGCTGATTTCTGTAAGCGAAATTTCTTAAGGAGAGGTGAGGCACCATGTTTTCACTCCCTAAACTCTTCCTTCATCTCTGGATCCTAATGATGAACCCACATTTCATCCTTATTTACCTTTTGATACAAGAAGTTAGATGAACCCTCTTTAAAACGGCTATGAATCAGTCTTAATCGACGTTCAGAATTCTCTCGGAAGACACAGGAACAGTTCTCAATTTTTTTTTTCTTTGGTATTGGATTTCATTTGTAAAAGTAAATTAAAAAATGCAGGCACAATCAAGTTACGGATACAAACAATAATACAAATCACAAAATTTAAAAACATGTACACTAAAAATTTTTTCTGTATGAACAATTGGTTTAAAATTTCGTTAAAATTAACAATTACTTAAAAATTAAAGTCACTAATCAACATATTTTATATTGTTCGTACCTCGAAAATAAGTAAACCAGACCAATACATCTCGGTCTAAGGCCAACAATGAGACTTGCGAAAGCACGTTTGTATGGTAGCGGAATGCACATATTTTTTGCATGCTTTTATTCTTAGTTGGTTTTTATGCTAAACCTTAAAATATGTTTTTATTAATTTTATTAAGATTTCTTATTATTATTTTTTTTTATATTAGTTTCAAGTACTTGATAGCTAATTAGGTTATAATTAGGTATTATATATTAAACGTAGGTCCGTAATATCTGTTCTATCATTCATTGCGTTTCTTTCTTTTCTTATTTCTATCATTTCTTTAATTACTAATTTATAGTAGTTGTGGTCTTTGTTTAAGGTTTTAGTTTCTTTGTAATTAAATGTGTGATTTGTTTCGTTTTCGTGTTTGTTAAGTGCAGTTGTGGAATTCTTTGTGTATTTATGGCCGTTCAATCTATTCTTATAGACAATTTTTATATGGAATAGAGTATATTACTTTAGAGTTTTTGAGGGTATTACCTTTTAGTTTCGTGAATAGGAAACTGAGCTTGTCATAAGATTTGTGACAAACAGCCATGTCATATTTGTCAATACAGGTCTTTTATATACGGTAATGCTATGTATTTTTTTCGTGTTTGGTTATTTGAGTTAGGTTTTGTATTGTTGTAGAATCGATACGTGCGTTTTTTTTTTATTATTTATTTTATAACATTCATTTTAAGGCCGTCTGATGATAGAAGATCTAAACTGTAGAGAAATTAATGTGACAACACGATCGGCCGAACCTATGATTACACTCATTTTTTTGGGAATATGAATAGTTTGATTGGTAGTTCAGGTATCTACCTGACCATATTGGTTCAGTGTACCATTTTGTTTGGATATTGTCACTCTCCTTTCTACATACAAGTGGCATGTCTAGAAAATTTATTTCTTCATTTTTTTCTTGGGTTTTTGAGCGTGTGAATTAAAACCTACTCCAGAAGAAAAACAACCAACAACCCATACAACAATCAAACAACACTAATTGGATTAATAATATATCCTAATTCCAAAGGAAGTAGCAGATGTATTTTCCTTAGGTCCTGATTTCTCGCTAGACATCAATAAAGAAAAAGATTTACCAATAACGGAGTATATTGCGTCAATCCAATCGGGAATAAGAGGCATATCAGGCGAAATCAAAAACAAAATAAGAGCTAAAACCACGAACATAATCCTAAATCATCAAAAAAAATCAGACATAAAAATATAAAAACTAATAAATCTATATATATATATATATATATATATATATATATATATATATATATATATATATATATATATATATATATTGTAACATTCATGTTTTCCTAGATTTTAAGATCATATTATGACACTGTTTTTCTTCCTATCATTTATATTTTTCTCCATTTTTTATATTAATTGTAGTGATTTTAACTTTTGAGCAGTGTAGTTTAAAAAAGGGTTTTAAATTGTTGAGCAGTTTAATTTAAATTTTACAGTGTGCATTGCGGGTTGACTACTGGACTCCTTAATTTGCATCGAATTTGTCTGATTGGCTATAGATTTATATCCGGGAAGGAAGCCATTTTAAAGACGTTACTTTAAGGAAGGGAGAAAAATATTTAAGGGTCCGGATGGCATGAATCTAGGTTTTTTCCTTGTTTCCTTTGTAGTAACGGCTTTTTCCATCATGTAGCCGTAGTGGGCTTTTTAGATCATCAAGCCGCAGTAGGCTTTTTGTATCACGTTACCGTACTCGTTTTTATTAGTGATGTAGTAGTGCAAAAACGGTTTCAGTTTTCAAGTTTAAGGCCTTTTCCTTAAAATATACTGCTTATTCCCAGGCCTTTAGGGGTCAAGAAATGTTTAGTAGCCCAAAGGGAACTGGGGTAGCCAAGGTGGAGACATCAGTGTTATGAATATCTCACCAGGACAGGCCAAAAACTCATAGAAAAACCGTAAGTCATCAGTATATCAATCCATAGATCTCGCTTCCTGCTGACAAGTGCGTTTACATCATATATTCAGCACGTATAACTCGTGAAGTTAATCCCACGAACTTTTCACATCATGTTTAGCTAACCCTTAATTAGAATCCTAATTTAAAGTCTCTATATAATCGTACCATCTACTAGATTAAGGGGTTTTATTTAGTAGTAGTAATTTTAAAGTGTAGCGAAGTTAGAATTTTTAATTTTGTAATTAATAAACCCTTTTCTTTATTTAAATCTAACGTTTCACTGAATCACCCGTTTTACTATATCTTTCAGGACACAACGGTTGTACCATATTACATTTTTTTAACAGCTACATAACCCTTCAGTATTTTTTCATTTTTTTGAGCTGAAATTAGATTCTTTATTTTTTTTTAAATGAATGGTGCCCAAAAATCTGTACAACCAAAATTTTGAACAACTATAGAGATTATTTTCAAAAGACATACAAAAATTATCTCTTATCCAGAAAAAAAAAACTGAGCTAGTTTATGTCTAATTTCTTTAGTTCCTTCAATATTAATATCCATTCAATCCATTCTCAGAAATTAAGATAACGTAAGGGGCAACAAAATGACGCCGTCAACGAGGGGCTTTATAAAAAGCCACTGAAGACGTTACAAATTTGCGTCTCAACGCGCGGGCGAAACGAAGACCTTACAAATTTGCGCCCAAACGAGAGGGCATTTTATTAACACCTTACAATATATATATATATATATATATATATATATATATATATATATATATATATATATATATATATATACATATATATATATATAGAGGTTTTCACGGATAGAGTAATACATTAAAATTCCAGGTTTTAATCCGTTCGCTTAACAGTGAATTTGCACGACGTTTCGCCAAAATTTCATTTGGCATTTTCAAGTGCTCTTGCTGCTGCTGCCGCTCGAAGCTAACTTTATATATATATATATATATATATATATATATATATATATATATATATATATATATATATATATACATATACATATATATATATATATATATATATATATATATATACACATATACATATACATATACACATAAATATATATATACACATACACATATACATATACACATAAATCTTTTATTTTAATCTTGGGCATAAGGTTCTTTTGAGTAAAACACTTGAGTTTCTCTTTCTTTAAAAAGTTATTTATTGACGTTTCGTCCTATAGTTATGGACATTCTCACAATTTTTTTTTTCTTCAGTATTGGTTTTCATTTCTAAAAGTAAATTAAAAAATGCAAACACAATCAACTTACGGATACAAACAATAATTCAAATCACAAAATATAAAAACATGTACACTTAAAATTTTGTCTTTTATATATAAACAGTTGGTTTAAAATTTTGCTAAATTCAACAATAACAATTAGTTAAAAATTGAATTCACTAATCAACATGTCTTATATTGTTCGTACCTCGAAAATAAGTAAACCAGACCAATACATCTCGGTCTAAGGCCAACGATGAGACTGGCGAAAACAATTTTATATTATAGCGGAATGCACATATTTTTTGTATTTGTATATATTTTTATTAATTTTATTAAAATTTTTCTTATTATTATTTTTTCATATTAGTTTTAAGTACTTGATAGCTAATTAGATAAGATGTTGTTATATATTAAACTTAGGTCCTTAGTATCTGTTCTATCATTCACTGCGTTTTTTTTTTCTTATTTCCATCATATTTTTAATTACTAATTTATGGTATTTGTGGTCTTTGTTTAAGATTTTAGTTTCTTTGTAATTAAATGTGTGATTAGGTTCGTTTTCGTGTTTGCTAAGTGCAGTTGTGGCATTCGTTGTGTATTTGTGGCCGTTCAATCTATTTTTAGTATTTGGCTAGTCCTTCATATGTATTTTTTTGGACAATTTTCACATGGAATAAAGTATACTACGTTAGAGTTTTTTGTTATGGGGGTGTTACTTTTTAGTTACGTGAATAGGAAATTCAGCTTGTTATAAGATTTTTGACAAACCGTTATGTCATATTTGTTTAGTGTGTATTTTAGTTTTTCAGACAGGTCTTTTATATACGGTAATGCTATGTATTTTTTTTTTGTGTTTGGTTGTTTGAGGTATGTTTTGTATTATTATAGAATCGATACGTGCGTTTTTTTAGTATTTCGTTTATGTCATTCATTTTAAAGCCGTTTGATGACTGAACTTTTTTTCCTTTTTTTAGGACAGTGGGTCTAAATTGTGGAGAAGTTAATGTGACAGCACGATCGGTGAAACCTATGATTACATTTATTTTTTGGAAATTTGAATGGTTTAAGTGGTAGTTCAGGTATCTACCTGAATATATTGGTTTAGTGTACCATTTTGTTTGGATTTTGTGATTCTCCTTTCCACGTACAAGTGCCATGTCTAGAAAATTTATTTCTTCGTTCTTTTCTTTCTCTATGGTGAATTGGATTTTGTGATGGAAACCGTTTAATCTTTTGTGAATTTCGACGATTTTATCTCTGGGTACTGCCACAATGCAGTCGTCGACAAAGCGTTTGAAGAATACGATTTGAAATTTAGTTCCTCTATTACTCTCTCTTCTAAGTATTCTATGGTGAGTTCTGCAATGGTTGCAGGTATAGGTGATCCCATAGCACAAGCATCCAGTTATTTGTAGAAAGAGTCATTAAATTGAAAATAATTTGTTATGAGAGTTGTATTAATTGGTTCTATAAAACTTTTTTTTGATAAACTAGTCTGCTTTTTGATAAGATTACATTTTTTGTTTAGAATTTTAATTACCAGATCGTAGAGAATATTTGTATAAAGTGACAAACGTCGAGGGATAGAAGGATATAGTTCTGTGGTAGGCTTACGTTGTCAATGAATTTTTTAAACGTGAAGGAATCTTTGACAAAAAATCGTTTTGCCTTCTTATATTGGAGATATAGGTTGATTGATATTTTGATAGGTTGTAGAACGGGGATACAAGGGATAATAGGTCTAAGCAGAATGTCTTGTTTATGGATTTTAGGTAGTCCGTAAATTTTTGGAGCAATAGCACTATGCAATGTTAAACCTTTAGCTAGTTTTTTGTCTATTTCTTTTTTGTTTAAAATTTTTTTTATAGGAGCATTATTTTTCTTTTCATAGAAGGTGGTGGGATCAGTATTTATTTTTCTGTAGGTGTTGGTGTCTGTTAAAAGGTTATTCATTTTCTGGTTATAGTCTGGCTTGTTCATTACTATTGTATTACTTTTATCTGGTCTTAATACTACGATTTTGGGGGTTTCTTTAATGAATTTCCTAGTTTGTGAAAATTTTTTTTAATATTTTTTTTGTAATTTATTACTTTTTATATTTTTATGTCTGATTTTTTTTGATGATTTGGGATTATGTTCGTGGTTTCAGCTCTTATTTGGTTTTTGATTTCGCCCGATATGCCTCTTATTCCCGATTGGATTAACGCAATATACTCTTTTATTGGTAAATCTTTTTCTTTATTGATGTCTAGGAAGAAATCAGGACCTAAGGAAAATTCATCTGCTACTTCCTTTGGAATTAGGATATATTATTAATCCAATTAGTGTTGTTTGATTGTTATATGGGTTGTTGGTTGTTTTTCTTTTGGAGTAGGTTTTAATTCACGCCCTAAAAAACACGAGAAAAAAATGAAGAAATAAATTTTCTAGACATGCCACTTGTATGTGGAAAGGAGAATGACAATATCCAAACAAAATGGTACACTAAACCAATATGGTCAGGTAGATACCTGAACTACCAATCAAACTATTAATATTCCCAAAAAATGAGTGTAATCATAGGTTTGGCCGATCGTGCTGTCACATTAATTTCTCTACAATTTAGATCTACTGTCTTCAAAATATTAAAAGAAGTTCCATCATCAGACGGCCTTAAAATGAATGTTATAAAATAAATAATAAAAAAAACGCACGTATTGATTCTACAACAATACAAAACCTAACTCAAATAATCAAACACAAAAAAATACATAGCATTACCGTATATAAAAGACCTGTCTGAAAAACTAAAATACACATTAAACAAATATGACATAGCTGTTTGCCACAAATCTTATGACAAGCTCAATTTCCTATTCACGAAACTAAAAATTAGTACCACCAAAAACTCTAACGTAATATACTCTATTCCATATAAAAATTGTCTATAAGAATGGATTGAACGGCCATAAATACACAAAGAATTCCACAACTGCACTTAACAAACACGAAAACGAAACAAATCACACATTTAATTACAAAGAAACTAAAACCTTAAACAAAGACCACAACTACCATAAATTAGTAATTATTTAAGAAATGATAGATATAAGAAAAGAAAGAAACGCAATGAATGATAGAACAGATATTACGGCCCTACGTTTAATATATAATAATACCTAATTAGCTATCAAGTACTTGAAACTAATATAAAAAAAATAATAATAAGGAATCTTAATAAACTTAATAAAAACATATTTTAAGGTTTAGCATAAAAACCAACTAAAAATAAAAGCATGCAAAAAATATGTGCATTCCGCTACCATACAAACGTGCTTTCGCAAGTCTCATTGTTGGCCTTAGACCGAGATGTATTGGTCTGGTTTACTTATTTTCGAGGTACGAACAATATAAAATATGTTGATTAGTGACTTTAATTTTTAACTAATTGTTAATTTTAACGAAATTTTAAACCAATTGTTCATACAGAAAAAATTTTAAGTATACATGTTTTTAAATTTTGTGATTTGTATTATTGTTTGTATCCGTAACTTGATTATGTCTGCATTTTTTAATTTACTTTTACAAATGAAATCCAATACCAAAGAAAAAAAAAATTGAGAACTGTTCCTGTGTCTTCCGAGAGAATTCTGAACGTCGATTAAGACTGATTCGTAGCCATTTTAAAGATGATTCATCTAACTTCTTGTATCAAAAGGTAAATAAGGATGAAATGTGGGTTCATTATTAGGATCCAGAGATGAAGGAAGAGTTTAGGGAGTGAAAACATGGTGCCTCACCTCTCCTTAAGAAATTTCGCTTACAGAAATCAGCCGGAATAGATTTTGCTTCCGTTTTTTGGGGAAAGTATGAGTCCTTCTTACAGATTACGTGGAATACGGCGAAACCGAGACTGGAGAATATTATTCTTATTTATTATTAACAAAACCTGGCCGAAAAATTGTGAAAAAAGCCCAAGGAAAATTATTTAAAGAGCTGCCATTTTTACAAGACAAAAGTCTGCTCACAATTTGTGTCAGTTTGACAAAAAATAAACGAATTAGGCATATATACATATATATATATATATATATATATATATATAATATATATATATATATATATATATATACACCTTCTTCTTGCATTGCACAGGATATTTCGCATCTCATTAAATGTAGCTCTTTCTTTTTCTATCCGACATTTTATCACCTTAGAATGATCCCAATCTCTATTCAAAGAGCAACCTAGCTATGTTATTGTCTCGGCTATTTTGAGGGCGATGTTGTTTGCGGTAAACTGATGTGGTTTTTATTGACAATTAGTATTTACGTTTTCTTACAGTTTATCTTCATGTATTCACCACTCGATCTATCAGCCTCTGTAGACATTCGGCAGTATCGGCTATGAGAACTGTGTCATATGGGTATCTGAGATTATTTATTACTTCTCCGATTATTACCAGGCTATCGCCAGAATTGTCTAGTGCCTCTTTAAATAGGTGTTCGGAATACACCTTGAACAGCAAGGGTGACATTATGCATTCTTGGCGAACCCTTCTCCTCACACTAAATTCCTCAGAAATTTCGTCGTTCACTCGGATCCTGGCTTTTTGTTGCAAGTACAGTTTGTATATTACGTCAATGTTCCTATCATCAATTCCAGAATCACGTAAGTTTGACATGAGTTTATTGTGTTTAACATTGTCAAAAGCTTTTTCGAAATCAACAAAGCATGCAAATACGTCTGCGTTGACATTACGTGCTCGCTGTATCAGAACTTGTATGGAGAATAAGGCTTCTCTGGTGTCAAGTTCCTTTCTGAAGCTGAATTGGGTATTACTTATGTCCTCGTCAAGTTTCCTATATATGCTCGTTTGGATGATGTTAAGAAAGGCCTTTAGCGCGTGGCTCATCAGACTGATAATTCTGTGGTCAGAGCATTTAATTGCATTCATCTTTTTTGGCAATGGTATAAACGTAGAAAATAACCCATCATTTGGCAGTTTACCTGTGTATATTTTGTTCAAAAGAGTAGTCAACAGTTTTGTTTGTTCTAGTTCCAATAGTTTAATAATTTCCCCTTGAACTTGGTCTGGGCCGGGCGTTTTGTTTTTTTTGAGTCGTTTGATGGCTGATTCTACTTCATCCTGAGTAATAACAGGTCCTTCACTGTCAGCTGCTGCATCTGTATTGTCAATATTTTCTTCACTGTCAACACTTTCATTTCCAAATAGCTCCTCCATATATTGTTTCCACCTTGCAAGTTTCTTGTCAGTTTCAAGAAGCATGATGTTGTTCGAATTTAAAATTACGCCTGCTCCCTTTCTCTGATATGCCCCTGTTGCTTCTTTTATTTTTTTTGTGAAGGTTGAAGCTGTCGTGTTTTGCTTATAAATTTTCGATTTCTTGAGCTTTTTCCTGTAGTAATCTCTCTTTGGCTTCTTTATCGACTTTTGGACCTTTTTGTGTATTTCCTGTACTTTCCAACAACCTTATGTCTATGCTGTCTTCTCTTTTCCATAAGTTTTAGGATGTTATCTGTCAACCATTCTTTTCTTCTTGTCGTTTTGTCTAGTTTCAGTTCATTTTCTGAAATGGAGGTTTTATATGTTTTCATTTTTTCCCACAACTCTTCAATTTCTGTTTTATGATTGATGTTTTCAGAGACATTCTTGAATTCGTTGTTAATTTCCTCGTTAGTTCGTTATAGTATACTATCCTGTTTAAGTTTCTGTATGTCAATACTCTTCGCAGTCTCTTTTTTCGTTATTTTTTTTAGACGAAGCCAGGTGCGAGATAGCAAGAGTTTGTGATCCGTTGGAACATCCGCACCTGGGTGAGTTTTGCAAGAAGTGATCGTGTTGTGGTATTTTCTGTTTATCATCATCAAATCATATCTGATTTGTTACGATCTTTTCATTGCTGTCAGCTGGAGGCCTCCAGGTGTACAATCTTTTCGGGTGCAGTTTAAAGAAGGTGTTCATTATTATGAACTCTGTTTCCTGGCGGAATTCTATTAAGCGACCTCCTCTTTCGTTCCTCGTCCCTAGTCGCCCCCACCACGTCCTCGACTCTTCCTTGTCCAATCTTAGCGTTCATATCCCCCAGAATTATATCAATTTCTTCTTTTTTTTGTGTATTTAAGAGCAGCTCTGAGTTGTTCATAAAATTCTTCAATCTCTTTTCGCTGTTTTCTAGCATCGGGGCGTAAGACTGTATTATGTCCAGGTCGAAAGGTTTTGCTTGGATTTTGATTACCGCTACTCTACTAGAAAAGGGGATAAATTCTTTCACGGCATTGTTTATTAAGTATTATTGCAATTCCGTTGTTGTTTTTGGTGGTCCCATCTCCCGAGAAGTATATGAGGTAATCCTTTCCTGAATTTGGCCATCTGTGTCTTTTCGCAGTCAGCATCAGAATTATTTAAATCTCATATATCTCTCTTAAAATTATATATATATATATATATATATATATATATATATATATATATATATATATATATATATATATATATATGTAAAGAAAACAATCCCATATATGATATAGTTAGCAAAAAGTCAGATTTAATTTTCAATTTAATTATACCTATTTACAATCAACATTAAAAATTAAACGACCCATTTAAAAAATTTAGGTTTAATTTGTCTGCGAGAGAAGCGCGTCTTATTTCAGAAAAAGACGAGTTTACCACAGTTAATAGCCCGTTCGTCGATTACATTACTTACTCGACTAACCGGCAAAATTTTTAATAGAAATACTTTCAGCAGTATAAATCATCGGAGCGTTCGCAAAAGTGCAAAAGAAAAAGCGAGTAATGCATAATTAATTAGAATTATTGCAGGATAACTAAAATATTCTTTGGAAGTCCGGACGCTCTGAAATGTTCCTCTTAAGCGCTAAAGGCAACGACTTTATTCTTAGACTTTGAATTTCTGTGCATTTAATTAATCGTGAACAGAGCGCTTAGCCTAGGTTTCTTAGAACGTTAAAATCATGGAAAATTGCGAGGAATTTCAAAATGTAGACTGTCGGGAATCATTAGCAATGATAATATTATTTTAGGCGTATAATAAACATGCTTCATTGGTTTTTATTTTATATAATTTGGAGGTATAACAGATTCACAGATAAGAACATTAACTAAATATTTTAGACTTTGACTAGAAGTTTAAATTTTTACATTTAGCTATTAATTTGGTTGACGAGTTTCAATGAACATTGATTTTCATGGACTCGATATTTTATTATTATGTTACATATGCTATCTAACTGGGATATCACGCCGTTTCTGACTATTTTGTCTATCATGTCTATCGTATCTATTATGTATATTCCTATCTTAACTGCCTATTCTGCCTCTTCTGCCCATTCTCTTTTAATTTTGCCAACTCTGGATATATTCAGAATTTTCTGCCTTCGCTGCTTATTCTAACTACGAGTATGAGGCTTATCTTGCCTCTTTTGCATATCCTGCTCATGCTACCTGTCTTTATATTCTATTCATTCTGCCTATCTGCCAATTTTGCTTATTCTATCCTACCACAAACCCTGTCCCCATCCTTACATATGCTATCTAACTGGGATATCACGCCGTTTCTGACTATTTTGTCTATCATGTCTATCGTATCTATTATGTATATTCCTATCTTAACTGCCTATTCTGCCTCTTCTGCCCATTCTCTAGATTCTGCCGATTCTGATAATTTTGCCAACTCTGGATATATTCAGAATTTTCTGCCTTCGCTGCTTATTCTAACTACGAGTATGAGGCTTATCTTGCCTCTTTTGCATATCCTGCTCATGCTACCTGTCTTTATATTCTATTCATTCTGCCTATCTGCCAATTTTGCTTATTCTATCCTACCACAAACCCTGTCCCCATCCTTCTTATGCTACCTAACCTGCTGATTCTTCCTATAACGTTTATCCTGTATATTCCTCCCATTATCCTTATCATTTCTATGGTATGTCCTACCTATTCTCCCTATCCTGCGTATCCTTTCTATCCTACTTGTCGTGACTATTTTGCATATACTGTACATTCTACTTATTCTACCCATTTTGCGTATTCTACTTTTCCTATCTGCCCTACCTAGTATCCTTATAGGGCTTATTCTGCCTATTCTAATCCGACCCTTTCTGCCTATACTGTCTCTCCTGCCTGTCCTATCTGTTCTAGCTATGCATCTTATCCTACCTAGCTAGTTTATTCCGTTTATTCTTTCTGTCTGTTTTTCCGATCTTATCTAAATTCGGTTCAATAAATTTAATGTCCCGAATATCAGGAGCAACTGAAAATAATTACCAGCAATTGTATATTTTTGACATCGAATATAAAGAGCCACTTAATGATGACATTTAAAAGATCATTTTGAATCATTCCAATCTGGCAAGTGACCAATTTCTTGATATTAGGTTTGTCTTCTTCATAATAAACTAAGTGTAGTAGTGATATGCCAAATGAGAAATTTGTAAATCAAGTTGAACAGTTACAAGTTCAAATTCCTCTCAATAACCTTAATACCCTGTAAATCGCAAATGGCAGACAGTTACATATTGCTAACAAGGGTATATTTTTTAAATTTATTAATCGAATTCCAAATATGGTAATGTATGTAAGGGTAATATTAAAAAGAAACCCATTTCGCTTTGTCATTTGTAAAAATTTGATAACAGTTTTTCTGAACTTGAACTAATTTCTGCATACTCTGCCTGTAAGTATAATATTATGTCTACCCATAACGTTGTAGTTACTCCTCCTATTCTAACTAGTGCCACTACTTCAGCTACTTCTATTTCCTCAACTTCTACTACTCCTGAAAACTTTACTACAAATACTATTATCATTTCTATCACTCAAACTACTCCTATAAGTCTAACTACTTTTACGCTGCCCAATACTCCAGACTTATTCTTGTATCCTGCTTATATTTCTGATTTTCAAATCGACCAATCATTTGTTCAAGCTTCGTTTGCCCTGCAAAGCCACCTAAAGTTTTTTTGTACGCATTCTCGGTTAATTTCCTCTTAAACTTGATTCGCCTTTTCAAGGACGAGTACTGTGCGCTTACCACTACAGCTAGGTTGTCTGCAAATCTTGCTAATATCCTCCACTGAAAATCTTTTTTAATACTTGATCAAATGGCACTTACTAAAATGTAGAACCCTGTAGGATTCTGCAATTGTTATTTCTGTGTCAATTAGTATTCGCACTTACTTTTTAGGTATCATCATATTTAAAAGTCCTGGGTCAATTTGGCATTTTACATACTCTCGGGGGATTTCTTCCTAGGACACGGAATCGAAAAATATTACTAAGTAAGATCAGTCTTGCTAAAAATGTTTCTAGAATATGAAACGTTTATGATAAACATTATCATCCCGGAAATCCCACTAACGGCTATTTTAATGATCTGTAGGAAAAGTGTCCCGAAGCTTTTTTAATTATTAATTTTCTTAGAGTTTCTTGAAGTCCTTGCATGGTAATTTTTTTTTTGGTGTAACCAAAAAAAAAATTATACCCAGGTAAGATACAAACCATGTCATCCATAAAATCGCTTCCCGCCAATTCAATCATCTATTTTCAGTTTAGAAACTATTTAGCTATTACTAGGTATTTACTTTCTTTTCTATTAGATAAAACTATGCACTTCATTAGATTAGACTGCTATGATATTGAGAAAGCCTGTAAATCAAGGAATTTTTTAAATATTGGAAGTCTGACAACTATACATTTGGCCGATTTATTAACAGTCAATCCAGTCAACGAAGTTTCAGAACATGTTTGATTTGGTCAGCAAAGTCTACGTGTCTGAAGAAACGAATCTTAACTATCCTTTCTTTATCCTGTATTCATAAGGCATCCCTCAAGAAAAAAGCACAGAGCTTTTATTTTAAAAACAATAAATGTTTTTATTTATCGTATAGCACAAAATAAATTTAAATTAAATATGTTGTTATTAATTTATTCAGTACATTAAATCTTTTATCATCAATTTTATTTCGGTGGTTTTCTCTAAAAATATTGCATAAAATAATTTTCCACCATAGAATAATTCGTTAATATATACACACACACACACACAGACACAGATATATATATATATATATATATATATATATATATATATATATATATATATATATATAACTAGCCGGGCCCGCGGTTCCGCTCGCGTTGACTTGATCCACTACTATAGTCACTGCTTATTCCTTATGTTACCGTAATAAAATATCTCCCATTATTTCCCCTTATCTCCCAATATTTCTCCTAATTTCCCACTATTTCTCCTTATCTCCCATTATTTCGCCATAACTCCCATTATCTAGACTTATCTCTGCTCATCTCCCATTATTTCTCCTTATCTCCCATTATTTATACTTATCTCCAATTATCTCACCTTATCTCCCATTATCGAGGCTTATCTCGACTTATCTCCCATTATTTCTCCTTATCTCCCATTATCTCCCATTATCTAGGCTTATATTAAATTATATAGAACATATATATAAATTTATAAAAACACGTAAATCGGATAAGTGGTTCTCAAGTGCACTAACAGACAGACAGACAGACAGAGGGACGTTGCATTTTATATATATATATATATATATATATATATATATATATATATATATATATATTACGCAGTGTATTGCAAGAGAACGCGCTAGCAGCAAACTTTTCTCCGACTTGATTCACTATTATCGTCACTGCTTATTCCTTATGTCACCTAACGTAATAAAAGATATTCTATAACCTGGCCAGAGAACATATATATGTTTAAAAAAAAAAAGCACGAAAATCGGATAAGTGGTTCTCCAGTGATAAACGCACTAACGGACAGACAGACAGACAGACAGACAGAGACTCTTTACATTTTATATATATTATAGATATTCTTTGCTACATGATATTGTTCCATATTTAATGGTTTAGCATGTTTAAAAAAAAAAGTACGTAAATCGGATAAGTGGTTCTCCAGTGATAAGCGCACTAACGGACAGACAGACAGATAGACAGAAATACGTTGCATTTTATATATATTATACATGTAGTAAAATATATGTCTATAACCTGGTCAGAGAACATATGTATGAATTTAAAAAATCACGTAAATCGGATAAGTGGTTCTCGAGGGATAAGCGCACTAACAGACAGACTGAAATACGTTTCATTTTATACATATTATAGATATAGATTATTATTATTATTATTATATAACCTGGCCAAAGAATATGTGTATGAATTTAAAAAAAAAGACACGTAAATCGGATAAGTGGTTCTCGCGTGAAAAACGCACCAATGGACAGACAGACGGAGAGACATTCTATTTTATATATATTATAGATTATAGATATTCTCTGCTACAAAATATTGTTCCATATTTAATCGTTTAGGCTGTGCTTGCAAGGGTTAGTGGCAACTTTTTTCCGACTTCATTCATTATTTTACGTCACTGCTCATTCCTTATGCTACCTATCGTAATAAAATATAGCCTATAACCTGGCCAGAGAACATATGTATGTTTTTTAAAAAAAAGTACGTAAATCGGATAAGTGGTTCTCCAGTGATAAGCGCACTAACGGACAGACAGACAGACAGACAGAGAGACGTTGCATTTTATATATATTATAGATAATTGAAGTTCTATTTACACTTATTTGCTATCATAGAATCACACCAAACTAATTAGAAGTAACAATTTCTGTGAGAGAATTAATTTCAACAAAGGGATATGTTCTTTATTCTGTTCTAAACATGTTGCGTGACTTCTGAGAATTTTATAAAGTAATTTTTCCATTAAAAGCGTTTTTACCCAAATGGTAGACCTCGACCTTAATAAACATCAACCTTAATCTTTCTATGCTTTTTGTTGACTATCTGGCAAATTTTCTGTATCAATAATATCCGATAGCGAACCAAAAATCACTATAGGTTACTAAACGTTATGTCAAATATAGATTTAAAAATTAAGACAGCGTGGTATTGCTCACAGTTAGTTTTCGTTCTAAAAAAGAACCATTCAAAATGTGTGTAGTATTATTTTATCTCTTAAGACTATTGTGATTCTCCAAAATGTATTGTTCTGATGTTTTGTATGATTATATCACTACTTGGTTACAGACTTAATTAGAGAAAAAAACTGTTACAATTTTGTAAGTACAATATTATATAGCTTACAGTAACTTAATTAACACACTTCCTGATGAACATCTTAATTTTCCCCTTGTCGTTTGTTTACTTTTCATTATCCAGAAGAAGCTACCATTTAGACAGCAAAAGCTAGATTCAGAAATAAAAAACAAAAATTAAAGCCTAAAGATCTTTGATTACTCATCACTATTTCTACACTAGGGCGTTAACTTTCAATTATTTGCTACCAGTGCCCTGTTACTGTACTCGTATATATATATATGTATATATATATATATATATATATATATATATATATATATATATATATATATATATACGAGTATATATATATATATATATATATATATATATATATATATATATACGTATATATATATATATATATATATATATATATATATATATATATATATAGTAAATTATATTATCGACCATGCAGTTAGATAATAAATTAGACTTAATTTACGGGTATGCGGTCTAGAAATTAAAATACTCAATTTATTCTTGTAATCTCCCTATTTCATGGATTTCTTTTCCACATCATCAGGAGATACCAGTGAGTGTTAGGCTGCAAAGGTAGAATGTTTGTCCAGTGCCTGTTTATTTTACTATAATTCTGGTATCTCCTGATGATGTGGAAAAGAAATCCACAAAATATAGAGAATATAAGAATAAATTGAGTATTTTAATTTCTAGACCACATACCCGTAAAAATAAAATATAAGTGGACTCACCACCTAAACTGTGAGAATCGCCTATACAGACTTTTACGAACATCAGCATTTCCGTCTGGGGTTAATGAAATGGCTGGCTCTGATTGACCTTTCGTAGTCGCACGGAAATTTCTTATATAACAGCTTTCTTCATAAAGAAAAAGTTCATGCCTAGCAAAAAGTTTTTAAAGCTCTTGGTTCTGCCGTAATTCCATCTCTTCTTCTCATAAAAAGTTCCTGATGGAACGGCTACCGGATTTTCTCTTTGAAAGCAGATTTCCCAGCCTCTGATGAATATGATGGATGTTTTCTCTGGACTTGGGCACTGGAGGTGATTGTCATGGCTGATGATAGAAAATGCAGTTCTTGGACTATTGCTCTGTCTGCATTTGCAAAATAAGCCGAGAAATACTCAGGCAGTGTGTATTGTAATGATAATAACAATTGTAAATGAGTGAAGATGTTTGGTTACAATTGGTTTGCTTATTAGCTTGTCTAATTCATTCGAGTATTGATCGCGTTTGTGCTGGGCAATAGCCAGGTATTCAGCATTAATTTTGTTAAGCTTCAGTAGTTTCAAATTAGAGATGTGAAATTTTTCGGGTAGATGTTTGCAGCATTCAAAACGTTGTTTTACTGCGTGGCTTTTGTAAGTTACAGTCTGGTATTTGTCGATGGGGTACCTGTCGTGTACTCTGCTCGTGCTCCCAATGAAAGCATTACATTCGGGAAGAAGCTTTAGTCAGGAGTTAGTATTTATTAGCTTGATGATCATGTCCTTGCTTCCACATTTGATGGTAACGGGCAAAAGATCGGAGACGGTGATTAGCTAATAATTTAACTAATTTTTTGAACGTTGTACTCCTTGGCTATAAGAAGTGCAGGCTGACGAATGGATTTCAAAACACTCAGGCATCCAGGATAACGAAGAAGTAGATAAAGTGACTAGAGCCGTATCGACAAACCATTTATAGAACCAAACTTTGTATTTGGAACAACACTACACACGTAGAAGTATTTCAGCGTTTTATACGGCCAAAATTATTTTTTTGTTTTTAAATATTTTAAATCGAGTTTTATTTCTAAATATAGCAGTGAAAGATTTTTAGGTGCATGTTTTAAAGAAAAATATATTTGAATATATAAAAAAATAGTATATTGAGAAAAAAAAACATGTTGACTTAAACAAAAATTAGAAAAATAATTATTCACGATGAAGAATACCACGTCTCTTCGTCCGCGCCCGAGCTCCATTCCTCGGCTTCCTTTGCAGATTCCTCTGCGAATTTTTCTTCTTCCTAGGAACTTTCGTCGTTAATATTGGGTTCAACAGAAACAAGCATTTGTATTGGTTCTTTACTAAACGAGTTAGATCTTTTTTGGGTTTTGGCCTAATATCAGATATTAAAGGATCTGAGCTAAGCAATAATCTGTTTAAGATATCTAAATTGCATTATTTTCTTGAGAATTCTCTAGCAAAATTTTGCCGGTATAGGCAAAAGTGCCTCTGCTGCTCCTTCGGCAGTAGTCCAGAAGGCAAAAGTGCTTTTTCCATTACTGTTACACCTTGAATTAATATTTTGTACATCGTAGGAGTCATAGGATGCCAGTGATACATTTCGACATAAATTTTGGCTATTTCACATCCGTAGTCTGTAAATTTTTTTAAGTCTACTTTATGACCACTCGATATTACTTCCAAAATCATTTTCAAGCGATTTATGAGGTTGAAGTCGACATTGGTAATTTCAGCGGCCACCTCTGGATTGGAGAAAAATCTCTCACTTGTATTGCCATCATTGATGTTATCTAATCCAGCTTTTGGCACATCTGTGATTAAACCCGTTTACTCTCTGAATTTTGCCTGTATTTCTACCTTTTTTGCTTGACAATTTCTTTGTCACTATTTGATCTTAGCTGCCACTTTTGCACAGAAAGCTTGTATGACAAATGCAGAATACTTTCGCATAATCGGATCCTAGCGTGCAGTACAAACAGGCCAAACTGTAATGCTTCTATATTGACGTTATTTTTTACACTAAGATCATTAAATTGCTTTGAACTAGCACCACAAATGTAGCGTTTTATTGTTGAAATAGCAGCATTGCACACTTTTACGTCGATCATAGTTAGCGTCATTATATGTTTCATGGAAAAAGAGATGTCACCTTGTACGTATTCGCTATTTACCAAAGCGTTTAATGCATTTTCTATGTAAATAATTTCAGAATTTGTAATATGCACTGTTTCTTTAACAAATCTAATCCTCGCTGGCCGACAGTATCGTGGCGAATAACTTTCTTGTTTGTCCCCAGAAATCAATTATAGATGAACAAAGCAACTTTGAAAAATGTTGCTGCCAACTGCATCTTCTTGCATTTTTTGCTCAAAATGGCACTGGTTGCGATCCGTCACATCCATTTCGAAATGAGTGTAAATGATTAACGCTCTTCTAAATTTAAATCTTCTAGTACATCCTCCAAATATGTGACCAAACGTTTAACCATTTGTTTGTTTCAGTTACCCGATAAGTCCTCTTTGCTTACTATAACACGGTATCGGATAATACTTACTCTTCCTTTTTATTTCATACTATCTCCTTAAGAGGTCAGCTTCTACAAACATTGAGAAGGTGGCAATTGGATTTAGCTGGGACTGTTTTTTTTTTTCTGTTTTGACATTTTGTATGGTTTTTGGTATGCTTGGGGTGTCTTTTAGAATACTGGATGCAATTCTCTTTCCAGAACTTTGAGAGGATATTTGAACAGCACGCATTATTTCGTCTTTATCGACACTTCCATTTCATTCCACTACATTCCTCTGTTTTTCTACGTTTGCTCCTCTCACTTGATTCTTCAAAGTACTTTGTTGGTCGACCAGAAGAACGGGGTTTTGTCATTCTTTTCAAGAAGGACATTTGCTTTTTTATGCGCTTCTGCCCACTTTTTCTTGAATTGTGACTCTAAATAGAAGAACTTATGCTTCACTTTCTTCCTTTGCTCATCACAATATTAATCTTGCGATAAAATATAAACTCTTAAGTTTTGTTCCTGCATTTTGTCAAAAAGTAGTCTACGCGTTACTACCCGAGCATCTGAAGTACTCTCGGATCCTAGAACAAAATAAAAACATCGATTTCACGGGAAATCACAGCTAATATTGATATATTTGATTGGTGAAAATACTCTTTTTTCTATTCAAACCAATAAAATCACTGGAATGCACCCTGAAGTATAACAAATACATTTTTAAATACCGAAAAACGAATTTTCGTACAACAATTTCGAGTAACATTTTCTACCTTCAAAACTTAATAATTATTTTAAAAGAATATATAAAAATGGTCAATACGTATGCGCTCGTACCTGCAATATTCAAATCCGCCACAATTTTTTTCTAGGTAATTTATAGAAGAATGCCAAGTAGAGCAACGAACGCTCAGAGCGACGATCAAATTCCGCGTACTGTCAAATGGGTTACAGAAAGCCTAGCATAATAGTTAGTAAATTCGCCAAATTGGCCTGATGCGAAAGTTATTAAAATAAACTAAAAAAAACTTACCATTTTAGCATTACTTTTTTTTCGTTCAAAAAGACCTTATTCAGCCAAGCTTTAATTAATCAACCATGAAAAGTTATCCAAGTGCTTTATGGTCAAAAACGTTAACTATATTTTTAATTAGGTATTTCGTTCCCTAATGGTACACAATGGCAGTCTTGTGTGTCTTCAATTAATTTAATAAAATAGATATGAGAGTTAATATCCTAATGGTTAAAATTATGCTATTTAGGTGTGATTATTTCGTCACGGGCCAATTACATAATTAATTTTATTTAACTTCTTTTACGTTACATTGCAAATAGTTTCTTCTTTAACAGAATAAATAAGAAACAATAGCACCATGTCGTTCAGTAGTGACAAATTAGTCTTTTTCGAGGATTTTTAAAATTGAGTACAATGGCACCTAATATCTTGAGGAAAAATTTTTCTTTGAAAAAAATAACTACAAGTTACCAAAAGGATTTCAAATTAATAGTTATTAGAGAGCATAGAATTCTAACATTTGAGTGGCGATATCATGATTTACGATATACATATTTTATTTACCGAGGGATAATAAAACAAATAACTTTATATTACCCTTATTCAATAGTAATTCCAAAAGAAATATTTGGTCAAGAAGTTAATTATTTTAACCAGAAACAAGCGCAATATAATATGGAGAATAATGTGGTTAAGATCCTTTAATTTAAGATGAGTTTCACAAGAGTAAATAAACTAATTAATTTTACAATTTTTCAGCTGTAGTCTTAAAAGGTTTTTTTAGGAAAAATATTCAAAAAGGCACTTGTTCTTATTTGTCATGTTTTAATTTTATAAGGATAATATTTCCGTAAAAGAAAGCACACATGTTGGTATAAGAGCGCTAAATTATTACATACACTATTTCGTATTACAAAGTCATCATAAAATTTAGCATTCAGCCGGGATAGATAATACATTTCATTTATATTGACTTTTTTTTTAATTTAGTGTAACATAATGTTATTATTACATAAGTTAAAGCTATAAACATAATTGAAAATGAGATAAAGTAAAATGAATACAAGAATGCTTTCACTCATTTATTTAGAAATTCCATTACACCAAGTTTTTTTAATTTTTTAAAAACTAAAAATATTTTTTGATTATTAAAGTTGTAAATAATTCTACCCAGTCATTTCCATTATCATAATACAGTTCTATTGAATTGTCTTCACTGGTTTATTCTCCCTTAATCTGGTTATTTTGCACTTAGATTGTTATTATTATCGGAAAGTTTTCTAGACATAGGATTACTTATCTTCACTCGACATATTTTGTGTTGGTGAAAATAATCGTGAAATTGTGTTTCTACACTTCCAACTTCAGATTGTTGCGCATTCGTTAGAAGATATATTTTATGTTCAGTTAATCTTTAAATGTGTATTTTTTCTGGATATAACTAGAAATCCTAGTAATCTGAAGATCTTTATTCTTATTTAAATATTTCTAATTAACAGCTCAGATCCTTCCCTACTTAGACCGCCTCTATCATTATGTTTGTCTATCAAGAAAATAACATATTATGTTGGGAGCGACCATCATATCACAAGGAAGTCTAAAGACCATTTGTTTGGAGTTGATAGCACACAACATGGGTTATAAATATTAAAATGTCATAAACCATAAGCGTCCGAAATTTATCTATCAATTATTTGCATTTTTAGTTTTAATCACCTTTATTTACTATCTCTATACAACAGTGCAACCTTTTTCTAAAAAATATTTTATTACATACATTACAATAAGCTGTATAAATCAAAGTTTATTTTAATGAGTAAATGATTAAACTAAAAATCTCATTTGTATGATAAAGGCCTAAACGAATACAATTAACAATTTTTAAGGACTAGAAATTTACAATGTTATAAAGCTTAATGATAATAGGTACAATAAAAATTAATTGGAATTTTAGCAGTTATTTGAATATCATTAACCAAAGTACTTATCGGTAGGTAATTGCCTAAGTACCTAAGTATGCAATAAAAATATTCTGTGTAAGTATAAAAATAAAGCAAAAACCTATAATATGCTTAGTTCAAATCAGAACAGCGATGGCTTCAACTTTTAGTTTCTCCCGGTCAAACTTTGCGGAGTCTGTAAATCTGCATTTTCCCTGCGAGAAAAAACAATGATACTTAACGTCCACGATGCCCTAGCGCAGGGATTGGCAACCTATGGCACGCGTGCCATCTCTGGCACGCGTGCCATCTCTGGCAAGTCTCAAAATATAAACCTAGGCAAAAATACAAATAAACGTCCTCAATTCAGATCAAAAGAGCCGCTATAAGGCGGTTTTTGTTTGACTTGACTTCAATCGTTCGGACGCGAGCCGCGACTCTTTTTATATTGCCGAACTTTAGTTTTTGTTAGATTTAACTTCTCGGCGGCCCATTGATTGCAATAGGAGCGTTGTAGATAATAATTTTTGTTCTAAGAAATTTAATAAACGTGATTATTGGAATTTTCTGGAAACATTTTTTTCTATATATAGCAAGCGGCTACACGTTTGGATCATTTAATATAGAAGTAACATCCGTTCCAGTCAATAGTCGTCGAAAAGTTTAAAAATTAAAATTATGTTGCGTTATGGCCGCAAAGAAACAGAAGGTAGACGTTCGATCATTTCAAACTTCATGGACAACAGATTATGGTTTTATACAGCAAAACAATCGGGCCATTTGTGTCCTATGTCGGAAAAGCGTAGTTTTCCGGACATCTAGTGTTCAACGACATTTCCAGATAAAACATGAATCATCATTTAAAGATAACGCTGATAAAAGGGAGGCAATACAAAGAGCAAGTAAACAATACGAGAAACAGTCAACATTATTTAGCAAAGTTTTCCAAGGAAAAAATCAGGTAACTGAATGCCGTTTCAAAATTGCACAATCGTTGGCACAAAAGGGTAGGCCGTTCACTGACGGAGAATTTATGAAGCAAACGTTTTTGAGTACTGGCGAGATTTTATTCGACGACTTGCCCAATAAGGATACAATATTGGCCAGGATTAGGGATATACCGGCATCAGCGCGGACCATCGAGAGACGAATTACCGAAATGACACAAAATGTCCAAAAAACAGCAGAGAGACGCTATCAAACGGAGTTTTGTATTTATTGTAGCATTAGATGAAAGTGTCGATATTAATGACATTGCCCGTCTGGCAATCGTTGCGCGATACTTCGATGATCGCAGTGTGTATGAAGAGCTGATTTGTCTGTTCCCATTGCAGGGAACTACAAGAGGAGAGGATATATTTTCAGAATTTGTTAAACATTTTGAAAAGCGGAACATTGATTTAAATAAATTTTTTTGCGTAACGACAGATGGCGCTCCTGCTATGATTGGGAGACATAAAGGATTTGTTTCCCTTCTTATTGAACGCATGGGTCGATTAGTTTATGAATTTTCATTGCATAATTCACCAAGCTGGAAGTTTAAAATCCGTGATAGATAGGATGGTTAAAATAGTTAACTACATTGTCGGTCGTTCTTCACTGATCCATAGACAATTTAAGGCGTTTCTGCAGGAATTAGAAAGTGCATATTCAGATATACCATTGCACAATAATGTGCACTGACTCAGCCGTGGTAAAGTGCTCTCTAGATTTGTGCAATGTCTGGGCGAAATTAAATCGTTCTTGTTAGAAAAAAATCAAGTGGATGCTTATCCTGAACTAGAAGATAAGAACTGGATCTGTATGTTAATGTTTCTTACTGATATTACAAACCATCTCAGTGAACTCAACTTAAAGTTACAAGGTTCAGGCAAAACAGTTCTGGATTTATACGAATCCTGGAAATCATTCAAATTAAAAATAGATTTATTTATCAGCGATATTACTACAAACACATATAAATATTTTCCAAATTTAAAGACTTATATATCCAGTGTCGACGATGGTGCATTAATAGACGAAATTCTTAAATATATGACTAATTTAAAAAGAGGAATTTATCGAGAGGGGTCAGTATTTTGATAAACATGGTCCTATGTTCGCTTTTTTAATCAAACCAGATTTAATGGATTTTTCCAGCAGTTGCTTTAACATATCTCTTTTCTCATGGATGGACATTAATGATTTTGATCTTCAGTACATTGAATTTAAAAGTTCCGAGTTATGGAACACGAAATTTGTAGAATTAAGAAGGGTATTAGAAGATGACTGCCAGAACCATTCAAACGAGATACTCAGTTGTTGGATGAGTTTACCAGAGAAATTTATTTGTCTTAAGAAAGTAGCGTTTGCCATGCTTACAGCTTTCGGATCATCCTATATCTGTGACCAACTTTTTTCCCGTATGAGAGTGATTTTATACCCGTACCGAAGCAGCCTGACAACAGACAACTCGGAAGCATGTGTGACACTGAAAATAACCAGACATGAACCGGATATAAGAAAACTCTCTAAAGAACTTCAAGCACAGAGTTCACACTAGATCCTAAGACTAGTATAATAAAATTATTTGTTAAATGTTAAAAAATTTTTGTAATTAAACCTTCTAAAAGCAATATTTTAAGTTAATTTAATTTTTGTTAATTTTAGTTGTAGTAAGTACCTATGTCAGGCACGCAAAATGTTGTATGGATGAAAACTGGCACCCCTTAGTTAAAAGGTTGCCGACCCCTACCCTAGTGCATCAACAGTCAACAATCCAAGTCCGGGAAATTGTGAAAACCTGTGCCAACATGACGGGAGTTGGATCAGCAACTATTTATAGATTTCTAGAAGAAAGAAAACGCGGTCCTTGCAACGAACCTCAAAATCACAAAAGAAAGGAACGCTTAGAGGTCGATGAAGACTTTAAAAACGCAATTAGAAGAAAAGTACAGCATTTTTTTATTAAGAAAGAAATACCTACACTACAAGTTTTGCAAAAAATCAGAGAAGATCAGGACTTACCAGATTAAAAAAAATGGAAATTATTGAAAATTCTTCACAATCTGAATTTTCGTTAGGAAAAACACACTAAAAAATCTGTTTTTATCGATTAAACAAAAATAATTTGTTGGAGAAGCGAATATCTACGAGCAATCAGAAAATTTCAAGCCGAAGCAAGAAATATTTTTTTATTTATATGAGACTTGGGTTAATGAGGGACATACAGTGAAATTCTGGATTGACAAAAACATTAAGAGAGGCAAACAAGCTCTTATGGTAGGTTGGTCCACTGGATTACAATCCCCTTCAGAAAAAGGTCGCAGGCTAATTATAGCACATATTAGTAGTGAAAACGGATTTGTCGACGGTGACTTGTTGGAATTCGAATCAAAGTCAACTAAAGATTACTATGAGGAGATGACGGCCAATGTTTTTGAGAAGTACTTCCAACAAATGATTGAATGTATGCCAGCAGAATTAGTTATAGTATTAGACAATGCCCCATACCATTCTCGATTATTAAAACGACTCCCGACAAATTCATAAAAGAAAGCGGATATTATTCAATGGATAAGAGATAAAAATCTCGAACATAAAGATGGTATGTTAAAAGCGGAACTTCTCAAAATTTCAAAACGAAATAAGGCACAGTTCAAGAAATACGCAGTCGATGAGATGGCAAAGGAACGGAATAACACAGTGCTTAAATTATCTCCATATCATTGCGAATTGAATCCCATAGGGCTAATTGAAGCAAATGAAAGGTTTCGTTGCAAGAGAAAACACCACGTTTAAATTTAAGACGTAAGGCAATTATTACTCGCCGGAATAGGGAGGATAGGGAGGATCATCGGATAATTGGAAAAATGCCATTGGACATGTTATGGAAGAAGAAAATAAAATGTGGAATCAATTTAAGAGAAATCGAGTCTTCAGATTTTGAAGATGATGATTGTTTTTGATTGTAATTAAAGTGCTTATATATCGTGAATTGTGAATTTGTATATATACATAGATCTATAGATTAAACAATTTTTGGTAATAAATCTTATATTTCTATAACTTTATTTTTAAGATAATTTTATTTATTAAACACTAAAAGCAGGTTACGCTCGGCCGGCTATGCTACCGATGAACCCTCATTTACATTTTATAACTCTATTGTATAGCAAAGGTTTTCTGTCTAAAATAGGGTGAACCCTTAAAAATAATTCAAAACATGTAGCAAAATCCAGTAAAATGCATAATAAATCTCTTTTTTTTGCGCACACCCCAATATGTATTTACATCTACAATGAGAGAATTCTGCTGTCAACTCCAAACAAATACACTTTAGAACTGTAATCAACTCTAAATTAAAGATTTCACAAATTTATATATACACGTTGCGATCGGTTAAACTTTTAGTCGATGATATTGGATTCGCCACGTTAATTTATCAAATGTATATTACGTTAGTAATTTAGGACTTTAAATCCCGGAAATAGCAAAATCAATAAAGGGATTACATACACCTCGAATTTTCAAAAATTCGATTTTTTTAAAGGATTCTTATTCTCTATACTTCTGAGAATTACTCAAAAAAAAAAATAAGAAAATTTCATTCCATTACAAAGTTATAGCGTTAAATGTGACCTGACGTCGGATTGGGACCGCTACCTGTTTTCAGACACTTCTTTATAATTACCTTCTCTACAAAATGTCGAGAGGTTTTTTTTTAGTAGACAATTTTTTATAAATAATTAAATATAATTTTTTTGGTCGAAAATTGCATACTAAAGTTAGAAAAACGTCGTAAATTTTCTATTTAAAAAAAACCCTTTGACAATTTTTAACTACTACATTATTTTACAAGATTAAATTTTATTTTTACATATTGAATTATTTTTGAAGTTATCCTGCAGTCAAAGAGGCGCCTTAGTTTTCCTCAGTAATCCATCAACCCGTTAAAAAATAATGTTAATATTTAAAACATAAAAAAATTTCTTATAATTTAAAGTACAATAAAAATATATAATCGCCATTCTTCTTCACTTCACTTAATAACGTTTAATTTCTTTTTTTTAAATATACATACTTTTGCAGCGCCCAGGTGTATGTAACCACTTAAAAGAAGATATTTTAACCAGTCATATTGAATATGCACTATTAAAACTATAGAATGAATCATATATTCGTAATCAACCACCCCAAAAACATTCCATTACCACTATTTATCGAAATCGATTGAAATAAGAAATTATTAAAAACATATTGTCCGCCATTTTTATCCTGCCATTTCGATTATATTCAAATGAATCCCATTTTCAAAATTTACTAGCTCACAATTCCCTAATATCAGTTTCAAAATTGGATTGGATGACATTTTCCACTAAAGTCAATTTATTTTTAATAAAGATCTATACAGCATATTATTTACACCAGCACTAAAATAAAGACGTTGCGATCGGTTAAACTTTTAGTCGATGACATTGGATTCGCCACGTTAATTTATCAAATGTATATTACGTTAGTAATTTAGGACTTTAAATCCCGGAAATAGCAAAATCAATAAAGGGATTACATACACCTCGAATTTTCAAAAATTCGATTTTTTTAAAGCATTCTTATTCTCTATACTTTTGAGAATTACTCAAAAAAAATAAGAAAATTTCATTCCATTACAAAGTTATAGCGTTAAATGTGACCTGAAGTCGGATTGGGACCGCTACCTGTTTTCAGACACTTCTTTATAATTATCTTCTCTACAAAATGTCGAGAGGTTTTTTTTTTAGTAGACAATTTTTTTATAAATAATTAAATATAAATTTTTTGGTCGAAAATTGCATACTAAAGTTAGAAACGTCATAAATTTTCTATTTAAAAAAAACCCTTTGACAATTTTTAACTACTACATTATTTTACAAGATTAAATTTTATTTTTACATATTGAATTATTTTTGAAGTTATCCTGCAGACAAAGAGGCGCCTTAGTTTTCCTCAGTAATCCATTCAACCCGTTAAAAAATAATGTTAATATTTAAAACATAAAAAAAATTTCTTATAATTTAAAGTACAATAAAAATATATAATCGCCATTCTTCTTCACTTCACTTAATAACGTTTAATTTCTTTTTTTTAAATATATATACTTTTTGCAGCGCCCAGGTGTATGTAACCACTTAAAAAAAGATATTTTAACCAGTCATATTGAATATGCACTATTAAAACTATAGAATGAATCATATATTCGTAATCAACCACCCCAAAAACATTCCATTACCACTATTTATCGAAATCGATTGAAATAAGAAATCATTAAACATATTGTCCGCCATTTTTATCCTGCCATTTCGATTATATTCAAATGAATCCCATTTTCAAAATTTACTAGCTCACAATTCCCTAATATCAGTTTCAAAATTGGATTGGATGACATTTTCCACTAAAGTCAATTTATTTTTAATAAAGATCTATACAGCACATCCATCGCTAGAAAAACTCGTTAGAGGTAATGGATCAAGATCCACCTAGAAGTTTCAGAAAATATAATAGAACTGCCTACATAGGAAATTGGCCAAATACAGAACCTTCTTTTTAATTGTAACTCTTAACCTAAACCTAAAAGAATTAATTTCACAATATTGTTATCATTTCTTCATCATTTATTTTTAATAATGTTTTTACAGATCGCCTTAACTAAATTATAACATACTTAAATATTATAATACTCTTAGTTATAAAAAATATATTGTTGTTATATCGATATTATTATTAATATTTATAACAGAGCCCACAACACATTTTTTGTGAATTTATTCTTATATCTTTTCACAATTTTATTCTTCAATAGTTTACATCATTTAGAATACACCCACCCAGTGTATTTGCCGCACCTTTGCATTTTTCTTTTATTTCGAGAGTCCCATAATACTTGTTATCTTTTACTAGTGTGACAATCGTCAATAAAATTTGAAAAAAGAAACAATTGTAACTCAAACAAGCGACATTTATGTCACTCTCTATCCGAACTCTGCCGCAATGAACAATGGGCTAAAATTCATTAAATTCGGCGAACAATGGGGTCTTAGTACCCTTGTGCACTTGAGCGCCCTTTTTACAAGACAGACACCCCTGTAGGGCAGGATGAAGTGCATAAAAAACCCCATTGCGGCAATTTAATAATGTTTCCGCCTCACACGCACCCTCGAGCCTTTTCTGTGTTTACTTCGATTTTATTTTACCGGAGCCGGGGGGTAGTGGTATTTTTCGGGAAAAGGGAAAATTTTCAAATTAAATTAATTCATTCATTCATTGGCTCATAACATTGCTTTACTTTGAAATATTTCCCCTAAACCATAGTTTGCTTTATTTAAAAGAAATATATATGTAATCAAAACTAAAAATAAATTAACGGAGATACCTTGCTAATATTAATAGAATAACTATTGCTTTTTGTATTGATTTATCTGAATTATTAACCAGTTATTTTTTATATGTTTAGAAAAAAGAGAAGCAGATATGAAATTTACACAGTACTACAAACCGAACTATGAACAAAATTTTATTTCATTTTCATTTTCTTAAATTGAATGGGCAAAGAAATTATTTCTAAAAAGGCGTTAAATTTTTAAGATAGCGACAACTCTCGAATAACATTTTATTTTTCATTTGAACTGATGCCTTTGTTAACCATGACTCATTACATTCTTTTTAAAAAATATGAGAAAATTAAAAAAAAAAATGCAACAGAACGTTTTCAAATAAATATCACAATTGAATGATATCTTCAAAAATACATGTTTAGATTAAAATCATATCAGTAAGGTAAGATATCTGTTTTGAAAAAGCCATTACTATAAAAAGTTCTGTTTTTTAAATTCACTGCCAGAAAAGTTTTAGTTTAATTTCCCATTGATTTCTACAAAAAACCTGCGATCCAAGAGGTATGAATTTAAAAGATCAATCAGGTTATTTGAGAGCCCGAAACGAGATCCGACCTTATCCAACAGTAAGTAGTGACCAAGTCGATCAAAGGCTTTGCGAAAATCCGTATAGACCACGTCAATCTGGCTCCCATCATTGATACCGTCGCACACAAACTGCGAGAATGAGGCAAGATTTGTGGTGGTGGATCTGCTAGGCATAAAACTAGTCAGTAGAAAGCGTATTTCTCACTTTCGAGAAAATAAACTTCAAGAATTTTAGAGAAATTACATAAAATAGATATGGGTCGATAATTATCAACCACACCTGGATCCCCAGACTTCAAGATAGGTCGGACCTTGGCCACCTTCCATGTAGCAGGAAACGTATGAGTCGTCAACACTAGATTAAAGATATAGAATAAAGGACCGGATAGAGCGGACACGCAATATATATATATATATATATATATATATATATATATATATATATATATATATATATATATATATTTATATATATATATATATATATATATATATATATATATATATATATATATATATATATACATATATATATATATATATATATTATATATATATATATATATATATATATATATATATATATACATATATATATATATATATATATATATATATATATATATATATATACATACATATATATATATATATATATATATATATATATATATATATATATATATATATATATATATATATAGTACCTGTAGTCCTTAATCGATTTATTTGCATTGCCTCTAAAAGGTTTAGTTTTAAATCTTGGTGTTGGGTGTGTAAAATTTTGAAATTCTTGTTAAATGTGTAATTTTCTGTTAAAAGATGATTAGCATATGTTGAATTAGATTTTCTATGGATGAAACTTTTTTTCGTGTTCTGTAATTCTTTGTATAAATGTATACATATATATATATATATATATATATATATATATATATATATATATATATATATATATATATATATATATATAATATATAATATATATATATATATATATATATATATATATATATATATATATATATATATATATATATATATGTATATATATGTGTATATATATATATATATATATAATATATATATATATATATATATATATATATATATCGTTTAATAATTTAGCACACTTAAAAGCGTCAACAAGAATCAAAAGTAAACTGTGAGAATAATCCACTAATCTTAAAGAATAGTCAAGACGACCAGCCAGTTATTATCAAATATGTACTGAAACTTACTTAACATAAAAAAAACTGCATGAATATTAAATCAGACGATCTCAAGTTGTAAACGAGCATATATTCGTACATATGTTGAATTTTGTCTATGTAGGGATTAAATATTTTTAATTATGTAAGCAGTTTCCTTGATTACTTAAAAATGTTCGTAACTTTTTATATTTTAGCCTGTTATTTAAAGCCACTCAAAATTTCCACGAACCTCATAAAACATATTTGATTTTCAATTTAAGCCCAAGACTTTTATGGTTTTTAAAATACTGATCCATTTTTATTGATGCAAAATAGTTTCCCTTACGTCTAGCTTCAAATTGACTTAGCTTGCGCAGCGACAACGTAAGATTTGCCTCAATTTAATCTAATAAAGAAACTCCGTTTTCTAATGCTTTCTGGATTAATTTAATATCTCTAATATAATGTTCGTATAGTGCGAATTTCTAATTTCATTTTATAGCTTAGCAAATAAAAGTGCATTTTCGAGTCAAATGATGGTGACGTAAATAGCTTATATTATATTTTATAATGGTAGATACGTTTAGAAATACGGAAAAGGAGGAATGAAAAAGATTGTTTAATGCCTAACCTTAGGAAATTTAAAAATGTAAGATAAGTTAGTTAAATGGCCGCCGTATTTAATGTATACCTATTAATATAAAAAATAAATATTTTTTAAAACGTATCTTCACAAGGCTTTTAAGATACCTTCTTATTTTTATTCTAATCTCTACAGTAAGAAATGATAGACTGGAAGTGTTCACGGCATTTGTCATTTAGGAAATCATAATATTAGAATATACTGGTGAGCAAAAAAATCGACTCAAACGATTTGCTTCATTTCACACCGATCCTTGAATTTAATTTTCAAACAGTGATATTACTTTTGGTATCATTAGAATGCTGTTTTTGTACTCTTCCCAATAATACCACAAACCTTTGGATTTCTAAAAAGGTTTACTGATTAATATGGTTTTACTCGATAGAACCGTTTTTGCTCGTTCAGCAAAGTACTCGTAGCGCGCTAATCTTCCCTGTCAAAACACATGCAACTTTCTATCATTCCTTTATCGGAACTTGAACCGTCAACATCTCTGCTATACCTGCTCACTAATTACGTCATCGGAAAACCAACCCGGAAGAAACGGCGCAAGTCATTGCCCTATTGCAAGAAGGACACTGCGCAACTGCATCTGAGCTAGTCAGCTGTCTCCACAGTCTACAGATGTTACCAGGAGACTGGGGCCTTTACGTGGAGACCTGGATCAGGAAGAAGAAGGTGTACCTCGGAGCGAGATGACCGCTTCGTTGTCAACACAACTCTAAGAAACCGTCACTTGACCGGCCCTGAGGTCCAACAAGAGCTCCGACAAATTCGTGGTAGGGCTGTCAGTCATTGGACTGTCAGAAAAAGACTTAAAGAAGCTAACCTAAGAGACCAGCTGATGGGCCCAAATTGACAGCAGTCCATCGACACACGCCACTCAAATTTGCCCGAGAACATGTCGACTGGACGTTAGAGTGGGCCTACATGGCAATGATGGAAGAAGACGAGTCTATAGGAGGCCTGGGGAGCGCTATGCACAGTGCGGCATTACTGAAACGGTCGCCTACGGGTACATCGAGGAGATCCTGCAGGAACACGCAGTTCCTTACGCTGAGTTTGTTAGCGATAGCTTCGTGCTAATTCACGACAATGCTGCTACGTCGGTGCGGCAATACCTGACGGAAGTGGGAATATCCACATTAGACTGGCCTGCGCGGAGTCTTAACCTCAGTACGACAAAGCACATGTGGGATGAGCTCAAAAGAAGGGTTCGAGCCAGAAATCAAGCCCCCGCATTGCTTAGGGACTTAAAGGTTGCGATGACGAAAGAGTGGGGAAGAATCCCACAGACAGTGGTGAAAAAGCTCACTCGCTCCATAAAAAACCGGATGGAAGCAATAACAAGTTCTAGGGGGGGGATACAAAACATTGATTTTGGTTTTTATCAATAAATTTAATTGTTAAACTTAAAATTTGTTTAATTTTCCTTTTTCTTACCCCTATTTTCAATCCTTGTTCTCCTTGTTTCCCCTTAAATCACTTTAATCAGTAAAAAGCATGAGGTATACTATGGAATTTGGTATCATTAGAAAGAGAACAGAATGGGCTTTCATATCCATTTTTTGCTCACCAGTGTAGTTTTCAGATGTTTCAGCTACGATATCACGATGCATCTTTAAGAGTGTTTACTATTCAAGATTAGAGTATTGAATGAATCCAGAAAGATACAATTCAAGTGCGTATGCTCATTTGACGGTCAGCGAAACGTGATTCAGTGTAATAGTCGGTATTTAAATATGATGTAGTCGACAACCTTTACAAACATATTTCAACTGTTTTTATATTTCGTTTATACGAATTGCACATTAAAGCAAGAACCCTATTTCCTCTAATGTGCCTTATCGAGGGTTATTGTTTAACTACAGCTGTATAATTTGTTTTTTTTATGTACAAGGTGGTCCAAATTGGACACTTTTAAAGGGAAACCCCTTTATCGAAAGGAGATAGACGAAAACTGATGTCGGTGTTTCTTATCCGAATAGCACACTTTATATTTTGCTTAAATCTACTTCAAAATATAAAAGTTTTCAGTTTTTACGCGAGTTTTAAATGCACATTTTGTGAAGTAGGCTTTGAACGGAGCGGCCATATACTTTAATTCAATTATTTACTCGTAGTTATTAAATTTTACTTCAGGATCAGTTATTGAATTGTCAAATAAATCGCAATGAAGTTTGAAAATTACGAAAAATGGAATATGATAGTGTGTTTCATACAAACCGGAGAAAATTCGGAAGCGGCAAGTAATTTGTAACACGAACGGTAGCCAGAGAGGCGTCAACCCTTCAAGAATATATTCGCTCGATTGCGACATAACCTAGTTAATAGTGGCCAGTTTGAAAAGAGACGACCCAAAAATTGTACATCAAACAGGGATAAGGAGAAATAGTAGATTTAGGAAGTATCGGAAATAACCCGACAGTTAAAAGAATCCATTGGACTACCAAGAACAAACTTAAGTCGTACTTTGAAGAAGCACAAATTCAGGCCATACAGGACAAGAAAAGTTCATCACCTTAGAGATGGATATTTTCAACGACGTATGAATTTATGCCAATGGTTCTGGAGAATTGTAACCATGTTCTGAATTTTTCATTAAATTGCATTTGGACAGACGAAGCTTATGTAAGCAACGCAGGTATTTTTAACAGTTACAATTCTTATATGTGGGCACAAGAAAATCCTCATTTAGTTTGTGGGGCAAAGAAATCAAGGCAGATTTAGATTTAATGTATAGGCAGGAATTTTTAGAGGCAGGGTTATAGGTCCATTTATTTACGAAGGAAAACTCACCTCGCAGAGACCTCTTTAAGACAGCAAATAGAACCTCTTGTTGACGAACTGCCGTTAATGGACCTTAGAAATATATTTTTTCAAGATGATGGGACACCCCCTCATAACGCTGCAGTTATCAGTAATTTTTTATCGGCCAATTTCGACAATAACTGGATAACCAACCAAGGTCCGAACTGTTGGCCGGCAAGGTCACCGGATTTAACAGCCGCTGACTTCTGTCTCTGGAGAAGATTGAAAGACCTAATTTTGCCGACAAACACAGAGAGTTAGAAGTCGCAGTGATACAAAGTTTTGCTTGCAGCTCTCACTCCTCTTAAAAAACTAATCAACTCGGCAAAAAGTGTCCAGAAAAGGTGCCGCCTATGTATAAATAAAACTGGTCGACATTTCGAATAACCCTTAGAGAAAATTGTTTTGTTTTAGTTTGTTCTACTCGGAATAAATTGTTTTATTGTTGTTTTGTTTTATTTTCTACATAGTTTAAAGTACTATAGCATTTAGTAAATTTTATTGTAATTATGACTCTTACAGTTACTTCTGGGAATTTTTTTTTACAATTTGGCTGCTATCGGTAAACAGTTGATATTGCCGCTCGGTTCAAAGCCTACTTCACAAAATGTGCTTTTAGAACTCGCGTAAAACACTGAAAACCTTTATATTTTGAGGCAGATTTAAGCAAAATATTAAGTGTGCTATATTTTTAGAATGATAATTTACACTCTCTATTCGGATAAGGAAAAACATACAGGGTATCCCATTTTAAAAAATATGTTTTTGCGTTAATAACTATTAAAATATTAGTTCAGGTTATGTAACTTCCACTGTTTAAATCCACGTAAGAAAGTGCTTTGAGAATGTTTTTACAGAAATCAAAAATTTTCAGTAGGAAAAGAATTACAAACATTTTTCCAAAATGCAGATTTTTGAAAAACACTCTATATATCTGAAACGGTACTAGATATCGATATGCGGTTTTCACCATCGAGTTTATCATAAAAATTAGACACCGACATCAGTTTTCGTCTATCTCCTTTAGATAAAGGGGTTTACCTTTAAAAGTGTCCAATTTGGACCACCCTGTACATGCAATATAATAGATAGACCGTAATTTTTATACACATTTTCAGTTTCTAAAAGAATTGAATCACTTAATATTAAATATTACTCAATTTTCTTACAAGTGTTGAAAATTATACAAATATTGCATCTAGTAAGGTCACACTGCTACTAGTAGATCATTTTCACAATTGAAAAGGTGTTTTTGACCAAAAAGTTCAGTAGATAACGCATACTAATTTTTTCATTAGTACCTTTTTCGTTTTCACTGCAAAGTAAATAGAAAGAAGTTGCCTATTAAATAAAGCGAAAACAAAATGAAATTCACCACAACAGTGCATCTACGCACGGAAAATGGCTTAGGAAACAATTGAATTTATTTTTGTAACATTGTCTTTATATAATTACACATTCTTGTCATAAAAATATTTATGTTCGTAAGGATTGCTAAGTGTTATAATATTCACTTATTCATAATTTACTCGACCATCTGGAATCTAAACTAAAAATTTAGGTTATAAAATAAAAATTAAATTGAACTTCTATAACCAGATTCACTAAAGGATTTTAAGGTTAGGAAGAGTCTTGTTGCCATGGAATCCAAGACCTCTAGCTGTCCAATTTACATTTCCCTTTCACAATATAATATTTTACGTGGTAATTATCACTAAGTAAACGTTTTTATAAGAAAATTTGCATTAAAACTGAAAAGTTATGCTCTTGAAAACAGGAAGAAATATTTCATTTTTATCGGTTTAATTATAGAACAAAACCTCGTAATTTTATTTTGCTTTTTTAATACTCCGTCAGTTGAAACCCCCGAATGCTAAATAGACCAGTTTTAAAGTTAAACGTTTGTAGTACCGGACAGTTAGGTCAAAAACATATTTATATCTATATACAAGTGGCTCTTGAGTGCTAAGCGCACTAGCGGACAGAGAGACGGTACATTTTATATATATTATGGATTTTTTGTGATAAATAAGAATTAAAAAAAAAAAAACACGTAAATCGGCTAAGTGATTCTCGAATGATAAGCACACTAAACGGATAGACAGACAGACAGAGAGACGTTGCATTTTATATATATTATAAAAGATTGTAGAGAACCTGGCCAGAGAACAAATGAATGAATTAAAAAAAAAAGACACCGAAATTCGATAAGTACTATAGTTCTCGAGTGATAAGCGCACCAACGAACAAACAGACAGATAGACAGAGAGACGCTGCATTTTACATATATTATAGAAGATTTTAGATAATCTGGCCACAGAACAAATGTATGAATTAAAAAAACAAGCGTGTAAATCGGATAAGTGGTTCTCAAGTCATAAGCGCTCTAACGGACAGACAGATAGACAGAGAGAGGTTATATTATGTATGTATATATATATTTATATATAATATATATATATATATATATATATATATATATATATAGATAGATAGATATATATATATATATATATATATATATATATATATATATATATATATATATATATATATATATATTTATATATATATATGTATATATGTATGTATATATATACATATATATATATATATATATATATATATATATATATATATATATATATATATATATATATATATGTATATATATATATATATATATATATATATATATTATATATATATATGTATATATATATATATATATATATATATATATATATATATATATATTATATAAATATATATATATATATATATATATATATATATATATATATATATATATATATATATATATAAATATATATATATATATATATATATATATATATATATATATACTAGCCAGGCCCGCGGATCCGTTCGCGTGGACTTAATTCACTACTATCGTTACTGCTTATTCCTTATGTTACCCAACGTAATAAAATATCTCCCATTATTTCCCCTTATCTCCCAATATTTCTCCTTATCTCCCATTATCTAGACTTATCTCTGCTTATCTCCCATTATTTATACTTATCTCTCATTATCTCACCTTATCTCCCACTATCGAGGCTTATCTCGACTTATCTCCCATTATTTCTCCTTATCTCCCATTATCTCATCTTACCTCCCCATTATCTAGGCTTATATTGAATTATATAGAACATATGTATAAATTTATAACACGTAAATCGGATAAGTGGTTCTCAAGTGATAAGCGCACTAACGGACAGACAGAGAGATAGGCAGACAGACAAACAGAGAGAAGTTGCATTTTATATATTTCTAGATAGGAGATTATAGACAACCTGGCCAGAGAACAAATGTATGAATAAAAAAAAAACACGTAAATCGGATAAGTGGTTCTCGAGTGATAAGCGCACTAACGGACAGACAGACAGACAAACAGACAGGGAGACGTTGCATTTTATATATATTATATTCTTTGCTACATGATATTGTTCCATATTTAATGCTTTAGGCAGTGTATTGCAATAGAAGGCGCTAGCAGCAAACTTTTCTCCGACTTGATTCACTATTAACGTCACTGCTTATTCCTTATGTCACCTAACGTAATAAAATATAACCTATAACCTGGCCAGAGAAAAAATGTTATGTTTAAAAAAAAAACACGTAAATCGGATAAGTGGTTCTCCAGTGATAAGCGCACTAACGGACAGACAGACAGACAGAGATACATTGCATTTTATATATATTATAGATGTAATAAAATATATATCTATAACCTGGTCAGAGAACATATGTATGAATTTAAAAAATCAGGTAAATCGGATAAGTGGTTCTCGAGGGATAAGCGCACTAACGGACAGACAGAGAGACGTTGCATTTTATATATATATTATAGATATAGATTATTACTATTATATAACCTGGTCAAAGAATATATGTATGAATTTAAAAAAAGACACGTAAATCGGATAAGTGGTTCTCGCGTGATAAACGCACTAATGGACAGACAGACAGACAGACAGAGAAACATTCCATTTTATATATATTATAGATTATGGATTATAGATATTCTCTGCTACCTAATATTGTTCCATATTTAATGGTTTAGGCTGTGTACTGCAAGGGAACGCGCTAGCGGCAAACTTTTTTTCCGACTTCATTCACTATTATCGTCACTGCTCATTCCTTATGCTACCTATCGTTATAAAATATAGCCTATAACCTGGCCAGAGAATGTTTTAAAAAAAGAAGTACGTAAATCGGATAAGTGGTTCTCCAGTGATAAGCGCACTAACGGAAAGACAGACAGTCAGAGAGACGTTGCATTTATATATATATATATATATATATATATATATATATATATATATATATATATATATATATATATATATATATATATATATACATATACATATATATATATATATATATATATATATATATATATATATATATATATATATATATATTAATATGAAATGAAAAAGAAAATAATAATATGAAAGGTCAATGTATTTTTACCTATTTTTTAGGTTCTTATATTTAATCTAAACAGAAATTTGTTTATATCATTAAGTAACGATATTATATAACTCAAGTTTTTAGGTCATACGAACACCAGATCCAGCCATTTTTCGAATCAATTCTGAATTATTCCATAAACTAAAGAATTACTTTCTGTTGTGTGTTATTTTTAGAAACCGGCTATAGGAAAGAAAACCTCTATAGGATGGAAAAGGACAACTGAAGTCACGAAAGTCTTCGGTATATTTTCGAATCTTCGCATTTTATAAACTTTTTTTAAAGCGGCTTTACAGTATTTAAATTTTTGGCTGAAAATGCTAGACATTTAAGCATAACGTCAAATTATATTTAACCCCCGACACCAAACAACCACACAACGCACACTAGGAAAAATGGAAAAATTATTTCGTTTTTAAATATTATGATTATTACTCTGGAGAAAGAAACATAAATTATAAATTATTTCAAATATTAAATCTCTGCTTAATAAATTATATTTACTAACAATAAAAAATTAAATTTGAGTATGTTATTTCAAGGAAGTAATATGTCACTCAAACTCCAGTTGTTTGAACTAGACAAATACCAATAAAACAACAAAATTCAACTTTTCATAAACAAGGAAAAAATATATAGTTATTTGTTGTTATTTTCGACAAGCCACTAACAGCATTTCTAACGTCCAAATAAAAACGTTTGAACCTGCTTGAAGCGTCGTAAAGTCATTGGTTGTATGCCCGAATAGGACTGCTCGCATCTTGTGCGCCAAAATAGTGTCTTTATTTCCCAATACAGAACAGTGCGGCAGACACAAGTTGATTGTTTGCAACTCTTGTAAAACGCCTTGTACCTGGTAATTCGATTTCAAGAAGCTAAATGAAAGGACCCCAAACTCTAATGACATTTACTCAACGTGAATAAAAAACCATTAGTGGAGTAAGAAAATGCAACTGAGTCTATACAAAATTGTTAAACTGCAAATAAATCGACAGGCACACTATTGTCCATTTCTGTATTATCACTAAAGTTTCAGGTCAACATTAATAGTTAGGTAATTGATTTTACAACTTAAAATTATTTTGAATTGTATTTTGATATACCACATGAGTGTCCTGAAATTTAACGTAGTAAGAACAAATAACCTCATGCTTCTTAAACTCTATTCTTTCCATAAAGGAAACTTTACAGTGTGCCTTATACCTTAGGTAATTGGCAATTTAATAACATCAACTCCGGGTTAATAGAATATAGGATGTATTAAAACTGCTTAATTATTTTATTTATTAGTAACATTTAGAACTTTATTTAAACCTACGCATTAGTAAGGGAGTGGACATTATTCTGTTTACCTGCTGTCAAATTAACACCTACTTCTCGACCAGGAGTATTTGAAGGAATACCTTAAAGTGTGTTTCCATCATTCCTTATACATATATATATATATATATATATATATATATATATATATATATATATATATATATATATATATATATATATATATATATGTGTGTACTTCCCATCAATCAGAAACGAGGACTGGTGAACTTGTAGTAACGGGGGATAGTAGAAGGTAAAAGATCAAGGGGACGGTCTCCCACAAGATGGTCTGACCAAGTAAGATCTCTCTTTGAGACGGGTATCCAGGAGTCAAGTCAAGTCACGCACGATCGAGATGCTGGAGATTGACTGTTGAGGCAGCAACTGCATAGTGTCACCGATACTCCTATTGTGGTGAAAGGATTGAAAGAGAGGCCTTACTTAGAGTCCAAGTATACATCTATGCATGCTTTGTGAATTATCAAAAACCATTTGACAGAGTGAAATACCACAAAATGATAGATATTGTGAATGACAAAGATCTGAGGATTATTAAGAACCTTTATTGGAATCAGCCTGTTTCTGTGAGATTAGGAGGGGAACATAGGATAATATAAAAATCTTTCTAGGTGTTAGACAAGGATGCATATTATCTCTACTATTAATTAATATTTACTCCCAACAAAAATTCGAAGAGGCTTTGGCAGATCTCGATGTCGGAGTTCTACTGAATAGAGAAAGAATGAATAATATTCGATATGCTGATGATACGGTCATATTCGCTGACAGTCTGGACTACTTGTCCATTTTCAGTGGTTTTATATTGAACCACATATGCATGGAGTGGAACCCTTGTCGAATCGTGCTACTGCGCTGAATATTGACAATTTGCTGACCGTTCTTCATTGAAGGCAAATATGTTTTCCACTTTTAGGTACAATCTATTGTATCTTACCACGATCTTTGGCTAGTAGACTAAGTACTTCAAGTTTTGTTCTCTTGCCTGATACGGTCAAATGTGTTTCGAAATGGATTGACAGATGAGAGAACAGTAGGCAGACTGCTAAAATGTGGACTTTGTCAATTTCCATAAATGTATAAATATCATATATATATATATATATATATCGCATATATATATATATATATATATATATATATATATATAATATATATATATATATACATATATATATATATATATATATATATATATATATATATATATATATTCATGTTGATGGATTTTAGTGATCTTGGGCTTAAAATGTTCGTTATTGATCCCTCTTTATGGACTAGTGTGGCCTTTTGGAAAAAAATGGCGGCTCAATATGGCGGACCGAAATCAGAAAAAAATCAGGATTTTGAAGTAAAAAATTAGCAAATTGGGTGCAAATTGTTTGTAATTGATAGCCCTAAAAAGTTGGATACGTAGGTTGGCGAAATCCGACATGGCCAATCCAAGATGGCGGCTAAAACCTCAAAATCGTCGAAAAATGAAAAAATTCTCTGACCAGAGTTTTTGACACTTAACCTGATTATATTGGCCTCAAATATTGAGTAAGATTGAAGACTTTCAGTCACTCATGATATATATAGGTTATTATGAATCTAAAATCCAAAATGGCGGCTCCGATTAACCTCAAAATGTAATAAAATCGGTAAAAAACGGTGAAATTTAGGTGGAAACAGTCCCGAACGAGTATATTAATGGTCACCTAGCGGTGAAATAGAAAACTTTTCACTTTCGCGACTACTTCTATAACCCGCTTCAATAAATATGAATACAAAATTTATTGTAATAAAAATTTCGATGACGATGAGGTTTTCCCTTCTAACTCTTAAAGATATAGAATTCTGAATATTCTCCAAAAACAGTAAAAATCTTTACTCTTTAAAAATAAAATATTCTCCAATTGTTTGGTCTGAAAATACCTTTTCTGTACACATTATAGCATTTGTTCCTAATTAAAAATGAATTATTGAGATCAATATTTTAAGCAGATTTTAATTTTAGTGACTAAAATTCGGTTCAATAGACTTTTGGAGTAAACTTAATACAGAGCACCATTAAATACTCTTTTTTATTATTTGCGTTAAAAAATCAGTCATTCCTTGATATATTTCATAATAGTCATAAAATATAGTAGGATAATCATATATTTTATAATATATCCATCATTATAATATTTCCATTTATTATAACTATTTTAAATCTAACTTTGTATGTTCAATATTTATGTGACAGTCATATCACATTCTTCTGAAAAAGTTCGTCAAGATAGATGTTGTAATCCCTTCGGTAAAGAAGGGCATAAAGGAAAAGATCTGCGCTAGGTTTCAAATTCATTTTTATCCAAGCATCCTGATATTTCTGAAAAAGCTGTGATTTGAACAAATTGTAGAAAGGAGAACTATAATTCCGCCACCACCACGAGATAACACGATTTGCTTAAGAATTTCAAATAAATGGGTTGTTTGAGTGCATTTGACAGTGGGTTTTTTCTTATATAAGGCATTGCTTGACGCCATTTTGACTCTGCGATATTTGATTTATGATACAGAAAAGCAATCATTTGACGATCTATGTACCATCGATATACTCGTTCGGGACTGTTTCCACCTAAATTTTGCCGTTTTTTACCGATTTTATCACATTTTGAGGTTAATCGGGGCCGCCATTCATAATAACCTGTATATGTAATGAGTGATTGAAACTCAACATTTGAGGTCATTATAATCAGGTTAAGTTTCAAAAATTCTAGTCAGAGTCTTGATTTTTTCTTTTTTCGACGATTTCGAGGTTTCAGCCGCCATCTTGGATTCGCCATGTTGGATTTTGCCAACCTATCTATCTAACTTTTTAGAGCTATCAAATATAAACAATTTGCACACATACATACATACATACATACCTACCTACCTACCTACCTACCTACGTACGTACGTACCTACATACGTACATACGTACATACGTACATACGTACATACGTACGTATGTACGTACATACTTACATACGTACATACGTACATACTTACATACGCACATACGTACATACGTACATACGTGCATACGTACATACGTACATACGTACATACGTACATACGTACATACGTACATACGTACATACGTACATACGTACATACGTACATACGTACATACGTACATACGTACATTACGTACATACGTACATACGTACATACGTACATACGTACATACGTACATACGTACATACGTACATACGTACATACGTACATACGTACATACGTACATACGTACATACGTGCATACGTACATACATACATACATCAAAAACTCCCAAAAACTTTGAATGATCGACGATACCCTAAAGCTTATAGAAACAAGAAGAAATATGATTTTAATTATCAACACCTCGAATCGTCAAGACAGAATCAGATCAATCAATAAAGCAATCAAGGTGGCTTGAAAAAAGGACAAAAACGCATATTTGAATAATATATGTGAGGAACTAGAACAATATGTTACGAACAATCGACTACAAGAACTTTATGAAGAGGTAAAATATCTATCAAAAGAATGCAAACCTAAAACACAAACAATCAGAGATACGGAAGGTAGAACAGTCACCGACATGCCTGGAATCATTGACGTTTGAAAGGATTACTGTAAAGAACTTTTTGTGGCTCAATTAGTGGGTGACTGCAGTGTCGACAAAGAAGCCGCAGAAGAACAAGAGTCATATATTTTTAAATCTGAAGTCAAGAAGGCTATTCAAAGGTTAAAGAATAGAAAAGCAAAGGTACTGACGAGATCACTGCGGAAATAATAAAGATGATGGGGGAAACCGCCTCGACTATGCTACATCAACTGTATAACAAGGCATGGAAGGCTGGAGGATGACCGAAAGACTGGTGTGAAGTTGCATTTATACTCTTGCATAAGAAAGAATCCCCTTTGGATTACAGCAACTATAGAACAATCGCTCTAGTGTCACACGCTGCTAAGGTGTTTCTCTGGATCCTAAATGAAAGACTCAACACTTTTCTGCTGCCGTAAATATCTACCGAACAAACAGGCTCCATTCCAAGAAGGGGGACTAGAGAACAAATTCTCAACATACGCCAGATAATAGAAAAAGTGAGAGAATTCCAAATAACAACCAACATTTGTTGGCTTTCGACTGCATATCCGATCCTTGTATGAGAACAGAATTAAACTAAATAATTCTTTTTCCGATCCCTTTATCGTAGAAGCCGGCATCAGACAAGGCTGTTATTCTGTCATCTTTACTTTTTAACATACGAGTACATATATAGTGAACATATAATGAGTTCTGTTTTGAATGGATATATTTATTGATAAGATATTTGATCCAATGACATAACTACTACAAAAATTCTAAGTGGACACAGACGAACATCAAGCACTTATGAAAGTTCACGAAGGAAAGTAATTCCGAATGTTATAGAAAAAATAAATCCTGGATAATAATTATATTTTTGGTTTACAAGAATTATAATTAATGCCGAAAAGAGACCTCTGTTTTTTATTTGTTCAAAAATAAAGATTTACGAGGTGGATAGTCCAGGAACAAATAAGTTAAACTGTACAGAGCCTCTTATCACCATTTTAGAGAAACTAGAAATTCTGGTTAGAGATAATTTTTTCGGAAAACTGTACTTAAGAAATCTATTAAATGATAATATTGCTCGTGGAATTCAAAACATATCTGAAATACATATATGTATATATATTATATATATATATATATATATATATATATATATATATATATATATTATATATATACATATATGTGGTAAGAAACATTGTTAAAACTGCGCAAAAAATTGTTTTGTGAAACAGATAGCGATGCGGATTGTCATTTAATTATTCATTTCAATTTTGCACACCAATAAAAAATTGTAATCTTATTAATTAGCATACTAGATGATTTTTACCTAATGGATCTCTGGTTTTATAGAAATTTTACTTAAGTGTTATGCGGGCAAAACAGGTACGTTAGTGCTTTATTAAATTTAGTTACTTTAATATTATTTGTCAACATAATTGTTACATAAATCTGAAATTGCTGAACAAGTATTGGTTACTTTATTACTATTTTACTTAAAAAGCTTTTAACCAGGGCTTCGTCACCGATCGCCTTATTTATTAATGTCTTCGAAAGTTTATCATATTAGTATGCTTGTCTGCTCTTTTTATGGCGTATATGTACTTCGCAACTATACGGCTATCAGCACATATTTGGACACACAAAAACGATTGATAAAGAAACAAAAAGTACAGGGTTCACCTAGTAAAAATGTTTTTAAAGTTTATTCAATTTTAGATATGGATTATTTAAATCCATTTAGTAAACTTGCAGTAACACTATGATGACTCATTATTACGAGGCTGGTTTGAAAAGTCCGTGCAAAGTCCGAGAGATGGTACCACCGGCGCGTATCGAGGTCATGTTTAGTTAGTAGCATCTCTTGAATGAACGCACACCAAGTTTCCAGCCATATTGGTCTATTTCTTTGTGTTTGGCATTTCGTGTGAATCAAGGAAGTCGAGTGATTTCAAGAAATGCGACGAAAAAAGAATTTCGTGTGGTGATTAAACATTACTTTATGAAAGGCAAACGCCTCAGGAGACTAAAGAGAAGCTTGATAAAAGCATTATGGTGACTCTGCACCTTCGATTAGAACAGCAGTTTATAAAGTGATTTCAAAATTTTCGGACTGGCATATGGGCACAAGTGACGTTGAACGTTTCTGGGCGGCCTGTGGAGGTTACGACTCCAGAAATCATTGATCAAATCCATGATATGGTAATGGATGACAGAAGAGTTAAGGTGCCTGAGATTGACTAGTGCTGTGGGCATCTCGACTAAATGGGTACATAATATTTTTGCATAAACATTTGGACATGAGAAAGCTATCCGCAAGATGGATGCCGGACGGAATCGTGTGAAAGTGTTGCAAGGATGGTTTGCAGCTGTTCAGAAGAATCCGGAGGACTTTAAGCGTCGTTTCGTCACTGTGGATGAAACATGGATACATTACTATACTCCTGAGACCAAACAAACAATCTAAACAATGGGTTACCAAGGGGGAATCTGCACCAAAAAAGGCGAAGACCGTTCCTTCGGCCGGAAAGGTTATAGCGGGATGTCTTTTGGGATTCGCAAGGGATAAATCCCTCAATCGACTATCTGGAAAAGGGTAAAAACTATTACAGGTGAATATTATTCATCGTTATTGGACCGTTTGAAAACCGAGCTGCAAGAAAAACGCCCGGATTGCCCAAAGGCACAACAACTCAGCAGTTTGTGGTCGCAAAATTAAATGGAAATAGGATTCCAACTCGTTTCACATCCCCCTATTCTCCAGAATTGGCTCCCTCGGACTACTATTTGTTCCCCAATTTGAAGAAATGGCTGGCGGGACAAAGATTTTATTCAATCGAGGAGGTGATTGCAGACACTAATGGATATTTTGTAGGTACTTGGACAAATCCTATTATTCGGAAGGGATCAACAAACTAGAACATCGTTGGACGAAGTGTATAAGCCTAAAAGGAGACTATGTCGAAAAATATAAAAAAGGTTTACACCAAACACATAAGTAGTTTTTTATTTTTGCACGGACTTTTCAAACCAGCCTCGTATATTCACGCTATATGGCCTCTTAAAAATTATGATATACTATGTTTCTTTTATAAGATAATTATTCAAATTTATTTGGAAAATAAAAGTCTATTATGGTGATACTGCCTCTATATAAGGTACATAAATAATAGCTGAAGTATCTCGGTGTATACTGTCTTATTCGTATAAGTAATAGTTTTCTATTGATGGAGACATGTTTTGAATCCCCTCCGTTATTATGATATACTGTACACTATTATGAAGTAGTTTTAGTACGTATATTGTTCTATATCACACACAAATAAGTAACTAAAAATTTTTTTCGGTGAGAAAGTTTTCTGTATAACATGTACCCTATACCCTGGCCCTAGATATGCTTTGCAAGATTTTATTAAATTTAGCCATATAAAAACTAAAAATAGTCAAACAGAGAAAAAGTGATACATGAAAATAATACCTACCACTTTGTCAATAAAGTATACGGTTACAATTTCTATTGTGATTTTATTATATCTATGGATTTCGCACAAATTCCATAAACAAACATGGTATTGAACAAGAAGAAAAACTTTTAAATCTATCGTAGGTGTGTTTTATATTCTTACCTATCATACAAAGTTCTTTGTTGTCAGCAAAGGTATCACCAATAGAACAAAACATTGATTTTACCAGACCGGCCATTGTTGCTGTAACGTGTTTCGAGTTAGTCGTCGTCTTTAGTTTTTTTAGGTATAAGTTTTAAGTACTTTATTACCTTTTGTGTTAGCATGTTAAGTTTATATGTATTTTCATAAGAAATTAAAGATAGCCAAAAAGAAGAACAGTCTAATATACTTTATGATAGCAATAAATCATATAGAATTATGAAAATTAGCATCAAGCAGTAGTAACGGTCCTAGAGTTTTACCTACATTTTACCTGCAGCAATTCAAAAACTTTATTGGAAAACCATCGGGGCATCGGTCTAATATTCGTAATCTCTTGTTTGAATACCCATAGGATATCGATCCTTTTTTGTTATTTCGGGAGAATAGTCTGAAATAGTTCTGGCCATTGGTCGTGCGCCTATACGTATTATTTGCGAAGAGTATGAATGAAACAGTTTTATAATGTTTAAACATTTATTAGAAAAAAATTACATTTTATAGTGAAACATTAATAATTAAAAAATATACAAATAAGGAAATCAAACAACAATGAAAAAAGTATTACCACTCTTCTATCTCCGACATGCTTTAAAAACTATCATTGTCCAAGACATTTGAATTTACATGTATAACTGAAGGTTCAACAATGGCATCCAATGCCATGTCCACAGTCCGCATTTTATCTTCCACCCTATATCCATGCTCGACGGACTTTCACCAATTTTCTTTGGACACATTAGATCTGGCATTCTGAAAAAGGTTTTGTACTTCTGCTAATTTATAGATCGTATTGTTCCTGGCCACTTCACTTTAAGCTGTGCGAATATAAATTCTATCGGATTGAGCTCGCAATGATATGGTGGCAGGCGGTAAACAGTAATATTACATTTTTTGCCATTTCGTCGATGACGAAACTTGTGTACTTGTCTTTGTCTTTATTTCTGAGAACTTCAAGCTTTACAAGTTCTAATAATTCTCTCTTAACACTGTCTTTTGGAAATGAAATGTTTTTCTCGCTCATCCATGATTGGATGTCCTTTTTTAGCCAACCCAAGGTTAGAACTCGTTCTAGTTTTTTAAAATGATAGCTTGCGTTAACCTTTACAATCAGAGAACCGTCTGGTATTAAGTCTATCATTTGCAAAAACCAATCTTCAAATACATCAGAATTCATATCTTCGTGATAATCTCCTGTTTTCTTGGATATGAATGTTAAGAGACCTCTGTCTACAGAACCACTTTCGCTTCCAATATGTGTAATAATTATAATAATAATTTTTGACTATGTACCCTTCATTTATCCACGTCTCATCTAAGTAATATATCCTTTTTCTTTTAGAGCTGTCCTTAAATAGATATAGTCTCTTCTCCAGTATACAATTTCTCCACTTTCTGCCAATAAAGCTATTGTTTCACATTTTTTTCCAATAAAAATTCATACTGTTTAAAACACTCCGTAGTTTTACTCTACTCATTTTCGATATTTTCTGGGTGGCTTTTCGCCGCCTGCAGGATCATATCCAAAGCTGGATTTTTTTTTTCATTAAAAAGTCATGAGCAATACGCCTTACTTGTTTTATGTTGTCTGTCAGCTGAGGTTCTTTTCTGCCTGGTCTCTTTTTGGGAGGGTTTTTACCCTCTTCCTTTTCTTGTCATAAAATTCCGTAAACTGTAGCTTTACCAACTCCGGTCATTAAGAAACATTTTTTGTCACACAATCGGCCACACATAAAACACAATTTTGATCATTTTTAACTTAATCAAATACATTTTTAACTATTCGGGTTAGCTGAGCTGTCTGAACTTTTGGCGTTTCGCTGGAGAAGAGATTTTGTTAACACACTTGTCACTAACTGACTTGACACTTGGGCATGCTGCCCTAAATATGTATTTACAGTTGGGGTAACCGGAAGGTATGTAAATAAAATGATTTGATCGGCAAAAAAACGTCGTTACAAAAGATCATTTTTACCTGAAAAATACCTGGGAATAGGTAGCACGCGTCTGTTATAGGACCGCCGATCAGTCCACTGGCATTTTTATTACTATCAGTTTCAAATAAAAATAGAGTATAATTGTTAATTACAATATCTACAATAACTGAAACTCTAGCATTTCGGATTTTTAAAGTATAAGCCTGTCCCAAAATATAAGATCCTGATTTTTGCCGTTTTAAGAGGGCAATATAAAAATTCTGACCTTTTGTTTATGATATGATGCAGAGAAGGACTTAAGAAGTTTATTCATTAATACAAATATACAGTTTGAGTGAATGGGGTTTACAAGAGGGGACATATTGTATAAATAAAAATATATTTTAACTTAAACCTAATTCGGTTTCACTATCACTGTCATCAGCTGAGGTAATTATCATGTGGTTTTATATTAATTTACATAAATATATGAATCTTTAACTTTAACAACGTGCTGAATGGAATTCTTCCAGCTTTCACAAGGTATATCATTTATAACTTTTTTTTACTAATTCAACACTGACACGCTTAAAGTAGGAGAAACATTTTGTGCCCTTATTTTTGATTTAACTTGATGCCAAATATGTTCAATTGGATTAAACACACAGTAATACTGAGGAAGCCACAAAACAGTGTGTCCCATTTTCTCGGCCATACTATCACAAACATATTTTCTTTTTCAATTTATAGTCTTTCAAAACTTCAAAAGATTTATAACTAAAGTCAAAATAAATGTTCATTTTCTAACATGTATTCCTGTATTTTCGATTTGGTATTGGCCCTGCAGTTAGGAACCTTATTTAGTAAGCGACTTGGTAACTTGCATTTCCATAACTATAACACTCTGTTCGGGAACATTTGGCAAAAGGAATTTTGAAAACCAATTTTCAAAAAAAGTTTCTGCGGTCGTGTCTTCATGGATAGTCTAAACTAGAATCTTTTATGTTTTTTGCAGATAATAGTAGACAATTTCCAAAAACCCAGCCCTTTTCAAATTCATCACGCAGAATGGTTATTCGTTTACCTTTATTTGAAGGTGCGTTAGTCTGACATTTTGTACTGCTGTCAACCGACCCTTTTTGCAGAGAGTCATGGGTATAGAACCATGTTTCGTCAAGGTAAATTTTTGGCTAATTCTCTGTTCGATACTTTTTAATTTCTTGTAAATAAGTATGCAGGATTCGTAATCTTTGTGACTCCATCACTACTTGCCTTTTGTTGATTTTTCAGAACGTAAATCCACATTCTTAAGAGAATTCTGTGAAGGGTTGATCGGCCACAATATATTTGATCCCGTCCTGCACCAGTCTTAATTTTATTTTGGCTAGTGGCGGCACCAACTGCTCTTCATACATAGAATATATTTTTCTCTCATGCCCCACGATGACCGTCTTTTTCACAAATCGTCTACAATGATGCATTAAAAATCTTTCCGTTTTTTCTGTTCCTGATTGATGATTTCCTACAAAACCCTTATCGTAGAAATTGGAGTTTTTGTTAGTTCACTGGTTTCCTGCAAAGCACTTTGTTTATTCAAATTTCTTTTTACCAAACTGTCGTAAACATTTTTCACTATTTGTTTAGCGTCAAGTGTTTAATCTCTTGCGATAGCCACTATTGCAATTTTCCCACGGACGCCACATAATTAAAATAGAGCCGTTACCCTTACGTTTAAGTTGTAAGTAAAACTAAAAATTAAAAATAGTAAAAAACGGATCTTTCGAATCTTA
>CM032447.1:123077228-123109527 GCA_019049505.1 Pachyrhynchus sulphureomaculatus | reverse complement strand
ATAAATACTCTTGCCCTTTTGGAAATTAACCATTCGTAAACAGTGTTTTGTCATTGATACAGGCTCAATTGTTTTATGAAAATGCCAAAAATGAAAGAAGTGTCCGTTGAAAACCGGGCTTTGATAATTGCGAGACATCAAAATGGTCACTCGAGTCGACAAATCGCGAGTAATATGTGGATGCCAATGAGAACGGTGGACGGTGGACTACATCGTAAAAAAATCTTCTGCGGGACATGGAATTCTCGACCAAAAACGAAGGCCGCTGAAGACAGAGCTATAACAATGTCAAGCAGATCTAATCGCCGCCTAACCCCACCAGAAATCACGGCTCAAGTAAACCTGGAGCGGCCCATCCCCATCAGCGTGACAACCGTGAAGAACAGGTTAGCAGGTGGACTATACGGGAGAGTTGTAGTGAGGAAATCACTTCTTAGGCAAGTGAATAAACGTAAATGATTAGAATGGGCCCAAGATCATGAAAATTGGACATCAGAACAATGGAGCGAGCGACGAATCTAAATTCGAGATTTTCGGTTCATATCGAGGAGTTTACGTGCTGCGGTCAGCTGGAGAGAGGACGTTGGAAGCCTACAGTAAAACATGGTGGAGGTTCAGTAATGGTTTGGGGTTGTTTTGGCAACGGTAAAGTTGGAAAAATTCAAGAAATTTTGCTAACTCAAAATGCTTCCTTCTGGAACGACCCTAAACATTCTACTAAACAAATTAGAGAACTTTTGGACCAATCGAAATCCGATAACGTCCTGGAAGTGATGACTTAGTCTCCACAATCTCCCGACTTGAACCCCATCGAATTGCTGTGGGACCATTTGGGCAGGTGTGTTTGAAAACTCAATCCAACATCAGAAAAATCACTTGTGGGAACTTTTACAAGCAGAATGGGTTAAAATAACCGAAGAAACTACCGGACAGAATGCCGAAATTATGTAAAGCGGTAATTAAAAACAAAGGAGGTCACATAGATGAGAAAAATCCTGGAAAATCATGACCATTTTTCTAGACTGTAAGTAATGTGAAAATAAATAATAATTCATTAAAATTTAAAAAAAAAATCTGGGTATTTGTTGTCTTGGGACTGAAATAACAAAGTGGGCAAATACTTACTGACGGTAGTATATATATAGTTCGCACTCGTAGGAGTTCTTAAAAATGGATACATCCTTTCTCATGCATTATGGGCATTTTAAGATTTATGTATATTTAGGAAACGATTTTTTGTCGTCTAATTTGTGATTAGCTTTATATTATAAAAACAAAATATATTTGAACGATCTCCAAACCATAAATATACTCAAAAAAGTTTTTTTTTGAATATCAAACCAATTAAACAATACGTCTTCTTAAAAATAATTATATTGTTCTTCCGAATCAGTCAGTCATCACCTTAGATTTAGTTGTGCTAATATGTAATAAAAAAATAATTTTCTTCATATCATGGAAATATTCTTCCTAAAAGCTTATCTAGATACAGGAAATACAAATCTCAAATATTCAAAATCTAAGAGTAGAGCTCTTAAGTCTTTATGAGTATCGATTTTATTATTAATTTTTCTCATGATCTCTTTTTATTATTGTTATTATTATATTTATGTCTATGTTACTTTTTGCTTTTTCTGGTTGTGTGCTTGTGTGCTTATGGGCAGAAATGCAATAATGGCCGTGGCAGAACTACCGCGTTGTCTAAAAGGTGCTGTGAAATACAAAGCGTATGTTTCGGTTCTTGGACAACGTTGACGGGTATTACGGCATCCTCGTCGATATCCTTAGGATATAAACTTACTCTGATTTTCTCTCAGGTGCTTCTTTCCATGCTCTCTATGTGGTAATTTATGGCCACGATATTTATTTCCAAACAGTTTTTGTTAAAGTCGCACATACACATGAGATGTGCGAACACCCTAGCTATTTTCTTCAAAAACTTTAGATTTATTAAAAATAATAAAAAAAACAGCACACTTTTCAGATTCCTGGACTCCAAGGACTAAAGGACATACATGATATGCATGAAAAATCCCTTTTAAATCCGTCCCCTACCAATTTATAGTTTTGCCTTAAATAATTGAAAATAATAAAAAATAACCGGTCAAGTGCAAATTGAACTTGCACAATTAGTGTTCCGTACGTTGATTGCTTTCAAAATAAAAAATTTTGTTACGGTGGTATAAAATGATCAGTGACTTCACAAAACACACCCCAAATGACTTTTCAACATAGTTTGCTTCTAATCTTTACTGAAAACTGATAACCTTGAAGTTTTTTTTTTTATATACCAGATAAATTATACTACTCGTGATAATTTTCGTTCAATTTACACCCCGTGGAGAATATTCCAGAATTTTTTCAAAATTTTTTGATCAGTACTTTTCGAGATAAAGTGGGGGGACAGCGATTTTTCGCTATTTTTTAAAAATAATACAAAGAAAAGTGTAAGCAAGTATTACGTTATATATATATTTTTTACTCGTGTTTTCACAAGCTTTTATTTGATACCACACTCGATGACCTAGTAAAAAAATGTTTTGTTTACTTCCGATTTCACCCTCCAAAACTAATCCCTTAAGTCAAAATTTAACTTTCAAAACTACATGGCTCTGATGAGGCCATCAATTCCTATATTATTACCAAATTTCAACTTTCTATGACAAATAGTTTCGGAGAAAATCGGGTCTGACAGACAGACAGACGGACGGACAGACAAACACCGAAGTCATCTTATAAGTGTTCCGTATGGAACACTGAAAACACAATTTTCAGATTCCTAGATATTGAAAATTTACAAAGCTTATCGATCCTTACCTTTTTGTCCCTACCGTGATATCACCCAAAATCTGTAGATTCTATTCCTATCTACCAAATTTAAGAATGTCGGTCGATAGTTATCGTGTCAACAGACAGAGTCGTAGATCAACGGAAATGAGAACTATGTTTTTCGTGCTGTGGGGACGCGAAGATATGCAAAAATCTCGGAGTATGTTTTCTTCACGAATAACACGTAGGTTGAGAAATTTTTTGTATAGCTACTTAAAACACATTTTTTTTTTTGTAAAATTCGACTTTATTCATCAATATAGTTTTCTTTAAGAGCGATACAATTAGTCCAACGCTTTTTTAACATTTCTATATCTTTCTTGTAGAAGGATTTGTCTTTGCCTTCAAAATAAGCCTCAGTTTCGGCGATAACTTCTTCAATGGAGCCAAATCGCTTTCCCGCGAGGATTTTTTTGAGGTCTGCGAATAGAAAATAGTCGCTGGGCGCCAAATCTGGAAAATACGCTGGATGAGGAAGTAATTCGAACTTCAATTCATGCAATTTTGTCATCGTAACCACTGACTTGTGACACGGTGCAGTGTCTTGATAAAAGAGCAATTTTTTCTTGTTCATTTGGGGCCGTTTTTTTGCGATTTCTGCCTTCAAACGCACCAAAAACTTTATATAATATTCGAGATTGATGGTTTTCCCTTCTCAGCATAGTCGATGAAAATTATTCCATGCACATCCCAAAATACAGAGGCCAAAACCTTCCCAGCCGACTGTTGTGTCTTTGGTCGCTTGGGGCGGCTTTCACCGGCTGCTGTCCACTAAGCTGACTGCCGATTTGATTCCGGTGTGTAGTGGTGGATCCATGTTTCATCCATTGTCACATATCGCATGAAAAAAAATTCTTTTTATTGCTCTTAAACAGGTTCAAACGGCGCTCAGAATCATCACCACGTTGTTGTTTTTGGTTCACTATGAGCCAACCCGGATTTTTTTATGTTTTCCGGTGTAACCACCTCATTTTGGCGTCCAGAGCGATTCGCATCATTTGTATGTGTAGGACAGCGTTTAAATTCAGCGTACCAGTAAATGATGAGTGATTTTTCTGGGGCAGAATCTCTATAACACTTACCAAGCCATTGCTTTGCTTAAACGGTATTTTTCTATCATAAAACAGTGTTTATTCAACACACGAAATTCGATTTTTTCCATTGTTTTGAAAATATCAAAAGTAGCGTCACTAAAACTACTGTAACTCGTAAATGTCTTGAAATTTTGACACGTATCCTTTGAAGGTTGGTACTTCCTAAAAATCATACGGACTTTTTGAAAAGGGCGACATCTATGTGTCAGACCAGAAACATTTCAGCCTGAGTGTTAAGACATTTATTTGATGAGAAGAACGCTAAATTTTTATTTGTAAATCGGAAATCCAATCTCCATGCCCAACTTCTCTCAAATGTGCCTTTTCCGACTTAGTTATACTATTTATTAAGCTTTAATTTATAATTCGTATTTAAAATATAATTATAATAATATGAAATTAATTAAGCTAAATACGCATTTTGCATTTTCATATTAAGGTTTATTAATAAATTTATTTTCAAATATCAGTATTAATAATGCTGTACTAAAATTCAGATGAGAAAAAAGGACAACGAAACTTGTTAGTGCCCTATGAAATTTTGCATTTTTTAAAAGTGTTTTAGATTGTTGGCATATTTTCTTATTGAGATATTTATTTAAACAAAAATAACTCTCGAACGCTTACGTAGTTAATGTCTTTAAAACTGAGTTGAGAAAATTGTAATATTTCGTTTCATTTCATTTTTCATCTATCCAATGCTATTCAATTTGGTCGTAAATATTCTTTACTCTTACTTTTTTTATTACCTACTCTTGGTAGAAATAGATTATCTTGTGATGATAAATCCTAAATTCACAAATTCGAACAGCAACTGCTTGTTCTAAAAAAAAGTTTAAGTTAAAATTTTACATTCAGTTAATTGCAATGTGTTGATCATGGACTCGACAAAGATTTATTTATATAAAAAACTGTACGACATAAATAACCTATATGTTTTTTTTTACAAAGTAGCTTTGATAGTGGTCATATATACACTGCATTTGTTGGATTTTATTCGGAAGAAATCTGTTGGCTTGACTGAACACTCAGATTTCGCGTGCAATTTTTACAAGTACTTTTATAGAAAATGTTAGTTGGATACAGCCCTCTTAATTGTTCCCAGAGTGGTGCATGTTATGAATACACGTCACGCTAATATATTATCAGCTTGTCACCATTCGTACCAAACATTTTAATCAGTTTTTTGTATTTTTTTAGAATAATTTCCGCCAAGACTGTATTTCCCACATAATTTACAGTGATTCAAGACCAACGTGAATCGCTTTTCTGTAGACACGTCGTTCTATAGGAACTTCCCTGAGGCACGTGTGGTATGCCCATAAAAAATACTTTTTGTTGTACCACAGTATTAACTAATGACAGTATACTCTTTTAAAATTTACATGTCTTTCTTACACGATTATAAAAATGCAAAGTTCTTATTACTATTATTAAAATTTAGAGAAAACCCACCATAACCAGTTGATTGGTTTTAAACTTCAAGCATTTAAAAAATATTATAACTGACCAAGTTCAAAACTTTAAACATAAAAATATGGAACACCCTTGAAGTAGCCGAATCTAAATACAACTAAGGTCATCATCTCCCCTTTAGAACAATTTCTATTTTCTGACACATCTGCCTTAAATAATTGAAATTGCGGTCTTTTGTTAAATTGCTTTTGTGTAAAATAATCCGGATTTGATGCGCATAACTTAGAAGCAGAATTGCTTCTATGTTATATTATGCCTCCTTTACCCTTATCAACTTCTCATATTTGTCATTCCCTGGGTTATGATTTAAATAAAGACCGTATAATTTTCCTTGATTTGATGTATTCAAATGTTGTTCCATTCGGAACATTTGTGTCTAAAATCTTAAATATTTATCTTTCTTGATTAATTTTGCTGTGTTATTATATTTATGTATAGGATCAGTAGAGTATTAGTTTCTACATATTTAAAACTGTCTAACAATAATATATTTTAAGAGATTAAATTTAATCATTTTCAAGGTAAAGACACAATCACCATGGAATTAATAGAAGTGTCTTGTTGCCGGTAGGATTCGAGAGTATAAGCCTCTGCACTTTACCAACTAAGCAACCGTAGTACACGCACGCACCTTCAAGTATTTCCCCGATTGTTCCTGGTTTCGGTACCCTGAACTGACACTAGTTTCTTTTATTTACACTAAGATTATATATATATATATATATATATATATATATATATATATATATATATATATATTGAATCGTCTAAACTTCTTTACTTTTTATAAATATTTTATTTATTAAATAGAAGCCGTTATTTGCCTCTTACTTATCTCTTAATTTCTGAGAATGGATCGAGTGGATGTTAATACTGTAAGAACTAAAGAAATTAGAGACAAACTAGCTCAGTTTGTTTGGAGAGATTATGGATAAGAGATAATTTTTGTACATCTTTTGAAAATAGTCTCTATAGTTGTTCATAATTTGGTTGTACTATTTTTTTTTGGGCACCATTCATTTTAGAATAAAAGGAAATTAATTTCAGCTCAAAAAATGAAAAAATACTGAAGAGTGAGATTTTTAGACTGGTGTGCCTATGACTTACAATTGGCTCCTCCTCGTGAGTTTTCCATAAGTTACCTGGCCTTTTCTGGTGAGAACCTCAAAAAATATTGTCTCAGCCATTGCCATCCTAGTTTCATTTGGGCTGCTAAACACTTTTTGAGCCAAAATGCCTGAGGATGAGCAGAATATTTCAAGAAAGGACAAAGGCCTTAAACTTGAGAGCTAGAAACCGTTACTGCACTACTGCATCACTAAAAAACTACTTTCGTGTGCTGAAGAAGAAAGCCGCTACGACCTACTTGCGAAAAAAAGCCGTTAATAATTGCATCTGGCCGCTTAAATATCTTCATCCTTTCTCATTCAAAGTGACGTCTTTAAAATGGCCCACTTCCGGACGAAAAATTAATGCAAACTAAATAAGTCAAGTCAAATACTGTTTTAACCTACACTGCTCAAAAATTGAAATTACTGCAATAAATATAAAAATGTAATAAAATTATAGGGAAAAAAACAGTGTCGTAACATGATCTTAAAGTTTAGGAAAAAATGAATATTACATATATATATATATATATATATATATATATATATATATATATATATATATATTGTACAATATATATATATATATATATATATATATATATATATATATATATATATATATATGTATATATATATATATATATATATATATATATATATATATATATATATATATATATATATATATATATATATATATATATAAGGATACATTTTTATGTAGCAAATTTTCTGAATTCCTTCAAAATGGAGACCCTTACAGTGAAGTCCTTTGCTCTTCGGTTTGTTTCAAGCATAATTCAGTTAAATAGATTGTATATGTAAAATTCATTTTCTGTATTGAGATAGGTATAAAAAGATAAATTAACGTGTTTTGTGAATTTAATAGAATTGTTACCCTTAAAAATAAGACAGAGGTTAAAGGAATCATATTCTCACCGCTAAATTCCATATTAATTGATTGCAAAGTATTTTGTAAAGGAAAAAAAAAATTATCTATGTTCTTTCAGTTTCAAATTAATATAAGACTAAAATTAAATTGCTAGTAAAAAAGGTAATCTACATTTTATTTTCAACACTATTTTTATTTAATGCTAATACTGTATAATTTGATTTAAGAATATGTTGCTTATTTAAGATCTTTGGATAATAATTGGATCCGCTGAGATGAGTTGCAACAACTAGTTTGGTCACCTCTACACACTCACACATGTGTAGCGGCCCGTGGCTCCGTAGCGTAGTACCATGCTTACGGTGTAGAAGGTCGAGGGTTCAATCCCGCAGGTCGGTATACTTATTTATTAATTTATTTAAGTATATTTGGCCTGGACACTTACATAGGTAGTAGTTGCTCGCAGAAATGCAATAACGTCCGTGGCAGCACTACCGCGTTGTCTAAAATGTGCTGTGAAATACAAAAATGTATGTTTCAGCACTTGGACAACGATGACGGGTATTACGACATCCTGGCCGACATCCTTAGGATATGAAAAAGGGTAAAATCCCTACTTAGGCGGGAAGGTGAACGATAAAAAGAAAAAAAAATGTACACACACAAAATATCCACAAAATAATTAAAATCCCCTCTTATATACCATTTTACCATAATATCATTATAATACCAATATCGCAATAATAATACTTCAAAAACAACGCCTAAGTAGAAGCAAGCAATTTATTTCTTAAAGAAGTTGCGTTAACGCTAATATATATTAAGGACATAAAAAGGTTCGGGGAAGTGAAATTCATTACTGATTTTTTTTTCACTGTGATAATTTAAGAGAACGTCTATAAGTGATCACCTCTTCTCACTCTCACAATAATTTTAGGTCGCGCCATGAATATGTTCATTTTAAATATTGTAAAATCAAGGATTTAAGCTTATATTTTCTCCAAACTGTACATCATATAGGCTTCATCTGTTACTACTATTATAAAAAATAATCAAATGATACTAAAAAATTACTAAAATTAGTACGAAGAGATAAGATTTTGATACCTGCAAATAAATTATTTGTAAAAAAGAACCGTATTGTGTACTTAATTTAAGCAACATATTTACTTATTTGTAGTTCCAAAATAATTAAACCGATCTTGGTGAACTTTTTAGGTATTAAAAGTTTATTTTAAAAATTTTGTACACGAAATACCTACGAATAGCTGCGACAATTCCTATTTTTTCAAAATTAATAATATGTTTTATGTTTTTTTAACGCTCTTGTTTTAAGTTTATTATGAAGTCCTTGCAATAGTGGTAAATGTTTAGAGGCTAGCCAAAAATATATATAATGGTATATATATATATATATATATATATATATATATATATATATATATATATATATATGTATATATATATATATATATATATATATATATATATATATATATATATATATATGTATATATATATATATATATATATATATATATATATATATATATATATATATATATATATATGTATATATATATATATATATATATATATATATATATATATATATATATATATATATATATATATACAAAATGTTTTTTCCATCCTATCATTCTATTACATTATATTATCTATTATACATATATTTTTATTTTCCGAAAACTGTAATGCATTGTTTCTTTCTGTTATCACCCGTATGCAGGTTGACACATGCGCTATTAAAATAAAAAATCTACATTCTCAACTATTATTTCTATCTTTATTCATTACACTATTTGCCATGTAAATAAGTTTTAAACTGAAAGCATATCTCAGATCGAAACGATTCATTCTTTCTCTACCACATAAAAGTTATATCGGTCTATCACATTCCATCTTTACTGCCAAAAATTGATAATTTTTTGTTAATTTACTGGTTTACGGGATTAGTAGAGAGTACCAAGGCCAGCCATTTTGGCCGTTTTGTATTTTTCCGTTTAATTATAATGTTATGTAGTTAACAACAGTATATTGGGGAATATCCCTCTGTGCAAATGACCGCTTGTTTTGTTATAAAAAAAACCACTTTGGTAAGTCAATCATATTTATTTTTTCTCATGCCATCTTTCTTTTTTGTTTTTTCAACCACATGAATGTACTTAGAAAAGTAATTTTTTTACTCAACAGTATAAAGAAAATTTTGTCTTTCCAGATGTCCTGAAGAAGAAATAAATATAATTTCGAAAGCTCGACTCACAAAAGAGGTTGTTTCACTACCCAAGGCCATAAATATTTAAATATAGACTGCAGCCCCACTAAATTGAGAATATATATATATATATATATATATATATATATATATATATATATATATATATATATATATATATATATGTTTATATATATATATATATATATATATATATATATATATATATATATATATATATATATATTGAAGTCCAAAATACTCGATAAAATCGGGATTTAGTTACTACCTATTTTTTTTACTTTCAAAAAAATTGACATAATAGTTTGGTTAAAACAGATGTCCCCTTTAGAGAAAAAAATAATTGACCATCACATACTTTGTTATCTTAAATAAAATACTCTTCACTTTTACAACTTCATAAAAATTTTAGACTCCTTTTGTGTACCATTCAATATATAAAATAACAATAAATTCCGAGATATTGTTTTCTGAAAGTCAGTAAAGTTTCTGCTTTCATTAGATTTTTCAACAACCTTGTACGATAGTCCTGGAAAATTGCTACTGCTGCTTCTAATATGCTATTTAATGCACCATTTAAAGTAATGGACTATTATTTTTTAAGTTTTACTAATTTTATTTGCTTGATTTCTAAACTTTGAATACGAGGGTAAATCAAATATAAATCTATTTTTTTTTTTTTAAATGATTTTTAGAATAATGAAAAAATCAAAAAAAAAAAACTCTATTTTTCTATATACTACTCCTATTTGAAACACATTTTTCCCTTCGAAGAGGAAGTTTTTTTCATACCGTCATCGTAAATAAATTAGGTAGCATCAGGAGCCAAGTGTGCACGAATGATTCTACGAATTCGTCATTTTAGAAATGCTTGCCTCCCAACGCTTCATGAGTCAAACAAATAAAAGTCGCAAGGAGACAAATCCGGGCTGGAGGGCGTGTGTTTCAAGGGTTTCCACTGCATTGGTTCCATGTTTTGTTGAGTCACTGCAGTTGTGTGGGGCCCTACGTTCGCGTCAAGCAGTTTCAAACTCTGAATGGGCAGGTCTCACCTTTTTTGTCGATAAGCGAGTCTAACTTGATGGAGAAGTTGGCAGTAGTACGCATCGTTAATAGTACGTCGCTTGAGTTTTTGAAAGCATCTTTCTATCGAACTATTTCGGCAGTCTGCAAAATTTCAAAAGGTTCATTTTTTAGCGTTAAAATGTTGAGAATAATGCGTTGTCAATCGACATTGGTACCTCCTGCCTTGATACGGTGCTACTGACGACAAAATCAATCGAAAGAGTCGATCAAGTGGTCTTTCCCATTCTTGACACCCCTACTCAACTAATAATGGGAGGGCGAGGCGATCGGTTTATCTTACGAGAGTTGAGAGAAGAATTCCTCGTTATATTTGATTGCCTCTTGTAATATCACGGTTTAAATTTATCCACAATAATAGTTTTTTCATTAAACCAATTTTACAGGAATAAACCCTCAAATGGAGGTAAAAATTAATTACTTTATTTCGTATGACTATAGAGCTATAGTCTATTTATTTCTAACATATTTTTATAAGTGTACCATAGTTTCCTGGAAAAATAAAACTTTGTAACGTTTTGTTGTGAGGTTTAATAACTTTTTCGGTTTTATTTTACAGAGTTGTGGCTCACTTAAAAAAAAGTTTTTCATTTATTAAAACAAAATAAGGTATTTTAGAGTTCCTTACTGAACACTTACGGGATTACTTCGGTGTCCGTCAGTCTGTCACATCCGATTTTCCTAGAAACTATTTGATATGTACAGTTGAAATTTGGTGCAAATATAGGCATTGATAGCCCAGTCAGATCCGTGTAGTTTTGCAAGTTAAATTTTGACTTAAGGGGTTAGTTTTGGAGGGTGAAATCAAAAGTGAAAAAAAAAAATTACCAGGTCATCGAGTGGGATGTCAAATGAAAGCTTGTGAAAACACGAGTTCAAAAATATATATGATGTAATACTTGCTCACACTTTTCTTTGTATTATTTTTTAAAAATTGCCAAAAATCCCTATCTCGAAAAGTACTGATCAAGATATTTTGAAAAAATACTGGAATATTCTTCACAAAGTGTAGATTGAGTGGAAACTATCATGAGTACATTACGTTTGATAATTATCTGGTTTAAAAAAACAACTAAGGTTCTTGTCAATATGGTGGACGTTTTATTAATATACTTTTCAGTACATTACACACGTCGCTTCTGTACCAAGACAATAATACTTTGTTCTACCTATTTATAATTAAAGAAATATTTAGGTAGTAACTATTTATTTTACACTTTTATTATTAGATTCTAGATTCGTAAGGTTGACTTATTGGCCATTAGGTACCTAAGATGTTATAACTATTATACCTTATTGATTAAAAAAAAACACGAAAATATATATTGGATCTTAAGATACATACATGCCAGGACCTAATTAACTTAGCCTAGGTAAGGACTTTATTTTATTTTAAAAGGTACACCGAATGCGCAAGTCCGACTTGCACTTGACCGTTTTCTTAATATAGCATATTATGTAAATAAATATTTACAAGCCTGAGCTGCTAAACTTAACCGTTATATAATGTTGAAGAAAATAATTAGCGAAAGAATACAGTAATTTTTACGTCTCCTCATATACAGTTTGTTCAGTAATAGAAAATATCTTTCAAGGCAAAGGAATTTTATATATAAAATCTAAAAGAATAATCATTGACAATTAAAGATTTTCTTTTAAATAAATCAGCACTCAAGCATTCAAAAACGATGATAAAAACGCATTTTGTAACAAAGAGTTTAATTTACTTTTTATACGGTTTATCAATTGCCATTGATGAATTTAGTCGAAATAATTTTTCTAATAAACAATAATGGTTTGATCATCATAGAGACAAAACTAACACGTGAACTATATACAGGTTAGATCCTATTGATTCAAACGAAGCTAATTTTAAAAAAGTGTTAATAGCGAACAGGGGTGAAATCGCCTGCAGAGTTATTCAAACAGCAAAGAGAATGGGCATAAAAACAGTAGCTGTGTACTCAGTTGCAGATTCACAGGCGGTTGGTATTTTTTTCTATCTACTTTTTTATTTACTGGTTTCGTTTACATCCACAACACAAATTTATTTTGTTTTGATAAAAAAAGAAAAAATCGCAGTTCAAAAGTATTTTTCCTCGTAATCCATTAATTTGTCTAAATCCTTTGGACTATTTTCATTTGTTTTAAACGGTTCACATTCTAATACAAATTTGTACTGCAAAAATAAAAATGGAGTAGTGGTTTTGTAGCGCTTTTAAATAATACAATTATTATTACTGGTATTTTTTAATTGATACTAATTCGAAAAGCTGGAATCCATTGGGGAGATTATAAATTAGTTTAGTGGCCATGGGACTTTCGGTAAACTGATAAATTAAAACACAAACATGTATAAATGAAATTGTTAGCAAAAACGGCTTTATAAACAAACGGTATTGGCTCAATTTATTTTTGAGCTTTTTTTTGTGTAATCTGAATGATTTTCATTTTACTCCCGATATTCTATACACGTAGACTATTATCTGCTGAAGGCAAAAACAAAAAGATTATGTTAACTTTTACTATAATAAATACGAGATGTAAACAAAGTTCCAAATTTCAAGTAAAAAATAAATTAACCAATTAAATTAAAAATAAATTCCCTTGATGGTGTAAATAAAAACAAGTTTTGAAACTGTTACTTTGACAGTGAACATGGTACCTTTATTTGTAAAAAGAGTAGTTAAATTGTTTTTGTAAATTAAATCTCTCATGAAACTGTTTATTGTATATTTTTAAATGATGTTTTAAAACGATTTATACCAGTACAATGTGCGTAACTATATGTTTTTTTTATGGGTTTAGCACACGTGCTGCAGGAAAATCCCTAAAGCACTACAGGAGCGACACACGTGCGGAAAAAGGGATTCACGTTGGTCTTGAATCGCTATAAATTGTACTCGGTGGGAAACACAGTCTTGGGCAACTTATTCCAAAGGGATGAGGTTCTTCATATAACATACTGTTTGAAAAGGATTGTACGAGGAGTAACAAGCTGAACCTCATACGGATGTGAAGTATTACCGCGACGTGTATTTCTAGCATGCACCGCTCTGGGAGAAATTAAGCGGGCTACATCTATCGAACACTTTCCATGAAAATATTTGTAGAATAGACTCAAGTCGCCAATCGTTCTTCGACGTTCCAGTGAATCAAAGCCGTCGGCCAGTTTCAGGTCTCCAATCAGGCGGACAGCAGTATATGTTTGGGAGCAGAGCCCTAAACATGGAAGCAGTATTCCATAGTTGGTCGAATTTGAGCTTTGTACTGAATTAACTGTTGTTGTGGAGCTTAAAGCTTTCTAGTTTGAAATAATATTTCCAGGTTTCGAGAAGTTCTCTTTGCTATGCTTGCAACATGTTCATGCCAATACATATTTGCTTCCAAATTAACGCCCAACAAATTGAGTGGCGATGCTAGAGGAATGGAGTGCCCTGACATAACTACGTCGGGTTCAGCAACGTTAACTTTTTTAGCAAAAATTGCCGTCTGGGTTTTTGTTGCGTTAAATTCCACTTGGTTACTGTCACCCCAAGATAGAATTTCTTCCAGGTCTTTATTAAGTTGAATGACTTCTTGCTGTCTGCGGATATTTGTCTAAGTGGTTGATGTTCGAGCATTCAAAGTGAATGAAGAGATATGCGTACTGCCATCTGTAAAAAGATTGGATTTCCGGTCTTCTCCAGCAGATCGTTAATGCAAAAGAGAAAGAAAGTAGGAGACAGTATGGAGCTCTGGGGCATACCAGCGTTAATAGTGACTGCCGCTCGTAAAGAACGCTCTTTGAGGAAACATGCGAGCCACAAACAGAACCTTTCAGACATACCAGAAGAGCGTAGCTTAGCCAACAATCCAACGTGCTAAATACAGTCGAATGCCTTCGATATATCAAGAGTAACCTCTCGAGATTCTCCAAAGTGTTCAATTGCGTTGTTCCAAATATGTGTTACATAAGTTACAAGATATCCTGTTGATCTATGTTTACGTAAGCCGTATTGATGGCCGCTAATAATGGTGAATCCTTCAAGATAATTTAGAAGATGCTGATTGATAACCTCTTCCATGACTTTCGATATTATTGAAAGCAATGCGACTGGTCGGTAGTTGTTTGACAAGGTCTTTTTGCCTTTTTAGATATGGGCTGAACTGTGGAGCATTTCTAGCAGGAAGGAAATATTTATTTTCTGTAGGATAGGTTGAAAAATCTACAGAAAACTGGTGTTAGTTTTCTCGCACAGTTTTTGAGTATTATGGCTGGTATTTCGTCGGCGCCAGAAGCTTTTTTGGTGTCTAGCTTTATTAAAATACGTTTTATGATACGCTGTCTGAAGACAATATCGGACATTCTTGACTGCACTATGTGAATAGTAGGTGGTGTTTTTCCTTGGCCGCATTCATGCCGCTCCTGGAGCGTTTTTAGGGACTTCCCTGCAGCACGTGTGCTAGACCCATAAAAAAAAAGGCCAGTTCACTTTCTCAACAGGTGTTGTTGCAATTGAATTATCTGGCCGTGTGAGTGGTGGTATGGTGGATATGGTGAAATTTTGACTAACTGCCTTAGCAACTTACCAAAAGGACCTGGAATCTTTGGGACAAGCAATAAGTTTATTTTTAATTCGTCGATTCTGTGCCTCCTTGGTTGCGTCGATAATTTCTTTGCATCTTTTCTGGGCACGAACAAAGATGTTACGATTTATGTTTGTCAATAGGCAAGATGTTTAGAAGCAACAGCTTCTTTACGTTTTTGGTCAAACCAAGGCTTGCCGTTGGAAGGGCATGTAAGTTTCCATACCTCCCAAAATAACATCGGAAACCTCTTTGGCGCAATCAGATGGGTCGTCGGATCAAAAAAAAAAACGTCTAACCAAGGGAAAGCTTGAAAATATTCCATGAATTCTTCCCATTTAACAGATTTGTAATGCCAAATCTTGCTCGGTTAAAAGCAGTTTATGGTCGGAAGAACCTAACGACGAATTTACGGTGATAGTGTAAATCTCTGGATTGTATGTTACATTTTAAATTTGAAAACTTAAATTAAAGAACATTTAAATACTTTGTCTTGAAAGGTAACTACTGTAATTTACTCTGTCAGGCATTTTTCTGCGTATCTATTTTGATATAGATTATGATTAAAATCTGTATGAGAAGTATGCCGTTTTGGACTAAGTTATTAAAAGCGTTGTCCTTTAAAGACAATTATGCTCAGTATTCTTTAACCTGTATAATAACTTTATAAGCCAGTCGACAAATATTATATTGATTACGGAAAAAAATTGGATCATGGCCTTACGTTGGACGTGAAATAATATCCTAATTTTGCAGGCTGCCACATTGATATTAAATTTGTTTATCTTCTCGACATATTAGTCCTTATGCAGCCTTTCACATTCCAGTAGAAAAACCAATATCTATTGCTCATCGTTTAGACCTTTTAATGCATGTCCTTCCGCTGACGAGAAGTTTGGCTTGAGTGGTTATCTTCTATCGAATTTACTGTGTACTGCTGTGATCAAAAAATAGTAAGACATTTAAATTTAAATCGCCCGGGCATTTCCAAATCGGATTAATTTTTTTTTCGTTAAGTTGGTAGGACCTTAACTGCCATCTGTGTCAAATTTTAAGACCATAGCGTCAGTAGTTAATAAGATTCGCTTGCATTCGTTCAACAACAAAAGTACGTTTTTCGATTTTTAACATGAGTGAAAAAATTCAGCAGAGAAGCTGCAGTAAAATTTTGTTTTAAAAATAGTTTTTCAGCTTCCCAAACGTCTCAAGAGGCCGGAATTATGGGCCAATAACTCTTGATTTTTTCATCACGATAATGCGTCTTCTCACACAGCATTGGTTCTTCGAGACTTTTTCATCAAAAATTCAACTCCTATCATTTCGTAATCGCCCTATTCGCCTGATTTAGCTCCCTCGGACTTCTGGCTATTCCCTAAACTCAAAAAACCGCTTCGAGGACATCGTTTTGAGTCGATTGAGGAGATTAAAACCGAATCGAGGAAGGCTTTAAAGGCCATTCCAGAAATCGAATTCAACAACTGTTTCGAAGACTGAAAAAAAACGTTGGTATAAATACATTGTATCCAAGGGGGATTACTTTGAAGGGGACGAAATAAATTTCGAAAAATAAATAACCCATTTGCGTTTTATTTCAAAAGTCTTACTGTTTTTTGATCACAGTAGTATGTTAAGGTACTAGGACACTGGAAATCGTATCTCCGACGGATATATTTATCGATGTAATGACCTTTAGAAGGATTTTTTGGCTTAATTTAATTGCATTGTATAAAAGATAATGGATTGCGGTGGATCTACCGCTTTCTTCTTCAACAAATTTTCAAAGACACAAAAAATCTAACAAAGCTATAGGAAATTGGAAGACGATATACGAATCTAATTAACGCTTCTAGCCTAATATTTCATGAAGAAAAACTCTTTTACACTAGAAGATCTTTCAACTTCATTCGCTTTAAAAAGTTTATGGGGTTAATGTACCAGTTTGTATTATTATCAGTTTTAAAGACTTTTCAGTATACAAAATAGGTACATAATTTGGAAATCTCCTAAATTTACGCACAGAAAAATCTGATTTCTCTAATGAATTTATTGAAATGTTTGTATACAACCGATTTATTTTGCATATCTTGTTTATTTAGACATAATTGAGCTTCCGCATACTTACACTAAAACACGATCAATCATCTAACGTGTCTTTAAAATGTGTTAACTGCTTCGAACCGGTAAAATGTATACTGCTCTTAGACTTCCAAAATTTAACAAATTTCTTGGTTTACCGGCACTCACAATACCATTAAAAGTCGAAACCAATGACGTGCATAGTTCTCTCTAATATCCTGCCGTCAAAGTTAAGTTAAAGAATAAAAGGTTACCATCGCTTACTTTTAGTATAAAAAATATGATTAGATTGAAAAATTTTGCTTTTAAAAAATATCAAAAGACAAGAAGCGATAGGAATTGAAATTTTTATAAACAATTAAAAAATCAAACAAATATGGCAGTACGTCAAGAAAAAAAAAAAAAAAACTATTTTTTTAACACACTATAAATACTGATAGAAAAAAAAAAACCTCTAAATAGTCCTAATAATATAAATACTGCTTTGGTTTTAATAAATTATAGCAAAGCATTTGATAGAATATATCACAACTTGCTTCTATCAATTTTAAACTTTAGTGGATTTGAAAACGATGCAATTACATTAATGAGTGAATATTAAATAAATAGACTGTAGTATGTAGAGACAAGCAAAGGTGTGTCATCTATATTAACCCAAAGTTGTCGTGTGCTCCAAGGATCAATACTCGGCCACTCTTATTTTGTATATACACCTGTAACATTACTAGCTGCCTTTGGTTTTTGAGGGTCCACTTATACTCAGATGACACACAATTGTAAGTATCGTTTCTCCCGTAATAATTGCATGCTGCACAAAAAAAAAATTGCGTTGGCTAGTAGAATTTTCCGAGAAACATAACTTAGAAATAAATGCATCAAAATCAACTTTTATAACGTTCGGAAAATATCATGAGTTATTACAGTACAGTATTAAAATAAAAATCGGTGCAGATGAAGTTTCACCCACTGTATGTATCCTGTACAAATTGAAGATTTTATATTGATAACATCTTAAGGTTCAAACCACATAAATAAATGTATTCAAACTACATACGCAAATTGTTCCACGTAGACACCTTTTATTAAAATCTCAGGAAATAAACATTCCAGATTCTTTGGTTCATAGCCATTTCAACCTTCTTGATGTTGTTTACGGTCCCTGTATTGTTAAAGAAGATAAAGAGAGTATTCAAAGCGCCCAAAAGTCCTGTTTAAGATTTATGTACACTATTCGTCGGAATGATCCTATTTCTTACAAGTTGAATGAAACAGCTCGTCTTTCTATGAAGAATTCCAGAAAAGTGCATGCAACCATCTTATTTCATTTAGTAATACTTTTTAATCTCTCATATCTAAGCTAAGCTAAAATTCTCTACAGAATTGAGGTTCATATACTTAATTTAAGGTATCACGCTTGCATCTTTCCTTTACCTCACATCACTGCTTCTTACTAGAGGTCCTACTCTTACAATATCTATAAACTTTACAAAACTATTCCTGAATGTTTTAAATCCATATCAATTTAAAAAGTTCTTGCTAAGTTCTGGGGAACATTTACAATTCTTATTTTTTCGGCATGGCGGGTACAATGGTAATGGGCAGGACAGTAAGAGAATTACATATTTTAGTTTTCTAACGGAGTTAAACCAGAATCTTTTTTTAAATTGATTTTAACCTCCTTTTTGCCTTTTGTGTATGTATATATAAGAGAGAAAAAAAAAAGAATTTTTTTATTGTGTTATAATTCAATGATTTTTTTTGCTTTGTTATTATGATATATATTTCAAAATTCTACAAATTGACAAAGAAAACACTATTATTATTTAGAAGTAAGCCAATAATATTATATTTTTAAAAGTTTAATATTTTCTAAATTCGTTTTGTTATTTTATTATATAATCGGTTACTGAAAATGTAGGAATACTGCTATGATATCTAAGGGGTTTATACTACAAAACAGCAGTGACCATTCAGTATTTCAATCCTTGTATAGAATGGGGTTGAAGAGTAGCCCACTACTTGCCAGTGGTCTTAAGCACTCAATGAAATTTTAAATGAGTGATTGATTTGACGGAAAACTGTTTTTTGAATGGTAGGGTTTATCTGTATGGATAAAATGTATTTAGACAGAACAATAATTTTTGGTTTATTGAATAGAACGGATGTTTCGTCTACGTGTGTTATCACCAAAGGAAGATTTTATGAACAAACTTAAGGAGCAGTTATAGGTTCTCCACTGTCTTCTGCAGTACCTCAAATTTTCATGGAAGCTTTCGTAGAAAGTGCCTTGTATTCTCCTCTTGTGAAACTAAAATTTTATTGTGGATAAGTAGACATCTTTATTAATTAGTGACATGACTTTTTGATCACCTTAATTAACATCTTACCGTTACGCATTTATTTTTATGCTTGTAGAGTTTGCAAAACGCTACATGATTTTTATATACAACATTGAAATATAAAATTAAACAGTTATCTATTACTAAGTATAGTTAGTCAACACCAAGTAAATCGTTGGCATTACGGATGATTGAAATTCATGTACTTATAAGCTAGTTTCTTTGCATAATTTTTTTTCTGCGTTCTTTTTTTAATAAACGTAATAAAATTGCATTTGACCTCTTGTTAAATATTTTTGGTAAGGTTTTTTTTATTAAGTTACATTAAACTATGTTTCAGTGGAAATTAACTACCGTTTTTCTTGTTTACTTCTTTCTCTCATAACTTTCAGCTTTTAAACAGCTTGGTTGGTAGACAAACTTATTCCTGTATCTATTCTCTTTTTTTTATTTTATTTCAATCACGATAGCTGGTTGTACCCTTATTGTCTGGACTTATTTTCAGCCAACATATTCACACTGTTTGAGTTGGTTTTCATAACCATTTTTTTTTTTTTAATGTTTCGTTTTTCAATTTTCTTTGCTAATCCTTTTTTTTTGTCGTCCTCAACACTAGAGTTAATTTGAAACCAGTTACACTTTTAACTCCAAGGCCTTTGAGGACTGGAAGAGAAGGTTTAATACAAGAATTCTGTTTAATTTTCTCCGAATTGTTCTTTTCTGAAAAAGGATATTATGGTTAATACTTTATTAATATTTAAGTTTTTTTTATAAATTTATTATATTTTTACAATGACGTATATAACCTCCATTATATAAAGAATAAGTATAAGTGTGAGTACAAAAAAAAAGCAATAGTACCTTGAGACACCTAACTTACAGAAAATTGACTCATAAATAAATACTTAACTCACACTTTTATTCTTCTCAAAAATTATTTTTCATTAGCTATTAGTATTTATGGCTCTATTAATAGGTGAACATTCTACTTCATCAGAAACTGGCCAATTTAATTAATAGCAGTAACTATCGCACTCCCCCCCTAAAAGCCAGTTATCAGAACAAATTATAATACAGATCCACCAACCCATAGTATGGCTTCACGTTGCATACGCAGGACTACGTACAAAATAGCCAAATTACTTAAAAGATCCAACATTCGTGCACTCTAAATTATGATTTACTTGTTCCCATAAATATTCTTGATTATATTTTCTAGAAATCAAATGTTTTATTTATTTCTATAGACATGTCAGACTGCATTGGGGCTTCTCGAGCAACAGAGTCCTATCTAAAAATAGAGAAAATACTGCAAGCCATTAAAGAAACTAATGCAGATGCTGTGCATCCGGGTTATGGATTTTTATCGAAAAATGCTAAATTTGTGAGATTATTGGTAAGAGAATGAAATAGGAAAATTTAAAACAAAAACACTGATTTCTTACTTCTTCATATTACTTTATCTTTAACATAATTTAAGAAATTTGATGTAATCTTGACATGATAAATAATTAAATAAAATTGTGGAAACTTAGCTAGAATACTTTATAGTTTAATTAAGATCAGATCATCTTGTAATAGATAATTGGCGACTCGTATTTAAAAAATGCTTTTAGGTCTTAAAATAAAAGCCTGACAGAAATATTTTTTTACGGACATGATTTATAGCCTACCAAACTACTAATTTAGGAACACATATAACTTTGTTTAAAGTATCTTTTTATATTCTCAGATAAATATTTGTGTAGAAGGTTGAAAATGTCAATTTAGAAAATATATAGTAGATGTACACCTTTAATTTTATTAATTGCTTGGCAATGGCTAAATTTTAAAAGAAATTCTTAATAACCAATAGTTGGCTTTTTAATATTGTTAAATTATTAGAATTAGATAGGTTAAGTGTAGTTTGCAAATGAAAATTATATGATAAGGCTACTTTTACATTTAAATTTATTTTAGGAGTGTACAGAATAATTGATTCGGTGAGACATCAAATAAACGAATATATTGTTACAGTATTATTCAATATCCACTTCAGGTGAAAATCCGGTTAAATACTTCAGATTTAGTAACAGTTTTTTCGCTTTCTTCTAGAACTAGTAGCTAGTTATGGAAAAATTACTTCTATGCCCTACCTCTTGTATACAATAAAACTCGTTGGAAGACTATCGTTATTAATGTCTATGTGTGTACGAAAATAATTATAAAAATTCAAGGAAGGCAAGTCTTTGGTGAATTGGTGAAAAACGTTGAAAACTATATCTCTCGAGAAAAATATTTTCTGATGTTGGTAAATATTTTCATTTATGCGCAATAAATCTTTTTCGTTGAGGAACTGGAAGGCAAGCCTACTCTCAGTATGAGAAATCATCTTAGATTGTAACATGATTCCTTGTATAAACTGTTTAAAATGGGTATATATATATATATATATATATATATATATATATATATATATATATATATATATATATATATATAAATTTATATATATATATATATATGTATATATATATATATGTATATATATATATATATATATAAATATATATATATATATATATATATATATATATATATATATATATATATATATATATATATATATATATATATATATATATATATATATATATATTATATATATATATATATATATATATAAAATTTATATATATATATATATATATATATATATATATATATATATATATATATATATATATATATATATATATATATATATATATGTATATATATATATATATAAATAAATATATATATATATATATATATATATATATATATATATATATATATATATATATATATATATATATGTATATATAACAAGTTAATTATAACAATCCTTAAATATATTATGGATTTATTAATTCTAAATAAAGACTACCGTATACTATAACATCTTATTAAAGATTGTTTTTATTAATTATAAATATATGTTTTTATTGTTCTATGTGTGTTTGGTTCAAGTTCTCCATGTTAAAATGTGTGTGGGTTAGAGGAATTCAACTTGTAGAAGACAAATAAAAGTTACTTTGGTGATGTATTCGATTAGGATTTGAACCTAGATTGTTATTCTACTACAAGTTGATTATTAAACTGTATTACCTGGATACACCATTAGAGTCTTTTAATTTTTACAAAGTGTATTGTATTTTTGTTTAGATACGTTTAAGTAAAATGAAGAAAATGATAATTAAATTACTATGTTTTATCCAAAAAAAATATATATTTTCATAGAACTGAGGGTATAAACTAATGTACGGTATTTTTAATGATGAACTAAATCCATTTTCTCAGCGTTCTGTTTCACTCAGATTGATTACTTCTTTAAGATGTGGATATAATATTTTTTCACATATTAATTGAGGTATTCGATCTCCAGATTTAATTTGAAAATCTTTATTGGAATAGTTGAATGAGATGACTTGAATTTCTCCTCTATTTTCTCCATTTATGACATCAGCTAAAAAAAAAAGTTAATAATAAATGTATGGATTGTTTTTTTAAAAGTCAGACGATTTAAGTTTACCTCCTACATTAATGAAGGGATCGAAAGTTAAACTAGACCTTGGAGCTATCTACAATAATAATTTTTAGGTAGTTCAATTTTTAGACCTGTAGCCATTCTTGCTTCTCTTCCTGGCTGGAACAATAGGATCATAGACTTTTTAAATTATATCCGAGAACTTTTTTGCACTACCTTTGGTAGGTGTAAATGCATAATTTTTACATATTTGAATACTGATCTTTGATTATCTTCTTTGTCTTCCATTATTTTAGACACTATAAATTTAATTAAAATGAGATGATTCTATTAAGTAGATTATCACCCCAAATCAGTTGACAAGTAATTGACTATTTTCTTAACGTCATATGGTGTAAGGGCAAGTTTTCTCCGTGTTATTGTGTATAATTTAAGTTTTTTGTTTTAAATTAAATATGGTGCACATTTCATTTTTATTAAATAGACAATTTTATTAATCGGTAAAATCAATTGTTTTTAAAGAAGTATTAGTAATACCATTTGCTTTTTTAATAACATTTAAAATTGAATACATATATTTTAGATACAAGATCTACAAATTCTGACATAATTTTTCTTGCATTGTCATCCCCTCATCAAACTTAAAACTATTCTATGCCTTAATTTGATATTATGAACATTGCGAGGAGGATAATCAGAAATATCAAACCTATGAATATCATCTTGAATATGTTTATAGATATTCTCTACGTAAAAATGGTAAATTAATGAGGCTGTGTCAGTGTATAATTATTTTGAAGTATGGTTAAATTTTAGTTTTGTGTGATTATAATGAAAGTCATATAATGTAGTCTTCGAAATTTCCAAAATACTGGAACCTGCATATATTGGTTTATTAAATATTATATTTAACCTCTTTATTACTATGATAACCACATCATTATCAAAAATAGAAAAACTATGGAAATTCGGTTTAGATATGTAATTTTTTTACTCCATGTCGGCCCTTCCAACTAGTGACCAATTTAACGTCTTTATATTCCCTAAGATTTTCTATGGTTTGCCAAAAACAGCATTTTTCATTAATTAAAAAAAAACAAACCCATTTTACTTTGTCCCCTTAATCTTGGGTTTAAATTAATATTTGATTTTAGCCAGGGAGGTTTAAATTTTAATAATTTATGAATGTTAGGAAATTGCAAACCTAAATTCAGAGCTTATTTGAGATTTCTGTGATGAATAGGTTTTTTTATTAAACCGGGTTGTAAGCAATTTTGGTTGTATATGGGTTGTTTTAAACGTTCCGGATATAAAGGTAAATCTTTATGTAAATCATAAAGTTCTCCAGGATACTACTTTAAGTATATAACCTTCATCCAAGTCGTCTGGTGTATTGATAATATTTTTCGAGTAATATTCATTGTTATTAGTCCACCTGTAGGAAGAGGTTGACTCATGGCTGTACCATATAAATTATTTACATCAAAGTATATTAAATATGAAGAACGAAAATTAGGATCATACTGATTCTCAACCTATTTGTTATTTGTTATATCATATCGATTATTGCATTAAGAAACTCCACCTCTAATTCCTTTCTCAATCATTACTATATGTTCCACATCTGTAATTAATTGTAAACAAACGCCTGACATCAGAAGATATGTTTTGTAGTCTAGTCCAGGAGCGGTATACGATCTTAAACATTGTAATCTGTAGATGTTCGTACAATCCTGTCGAAAATTTTCAAAAACATAAGCTAATAATGATACATTTGTTTTTAGCTACAGTTCCATATACTGACGTAAATATTGAATTTTAAATTTAACCCAAATAAAGTTGGTACTCATCCCTTGTTATATTACAGTTTTTAAGCTTATTGTAAAAATTTTCTATGGATGGTAATCGGTTTTCATCTAATTTTTCCCAACTATCCATGTTATCTTATGGAAATATTTCCTATTTAGATAATAAAATAAATTCTTCCCATTTAGAAAAAAAAAATGTAATGTATTTCTCATCGTGACCTAAGTATGAGCTTAATTTATCCAAAATATTAAACATGAACCTAAATGAATCTAAAAATCTAAATTGAACACCTGGATTTTGAATGTAGTTTCTAAATGTAAATTTATCTTTATTAACAGGTAATAGTGTCATTGTACCAGGAATTTTAGTAGCCATTTTCCTAATTTAAAAATACCCATCGTATCTGATAAATTGTGAAATACTATACGACAAAAATTATATGATTTTCTCGACAATTGAGGTTTCATGAAGAATGAGTACGTCCTATATAATTTTTTGTAAAATGACAATAATCTATAACTTTTAACTGATCTTCCTGAAATGATTGTTGACATAAGTAGCAAATAGTTCTACTCAATATATATCACCACTACACCAAACACTTTTTTTGCGCTCGACGCGCGTTTCGCTAACCATGTTAGCTTCATCAGGAGTGATGATTGACTGACTGACGAAGCTAACATAGTTAGCGAAACGCGCTTTGCGTGCAAAAAAAAGTGTTTGGTGTAGTGGTGATATATACTGAGCAGTGTCATTGTTCCAGTGGATAACTAGTTGTTGTAATTCGTAACAAAACCAGTTAAATTTGGATAAACTATTATTACAACTATTCTTATTTGAGTGATCATCAGCATTTTTTGCAATATACTTTCAATGTCAGCATAAATGACAAATGGAACTCTTTCTTCATTATTGAAATTTTTAAAATATGTATATTTTTCTTCTTCATTAGGAAATATTCATTTAGTTTTATTCATTTCTCTGCAGGTAAATACATGTTTATTTAGAGTTTCTTGTGAATAAAAATGTCCTGTCGCAGCAATATTTTTTATGTGTTGTAACACCACTCTGTCTATTCAGTAACCGTGATAGGGCATTAATTAATAAAAAACGACAAACAGGCTGAAAACTAGAAATATGATTAGTAAAATTGTTATAATTATAATCATTATCATCATAATCATTATCGTGACTGTATATTCCGTAGGTAGTATTAGTAAGTTAATAGTTGTTAGAAATTCTAGATTACTCATGTATATCAGTACGATTTCACTTCTTTTGATTCCAAAAATGATAATGGTTCATTGTTTCATTTTAATATTTTTTAAACATATTGGAAATTCAGTGTCTTTATATTTTAGAATTTCACTAAAATGAGAATTCGAAGATGTTCTACATGAATTTTGATTCTCGTGGCATGGATGTAGTATAGCTACAATGGACAGAAAAAGCAATATTCATCATTATGTTGAATATTCAAAACCGCTTTAGTCTTCTGAATAAATTTCGGTGTTGATACATAAGTTGAGAAATCAAAGAGGTCAAACCGATGGAACTCATTTTACAAAAGGAATATCCTTAAAAGTACGAGTAGTAAATTTAAGTATAAAGTGTGTTATATCAACTAATTTATATGCTACCGAAATAGTCGAGAACTCTTACATTAACTCCTAGTATTTAACTGTAAATTTTTTTCAGGTAGTTGATTTTTAGTGTTCCGTACGGGAACATTTATAAGATCACTTCGGTGTCTTCCGTCTGTCTGTCTGTTTGTCACACTCGATTTTCTCCGAAACTGTTTGACATAGAAAGTTGAAATTTGGTACAAATATAGAAATTGTTGGCCTCATCAGAGAGGTGTAGTTCTGCAGTTTGCCTTAAGGGGTTAGTTTTGGGGGGTGAAATCGGAAGAAATCGGAAGAAAAATTTAACGAGTTATCGAATGAGGTTTCGAATTAAAGCTTGTTCAAGCGAGTTCAAAAATATATATGATGTAATATTTGCGCACACTTTTCTTTGTATTATTTTTAAAAAATTGCCTTATCTTGAAAAGTACCGATCAAAAAATTTTCAAAAAAATTCTGGAATATTCTGGTGTATTCAAGGTGTAGATTAAATGAAAATTATCATGAGTGCATTGCCTTTGATAATTTACCTGGTATATAAAAAAAAAATTCAAGGTCAAGTTTTCAACAAAGATCGGGAACAAACTTTGTTGAAAACTCATTTAGGGTAACAATTTTTTTTTATTTTAAAAGCAATCACCGTACGGAACACTAATTGTGCAAGTCCGACTTTCACTTGGCCGTTTTTTTTTATTATCTTTTGTATTATTACACATTTCAAGATAATAGAATACAACAAAAAAAAATATAACGAATTCCTTGCTTTGGTCTTTAGAAACTGTCGTAGTGTTGGATTGTTATGATGTATGGCTAAGTTTGCGAAATGTAATAGAATTGTTTCAGTAGAACTTTTTCTTACAGTTTAAATCTAATAAGATATTCTATTACCTTTTAGAAAATACACAATGGCGTCTTTATAGGACCATCTGCGGATGCCATAAAAAGAATGGGCGATAAACTTGAATCGAAACTAACTGCACTGGCAGCAGGGTGAATGTGATTCCTGGTTATGATGACATTGCAAGGGATGTAGATCAGTGTGTTGAAATTGCTCGGGTATCCGGTCATGATTAAGCATCGGGGGAATGGGATAAGAACTGTATGAAATGACAAAGAAGTAATTAGAAGTTTACTGTCTTGAAAAAGTTTATTTAAATAATGAGAACCTTTAAATAGAATTTCGCTGCCTAATAATCTAGGATAAGAGAAATGTAGAACCAAAAATTAAATTTAATTTTAATTAATTCATAATAATTTTTTCTGTCCTATGTAGATAAGGTTACTATCCATCCGGTTTAGGACTGCAGTTTGAGTTTTCATCCGGCGGGAAAGACAGATCCGATCTTTTAATTATTGTGCGCTATTGCAGACTTTTTTGCAAGGTGTATTTTGTGAAAGTAAAATGTAAGTTAACAAAATAAAAAATCATTTCATTCGCAGGTCGGATTAAATATTGAAATAACTTAAGACGGGAAATTACTTTTATTAGGTCTTATATAATAATATATATATATATATATATATATATATATATATATATATATATATATATATATATATATATATATATATATATATATATATATATATATATATATATATATATATATATATATATATATATATATATATATATATATATATATATATATATATATATATATATATATATATATATATACTAGCCGGGCCCGTGGCTCCGCTCGCGTGGACTTGATTCACTACTATCGTCACTGCTTATTCCTTATGTTACCCAACGTAATAAAATATCTCCCATTATTTCTCCTTATCTCCCAATATTTCTCCTTATTTCCCATTATCTCTACATAATTTCCATTATCTAGGCTTATCTCTGCTCATCTCCAATTGTTTCTCCTTATCTCCCATTATTTCTCCTTATCTCCCATTATCTCACCTTATTTCCATTATCTAGGCTTATCTCGACTTATCTCCCATTATTTCTTCTTATCTCCCATTATTTCTCCTTATCTCACCATAACTCCCATTATCTAGACTTATCTCTGCTTATCTCCCATTATCTCTCGTTATCTCCCATTATCTCACCTTATCTCCCATTATCGAGGCTTATCTCGACTTATCATCCATTATTTCTCCTTATCTCCCATTATCTCACCTTGTCTCCCATTATCTAGGCTTACATCGAATTATATAGAACATATGTATAAATTCATAAAAACACGTAAATCGGATAAGTGGTTCTCGAATGATAAGCGCACTAACAGACAGACAGAGAGACGTTGCATTTTATATATATTGTATTCTTTGCTACATGATATTGTTCCATATTTAATGCTTTAGGGAGTATATTGCAAGAGAACGCGCTAGCAGCAAACTTTTCTCCGACTTAATTCACTATTATCCTCACTGCTTATTCCTTATGTCACCTAATAAAATATATCTTATAACCTGGCCAGAGAACATACGTATGGTTAAAAAAAAAGCACGTAAATCGGATAAGTAGTTCTCCAGCGATAAGCACACTAACGGACGGACAGACAGACAGACAGACGGACAGAGAGACATTGCATTTTATATATGTTATAGATATTCTCTGCTACATAATATTGTTCCATATTTAATGGTTTGGACTGTGTATTGCAAGAGAACGCGCTAGCGGCAAACTTTGTTCGACTTCATTTACTATTATTGTCACTGCTCATTCCTTATGCGCACTAACGGACAGACAGACAGATAGAATACGTTGCATTTTATATATTATAGATGTAATAAAATATATACCTATAACCTGGTCAGAGATCATATATATGAATTTAAAAAATCACGTAAATCGGATAAGTGGTTCTCGAGGGATAAGCGCATTAGCGGACAGACAGACAGACAGACAAACATTGCATTTTATATATATTATAGATACAGATTATTATTATTATTATTATATAACCTGGCCAAAGAATATATGCATGAATTTAAAAAAAAGACAGGTAAATCGGATAAGTGGTTCCCGCGTGATAAACGCACTAATGGACAGACAGACAGACAGAGAGACATTGCATTTTATATATATTATAGATTATACATTACAGATATTCTTTGCTACATAATATTGTTTCATATTTAATGGTTTAGGCTGTGTATTGCAAAGGCACGCGCTAGCGGCAAACTTATTTCCTACATCATTCACTATTTTACGTGACTGCTCATTCCTTATGCTACCTATCGTAATAAAATATAGCCTATAACCTGGCCAGAGAACATATGTATGTTTTTAAAAAAAAAGTACGTAAATCGGATAAGTGGTTTTTCAGTGATAGGCGCACTAACGGACAGACAGACAGACAGACAGAGAGACGTTGCATTTTATATATATTATAGATATATATATATATATATATATATATATATATATATATATATATATATATATATATATATATATATATATATATATATATATATATATATATATATATATATATATATATATATATTATATATATATATATATATATATATATATATATATATATATATATATATATATATATATATATATATATATATATATATATATATATATATATATATATATATATATATATATATATTATATATATATATATATATATATATATATATATATATATATATATATATATATATATATATATATATATATATATATATATATATAAGTAAATTTTTTTCACCATAATAACTTCGTATTATATGTAACGTATAATTAAGAAATATCTTAAATAAAGATAAATACCGGAAAAAAAATATTTTCAAAATTTCAAAATATTGCCCAAAAGATTTTTTAAAATTAAATCAGAAGTGACTACGGAGGTCTTTACAGGGATTTTATTTTTCTTATTTTGAGTGCATTTATATTTTACAAAAAAAAAAATTGAATACATTAATGATTCTATTTAAGTCTTGGAAATAAGTTTATTAAATATTTCTTCTGTATAGAGTGAGCCTTACAGTGATTACAAATAACGCATGAAAAAAAATGCATAAATCTCAAATCGTCTAAAATTCGTGATTAGAATATTTTTTTCTGGCAAGGCCATTACCATAATATTAGGTAACTTAAAAATTTTAAAACGAAATATTGTGTATTTTCCGAATTAAAAGTTATGTTTTTATTACGGTAATTGTTGAACTCGTTACGGTCACTTGTCAACCTTACTGCATTTTTATAAGTATATTACTTTTGCTCTTAATAAAAAATTTATGAAATAGATGTTTTTATTTCTCAGAGCATCAATCAATTTTTGAGATATATAGGATGAACTCTCGATAATGTAGATTAACAGATATTTTTCTTCAAAAAAATATGCTGTTCTTAAAGATTTTTTCTTTTTCTTTTTGCATGTTTCTTTTATCAACTCAGAAAGCTAAAGATTTAAGAATATTAGTTAAGAAGTCCATTTAAAGTTCCAGAATTATTGAAATTCAAGTTTTGGATGATAAATATAACAATGTTATTTATTTAAATTAAAGAGAATGCGGTATCCAAAGAAGAAAGCAAAAAGTTATCGAAGAAGCACCAATGTAGAGATTTTTGAAATAAAATATTTTTATATTTAATTTAGGTTATTCGGAATGAAATTTTCTAGTTCAGTATGATAAAATTTCATTACAAAAATATATAGGGTAGGTGCACCAGTAGTCGGCCGAATAACGCTGAGGTTACATTAATCGTAACTTTAATGAAATCGGTTGTAGTATTTGAACCCTTTAGGTAGCAATATATCAAATGTCAATATTTCCCTTTACATTAGTGCATTTTGAAAAAATTATATAATTGTTTTTTCTGTCGAATAAATAAACACATAATGTACGGACGTAACAGCTCCAGTTGACAATTACTGTATTCCAGTAGTCGACATGTTTACATTCCGGTAGTCGATGACTTGCTGAATAATTGAAATCTACAATTCTAAATGATGTAGTGGGGTGTTTTTTTTCGATTGTTTCAGAGAATATGAATTTTCTTATCGAATAAACTTTTTACCTTACCATTAAAAAAAATAAGTTAATTTTCACCTTTTGTATTTTCATAAGTGATCTTTATATTTTATATTATAATAATCATAGCCGTGAATTAAAGCATTTCGACCTTAACTCTAGTCAGAACAATAACGACATTAAAGGTACTTAGAATCAAAAATGTAAAACTATATTTCCTTCTCAGAGCCTCTTTTTCTTATCGGTTTTCCTTGCTTTAGAACTTGTTTACTTTTTCATTGTATTTTCTTCTTCTTCTCGCAATTTTAATTGCCTCTTTCTTCCTCAACTCTTCTACAGACTCGCGCCATTCCTTTAACGAAATAGCAGACTTTCTTTTTTAGCTTGCGTTTATAATTTGCACAAATAGGACTGGGAGAGCAGAGATGTGAAGAAATGCTTATGTCAGATATTTTTTAGATAATCGTTTCTGGAGAACTTAATTCTGAAAGAAAAATTAAATTCAAGTTGAAAGCTCGTAAGTATATCATCTCCATTTTAAGAATGCAGGAGGTATGAGAGGATAAGTTTACTTGACTGTGGTTATAGGTTCTACGGGCTTATCAATCTCCATCGAATCGTCGGGAATAATGATAGAAATATATAAATAAAAGTGGGATAAATCCCAAGAA
>CM032447.1:122938141-123077128 GCA_019049505.1 Pachyrhynchus sulphureomaculatus | reverse complement strand
TTTCTTTTCTGATTTAATTGTATGCCCCCCCTCCCCCCCCGGAGATCCGATTGGGGGACTAGAGACTCCGGAATTTTTGGCTCTGAACTTTGCCATCATGATGTTAACTGGTATATTCAATTTGACTCATTAATGCAGTGGTTTACCATTTCCTTTTACAAACCCATGACGTTGACGACTTATTTAGTTCAACCGCCTTTAAGGGCGATTTCTCACCCTGAGAACAAGAGAGTGCCCTATTGCTAGTGTTGGTCCGCCTCAAGTATTTGATTTCCTTGATACCACTCATTTCTGAGTAGCATTCCCCTATCCGCTACGGGGGGAACGCCCGATGGAGGACTAGCAACCCCACACGGATTTTCAATTCTAATTTTCAATTAGAATGCAGATATTCTCAATACCAAATGGAACGAAATTACATTTGTATGTTTACTCATGTTATTTTAAATTATTTGTTCAATTAAATACTTTCGGAACAATATTCCTATCTTTTATTTTATCACGTTGCATAAACAATAGATAATAACATAACTCTGTATAAAACCCATAGAATAATTCAACTTTTAGGATAACTTAAATTACACTACTACTTTATGTGTTTCGCCTATAACAGATCCTAAGAACTAAATTACTCTACTACAAGTATAATGAAACGTAAATATTAACAAAGTTAAATATGGTGGCATGATAAATAATCCAACATAATATATTCGAGATATGAACTCGATTTTCCATGTCGCAGAGCATATCCCGAAAAGTTTTAGCGAGTTTTTGGTGAAGCTTTGCAGTATTTAGATAAAACTACTTAAAGTTACTGCAGGAAAAGTTGCACTTTCCTTTAACCCTTAAACCAAACGTAACAGTATGAAAAATAACAATATTAACCATGCAGTACCCTTATATACTCTCGAAAGCCAAAAATAAAGTAAATAGGAAAATGCAGCTAGCTAGTGAAGCGAATGGTCGTAAGTAAACAATCTTGTTGTTAGTAATAAAGAAACAAGCAACTGCTATATTAATTTTTAAATCGGTTTTAAGAATTATTGGAATCGTCTTGAACATTATCTTTATAAATAATACGTAGGCTGAAAAGTTAGATGTGGCCCTTTTCAAAAACTCCATATGATTTTTAGGAAATACCAACCTTCAAACGATACGTGTCAAAATTTCATGATATTTTGATAATTAGTTTATAAGTTACGGTGGTTTTAGTTAAGCTACTTTTGATATTTTTAAAACAACGGAAAAAATCGAATTCCATGTGTTGATTAAACACTGTTTTTTGATTCAAGCAAAACAAAGGCTTGATAAGTGTTACGGCGACTTCCCTGGAAAATCACGCGTCATTTACTGGTATGTTGAATTTAAACGCGGTTATACAGATACAAATGATGCTGACCGCTCTGGACGCCCAAATGAGGTGGTTACACCGGAAAATATTTAAAAAATCCACAAAATTGTTTTGGATGACCGTAAAGTGAAATTGCGTGAAATAACTGACACCCTAACGATCTCAAAAGAACGTGTTGGTCGTATTTTGCATGAACATTTGGGCATGAGAAAGCTCTGGTAGAACTGGGTACCGCGTTTGCTCACAGTGGGCCAAAAACAACGTGTTGATGATTCTGAGCGCTGTTTGGACCTGTTTAAGCGCAATAAAAAGGATTTTTTTTCATGATAAATGTGACAACGGATGAAACATGAATCTACCAATACATACCGGAATCAAATCGGCAGTCAGCAGTGCGTTTAAAGGCAGAAATCGCACAGAAACAGCCTCAAATGAACAAGAAAAAAGTAGTCTTTCATCAAGACAATGCACCGTGTCACAACTCAATGGTTACGATGGCAAAATTGCATGAACTGAAGTTCGAATTGCTTCCTCATCCACCGTATTCTCCAGATTTACCCCCAGCGACTATTATCTACTCGCAGACCTCAAAACAATGCTCGCGGGAAAGAGATTTGGCTCCAATGAAGAATTTATCGCCGAAACTGAGGCCTATTTTGAAGGCAAAGACAAATCCTTCTACAAGAAAGGTGTAGAAATGTTAGAAAAGCGTTGGATTGATTGTATCGCTCTTGAAGGAGACTATGTTGATGAATAAAGTCGAATTTTACAAAAAAAAATGTGTTTTAAGTAGCTACACCAAAAACTTTTCGGCCTACGTATTAATAGTGAGTTGCAATTTGTAGGACATTGGACCGGACAAAATGGATGGAGAGAGGTTACCTCGTAGTGAGGCTTGGCAGTTCCCAGATGAAACCGTTTTAGCCGAAACGTAACTAATCATAATCATTTCTTCAAATTCGGTCTATAAGAGAATGATAAAGCCTAGAATTTCGTTTCAAAGAATGAAGGTATTTTAAAAGCACTAAAGCATATCATTATCTCTTGGAGTAGGAGATAAAGATAAGTGAGATGAGGATAATATTTTTACTGAAAACTTAGGCAAGTAGAATATCCGTGTAAAGAACTAATAACTCTCTGGAATTCTATATCAACCAGCCGAAATAATAAAGTCGATAAATCAACCTGAAAAAATAATAAATAACCGGCCAAGTGCAAGTCGAACTTGCGCAATTAGTGTTCCGTACGCTGATTGCTTTTAAAATAAAAACTTTTGTTACGGAGGTATAAAATGATCAATGGCTTCACATAATACACCACAAGTGAGTTTTCAACAAAGTTTTTCTCCGATCTTTACTGAAAACTGATAACATTGAAATTTTTGTTTTTTTTTTTTGTTTACCAGATAAATTATTAAAGATAATGCACTCGTGATAATTTTCGTTCAATCTACACCTTCTGGAGAATAGTCCAGAATTTTTTGAAAATTTTTTGTTCAGTACTTTTCGAGATAATGGGGCAGCGATTTTTCGCAATTTTTAAAAAATTATTCAAAGAAAAATGTGAACAAGTATTACATTATATATATTTTTAAGCTCATGTACAGACACCTAAATGACCTTATAAGTGTCCGTACGAACCACTAATAAAGAATTTAATTTTTTAATGGCTTACAGGCCGTTAATACATCCTAACACCTTGAGTTTGAAATAAATATTGAAAATTACTCAAGCAAAATTACACATTACTTATAAATTATAGTATTTTTATGAAATAGACAATTAAATTATGCAATAATTATCTTTAGCACACTAGTAAGTAAAAAAAATGCAAAGTACCCAGTTACTTCAAAACTTACTTAGAGCATATGTCTGTAAATGACGTCAAATAAGCCATAAGCAAAATCAAATGAGAGTTTAATTCCCTGAATCGAATATTCAATTCGATTATCACAAATAATTCAGATATAATAAACCTAATTCCAATTTTAAAATACTATAATGATTTTCTGTTAACAATTTCTTTTAAAACTCAGTGTTACAAATGAAACGACATTGAACATAACTTTTATAAAAAAAAGGGAGAATCTCTACCTGATGTAATAGTTATTAGATCATAACGTACAAGTAATATGTACCTATTTAACAGCAAGTTAGAAAACCAACCTCGAAATTCTCGAAATTCTCGAAATTCAGTAGAGTTAAATCATCACATAAAAAGTAGTATTACATAGACAGATTGTCCTAAGGGTTGAAATTAAAAGTAAGTACTTAAATCCTGTGCTATTAAGAATTTATTTCCTACGTGGGACGGATATAAAAGAAGAGAAACTAATTGCGTCGGCAGTGTATTTACTGACCATTATGTTCGTTTTAATTGTCCATTGAGAAAGGCTCACCTACCAATTCTTGGCTTATGAATTATTTATGCTTCTTTTACATTGTAGAGAATAATCTTTCAGAATTTTTTTGAATCTAAATACACTCGCTTATGAGCTTCGTCGACCCATTTTTTTGATATTTAAATCAAATTTTCTTCAAAATCTTTGTTGCTTAAAGAGTCTGATACTATGTGGAAAGTTTAAATTAAACTGCTAAAGCCGAGACTTACCTCCTGTATCCATCCTGAAGACAGCGGCTACAGCTGGCACAGATATGGTTCTAAATAAATTAGATTTACCCGGGGACGTCACCGGCTAAATCATCCTGCCAAATAAAAGTTGGATGAAGCTTGGTTTCCTGACGATACAACAGTTATCACAACAACACTAGACACTCCATTTCTACACTCAATGCGTGTTTGACGAAGTTATCATTGTCAAAAGTTGGGCTTAACATTTCACCAAAGATTTCAAAATTCCAACATACTTAGTTTTCTGAGTGTTTGTAGATTAGAATTAACTAAATTTGAGAAAAGAAAATCTGTCCTAAGTAGCTATTCAATTTGTTTCAGAGTAGGAAAAGAATCAAATAAACTGAAATACTTTAATCATAATAATAAAACTCCTGTCTTCTACGGCTCCATTACGAGGACACAGCGAGCTCGTATCTTCTTCAGGGTTACTAGAAATGTGTTCCGGATTCCTCCTAAAACTGCAATGACCGGGATCACCATTATGACTAAATATCGTGAGAACAGAACGCTTTGTTCGTAGTTTAATTCTTGTAGTTAAAAATCTCTTGGGGTTCTATATTGCCTGTGTCAAAAACGCAATTACAATTTTTTTTATTGTTTTTTCGAGAAGTACTACATCAGATTTGTTTCCTTGTGATTGAAAGGATTCCAGTAAATGCGATACACATTTTCTACAACCTCGGTCTCTCTTGGATAATACGTCTGCCTGAAGACGGTACTATTGGACACATAATGATGCATTGTAACGATAAATTTACGAGTATAGAGCGTGAACTAGGCATGCTGAAAGTAAAGTTAAAAATAATTATAGGTCTTTGTTGGGCGCCCTACACTTAGTGTCCGCCTCGTCGGTAAATTTTGATAAGCTACTAATAATCCTTCGATTGCAAATTTGAAACTGACCTACTCTAGTCGGTAAATATATTTTTTTAGGCAGCGGCAACGGATTGATGATCCTGTAGAACATTACGTGTTGGTGCTTTCCTGTATGCTACCTATACAACCTTGTTTTACTGTTTTAATAACTGTCTCAAATGTAGGTGATTCTAAGGCTAGGATGATAATTTCTCTCAGTAACAGAGAGGCGCCTAAACCGCGCAAGATTTGGCACTACAAATCTGCTAAATGGGAAGATCTCATGGAATATTTTCAAACTTTCCCTTGGATAGACATTTGTTTTCGATCCGACAACCCATCTGACTGCGCCTGGAGATCTCCGATGTTATTTTGGCTGGTGTCGAAGCTTAAATCCCTTTTTCGAAGAAGAAGAAATGTCCTTCCAACGGCAAGCCTTGGTTTGACCGAAAATGCAAAGAAGCTGTTGCTTCTAAACATCTTGCCTACCGAGAATGGCGTGAAAATCCAAAAACCATAAATCGTAATACCTTTGTTCGTGCCCGGACAGATGCAAAGGAATTACCGACAAAACAAAGGAGGCACACAATCAACGAATTAGAAATAAACTTCTCGCTTGTCCCAACAATTCCAGATCCTTTTGGGGAATAGCTAAGGCAGTTAGTCAAAATTTCACCAAATCCACCATACCACCACTCACACGGCCAGATAATTCTATTGCAGCGACACCTGTTGAGAAAGCGAACTTGTTGGCTGAACTCTTTGCTTCACATTCTACTGTCGATTTTCAAGGAAAAACACCACCTACTATTCCCATAGTGCAGTTAAGAATGCCCGATGTTGTCTTCAGACAGCGTATCATAAAGCGTATTTTAAAGAAGCTAGACACCTGCCATAGTTCTCAAAAACTGTGCGAGGGAACTAACATCAGTTTTCTGTAGACTTTTCAACCTAACCTACAGAAAAGGAATATTTCCTTCCTGCTGGAAATGTGCCACAGTTCAGCCGATACGTAAAGAAGGCATGAAGATCTTGCCAAATAACTACCGACCAATCGCACTGCTTTTAATAATATCGAAAGTCATGGAAAAGGTTATCAATCAGCATCTTCTAAAATATCTTGAAGGATTCAACATTATTAGCGATCACCAATATGGCTTTCGTAAACATAGATCAACAAAAGATCTTTTGACTTACGTAACACATGTTTGGAACAACGCAATTGAACACTTTGGAGAATCTTGAGCGGTTGCTCTTAATATATACAAGACATTCGACCGTGTTTGGCACGATGGACTGTGGGCTAAGCTACGCTCTTATGGTATGTCTAAAAAGTTCTGTTTGTGGCTCTCAGGTTTCCTCAAGGAGCATTCTTTAGGAATGACGGTCGACGGATTTCTTTCTAACACCTTCACTATCAACGCCGGTGTGCCCCATACTGTCTCCTACTCTCTTTCTCATTTACATTAACGATCTGATGGAAAAGACCGGAATCCAATCTACAGCTTTGCAGATGACGTACGCTTATCTCTTTATTCGCTTTGAACGCTCGGACATCGGCTATTCAGGCGAATATCCACAAACAGCAGGAGGTCGTTCAACTTAACAAAGACCTGGAAGAAATTCTATCTTGGAGTGACAGTAACCAAGTGGAATTTAACGCTACAAAAACCCAGGCGACAGTTTTTTCTAAAAAAGTTAACGTTGCTGAACCCGATATAGTCATGTCGGGGCACTCGATTCCCCTAGCATCGTCACTCAATTTGTTGGGCGTTAATTTGGGAGCAACTATATCCTGGCATGAACATGTTGTAGGCATAGCAAGGAGAACTTCTCAAAAGTTGGGAATATTATTTCGAACCAGAAAGGTTTACACTCCACAACAACTGTTAATTCTTTACAATGCTCAAATTCGACCAACTATGGAATACTGCTCCCATGTTTGGGGCTTCGCTCCCAAACACACACTGCATTTGTTGGATTCTGTTCAGAGAAGAGCTGTTCGTCTGGTTGGAGACCCGGAACTGACCGGCGGCCTTGATTCGCTGGAACATCGAAGAACGATTGGCGACTTGAATCTGTTCTACAAGTATTTTCATGGAAACTGTTCGAAGGATTTAGCCCGCTTAATTCCTCCCAGAGCGATGCATGTTAGAAATACATGTCGCGCTAATACTTCACATCTCTATGAGGTTCAGCTTGTTACTCCGCGTACAACGCTTTTCAAGCAGTCTTCCATATGGAGAATATCATCCCTTTAGAAGTATTTGCCCAGCGCTGTGTTTGCTACCGAGTACAATTTACAGCGATTCAAGAACAACGTGAATCGCTTTTTTTCCGCACACATGCCGCTCTTGGAGCCCTTTAGGGACTTCCCTGTAGTACCCATAAAAAGAAAATTACGTCGCGTAAGTTTGCTGCTAGACAAAGTTCTTACGCTGTAGCACTATAGAAGCGACGCGTATGTGAAAAAAGCGATTCAAATTGGCCTTGAATCAGAATATATTGTACTCGGTGGGAAACACAGTCCTGAGCAAGGCATTCCAAAGGGATGAAGTTCTCCATATAAAAGATTGCTTGAAAAGAGTTTTGCGAGGGGTGATAAGCTGAACCTCATATGGATGTAATGTATTAGTGCCACGGGCATTCCTGGCATGCGCCGCTCTAGGAGGAATTAAGCGGACTACATCCATTGAACACTTTCCATGAAAGTACTTGTAAAATAAACTCAAGACGCCAACATTTCTTCGATGTTCCAAGGAATCGAGGTTCCTAATGAGTTCTAAGTATTCAGTTAAGCCAACAGCTCTAGAATAGAATGCAACAAATGCAGTGTATGTTTGAGAGCAGCGCCTCAAACAGTATTCCATCACTAGTCGAATTTGAGCTTTATAGAAAATTAAAAGTTTTTGTGGAGTGAAAAGCTTTCTAGTTCTTGTTTTTATGGGCATAGCACACGTGCTGCAGGGAAATCCCTATAGCGCTATAGAGACGACGCGTGTACAAAAAAGCGATTCATGGTAGTCTTGAATCGCTGTAAATTTTACTTGGTGGGAAATAGAGTCCTGGGCAAATTATTCCAAAGCGATGAGGTACTTCATAACAACGACTGCTTTAAAAGGGCTGTACGAGAAGTGACAAGCTGAACCTCGTGCGTATGTGAAGTATCAGCACGACGTATATTCCTAGCATGCATCGCTCTGGGCAATTTCCATGAAAATACCTATAGAATAGACTAAAGACGCCAACCTTTTTCGATGTTTCAAGGAATCAAGGTTACTGGCGAGTTCTGGGTCTCCAGTCAGGCGAACAGAAATACAGTGAATGTTTGGAAGCAGCGCTTCAAACATGGGGGCAGTTTTCTATCGTTGGTTGAATTTGAGCTTTGTGGAGAATTAACAATTGTTGTGGAGTGTAAAGCATTTCCCAGCTTTTGAGAGGCTCTCTTTACGGTACATGTAACATGTTCAGACTAAGACATATTTGCTCTTAAATGAACGCCCAGTAAATTAAGTGAAGATGCTAGAGGAATGGCGTGTCCCGACATAACTAAATCGGGTTCAGCAACGTTACCTTTTTTTAGAAAAAACTACCGCCTGAGCTTTTGTAGAAGATAAGATAGAGTTTCTTCCAGGTCTTTGTTCGATTGGACGACTTCCTGCTCTCTGCGGATATTTGCATAAGTGACCGATATTCGAGCGTTTGAAGTGAGTGAAGAAATAGGCGTAGTGTCATCTACGAAGCTGTAGATTTTATTCCCAGTAATTTCCATAAGATCATTGATACAAATGAGAAAGACGGTAGCAGACATTGGTGCATACCGGCGTTGATAGATGGAAATCCGTCAACTGCCGTCAAATGCAACCGTTCTCCAAAATATTCAGTTGCGTCGTTCCTAACATGTGTTCTATAAGTTATAATATCTCCTGGTGATCTTTGCTTACAAAAACCATATTGATGGTCGCCAATAATATTGGATCCTAGATATGTTAGAAGACGCTGATTGATAGCCTTTTCGATAACTTTCGATATTATTGAAAGCAGTGTGGCTGATCAGTACTTATTTGGCAAGATCTTCTTACCTATTTTCGGTATTGGCTGAACTGTAGCTCATTTCCAGCAGGAAGTTTCTGTTTTATAGTATAAAACGTCTACAAAAAAATGGCATTAGTTCACTCCCGGTTTCTTTGAGTACTATGGCTGGTACTCCATCAGCCTCAGAAGCATTTTTGGTGTCTAGCTTCATTAAAATACATTTTATTATACGCTGTCTGAAGATAATATCGAGCATCCTTGACTACACTATGGGAATAGTTGTTGATGTTCCAATTTAACCGTTTGTATCTCTTGAATTTGTTCTTTATTCACCTCTCCATCTTTTTAGGTTTACTTTGTCGTTAGATCTCAATCCTTTCTCTACACAATTTCTATTAAAATTGGAAATAATGGAAAAACTAAAACACTGAAACAGAAATATATTACGTTATATACGCAATCACCCTTCACCTCAGCCCTTTAATCCCATATATATTTTACAATACAGAAATTATTTTTTAATAAATATCTAATACCCCAATCAAGAATAAAGGAAAATTCTGATAATACTAATAAAACGATGCATTTATTCCTACCCTTTCGCCCTTTTTCCATGTTAAAAATGAAAATAATGCTTCCATTCCTTGACTGTAACCAGTAAAGACTTGATAAATATGAAGTCATTTTTCTACCTCCTTTTTCCACTCCTTTGACCTGTTATATATTATCTAAAAAATGATTATGCTTAAAATCTGTCACAATTCAAAAAAATCTGGAAAATTCTCATGTTACTATTGAAACTATATAAAATTCTTCAATCTCTTTCAACCTCTTCTCCTACTTATTAAAAGTAATTTTTAGTGTTCCGTACGGAACACTTATAAGATCACTTCGGTGTCTGTCTGTCCGTCTGTCTGTCTGTCTGTCTGTCTGTCTGTCCGTCTGTCACACCCGATTTTCTCAGAAACTATTTGTCTTAGAAAGTTGAAATTTGGTAGTAATATAGGAATTGATGGCCTCATCAGAGCCATGTAGTTTTAAAAGTAAAATTTTGGCCTAAGGGGTTAGTTTTGGGGGGTGAAATCGGGAGTGAAAAAAAAAATTTTTACTAGGTAATCGAGTGTGGTATCAAATGAAAGCTTGTAAAAACACGAGTAAAAAATATATATATAATGTAATACTTGCACGCACTTTTCTTTGTATTATTTTTAAAAAATCGCTGTCCACCCGCCTTATCTCGGAAAGTACTGATCAAAAAATTTTGAAAAAATCCTGGAATATTCTCCACGTATAGATTGAACGAAAATTATCATTACCTTTAATAATCTATCTGGTATATAAAAAAAAAACAAAATTTTAAGGTCACCAGTTCTCAGTAAAGATTGGAAACAAACTTTATTGAAAACTCATTTGAGGTGTGTTTTGTGAAGTCACTGATCATTTTATACCACCCTAACAAAATTTTTTATTTTAAAAACAATCAACGTACGGAACACTAATTGTGCAAGTTCAACTTGCACTTGACCGGTTATTTCTTATAGTGCCAGAACTCTGGAAAGGACATATAGCACGATATATATGAAGCAACCCCTCTAAACCCCCTTCCTTGCCCCATTAACTTCTTATTTTTTTTATTATAAATAATATACTTAAAATTTGTCAAATGTACAAATGAAAAAAACATGGAGAAATTCCCAAAATTCTATTGAAACCAGGCAGTCTTTAATGACCCCCCACCCCTTACAGCCCCTTCTCGGATTAAGATTAAAAATAATCAAAAAGAACCTAATTTTTTTAATTCCTCTAAAACTCTCCAAAAATTTTGAGAAAGACATATAAAGCTTTATATACCAGACATTTATAATCTCCTGCACCACCTCTTTCACCCCTTTTATGTTTTACTATAAATATTTATGCACAACATTTGTTTAATTCCACCGAAAAAAATTTGATAATTGTAATACGATGCAAATTAGAAGCGTAGTTCATAATTCAAAAAAGTATTCATTCTTCTATCTTTTAAAATCACAACGAACAAAATATGTATATACTTTCCGCCGTCGAAATAGGCATGTACATTAAAGAATAAAATTAAAATATAGACGATACAGATAAAAAAAAAGCGTCAGGTATGCTTAATGTGGAAATAAAAACAAAACTTATTTGAAATATGTAGCTCCATTTTTATTTTTTATGCAATTTAATATTATTTATTACACAGTTGGAAGTCAAAAAAATATGATTTTCAGGAGCTAAAAACGCTGAACTGAAGAAAAGAAAAATTTGAATGGGCGAGATTCTTATGAATCTAATATTTTCCGTTAGCAAAAAAATAAATACAAAAATTTACTTACTATTCTATAGGTACGTTTCCACCAACTTAATAGTTTTATGTTTCAAAACCTTGTTCTATATTCAACTCCACATTTTCTAGGTTACTCTGTAAACCGATCTCAGTCACTTCTATTTACTATTTCTATTTAAATTGGAAAGAGTGGAAAAACAAGAACAATCAAATAGAAGTATATTACAGCATACACGCAATCACCCTTTTTCGCCATCTACCTTATCTCATTCACCTCGTAAATATTTTACTATAGAAAAATTATTTTATATTAATTATCCCAGTCAAAAACCAGGAAAAATTCTCAGAATACTATTGAGAGGATACAATGGTCTTTACCTCTTGAACCCTCTTTCCATGTTAACAATGAAAATATTAAAACAAAGTAATGTGTCGATTTCTTGACTAAAAGTCCCCCGAAAAATACCTATAACAAGACAAATACAAAGTTATTCCCCTGCCGCCCTTCTGCATCTCTTTGACCCATTATATGTTTTATTATAAATAATTATGCTTAAAATTTGCGCATTTTTCAATCCAGAAAAACCTGAAAAAATCTCATAATCTAAACAAGATTCTCCATCTCTTTCATCCCCTTACGCTATTAAAATTGATAGTAATAAAAAAATAACTTAATTTTTATATGCCGTCGAAACTACATTTAGCACGATATATATGCAGCAACCCTTTTAACCTCCAACCCTACTTCATTAACCCCTTATATATTTTACTATAAATAATGTTATATTTCTATTATAGTTACATCAACCAAAAAAGCTGAAAAATTATGAAAATACTATTAAAACTCTATTATATTTAACGACCGTTCCACCTTTCACTCCCTTTTTGGGTTAAATCTTAAAAAAAAAAACGAAAAAATAACCTAAGCTTTGAATTTCTCAACTCCAAAAACAAAAGAATATTTCTAAGCATGATTTAGGTCAATTAAACTACTTAGATAAAAAAAATAAAAGTTTTTAGCTAGATGGAGAAATATTTTTGAAAAATGGTGGTTTTAATTTTTTATGTAGATGCTCAAAATTTTGCAAGTGGCGTTTCAATCAAATTCTTTATTTTTTTATTTTATTTTATTATTATTCTTTCAGTTTTTTCGATATTCTGTCAATTAACGCCACTTTTTGTGATTCCATATCAGCTTATTCTAATTTCCAGCTATACCGACCAAAATCAATTTTTAGGTTATCCGACATGCAGGACTGATTACTCGAACAGGAAATTTGGATACTTTAACGGCCCCTGTATATACACACACACAAAGACACTCATATATATATATATATATATATATATATATATATATATATATATATATATATATATATATATATTAATGGCCTGGAAACACCCCTCTTGGGGTAGAGCCACCCTTTGGGTTCTCTAGATCTAGTTTATAGGTTGATCAGACCCGTTTTCCTTGTTGTTATATTTCTCTGCTTAGATGTTTCCAAAGTTTTCTGTTAGATGTCTTCTCCTTCCAGTTCGTAATCCCTGCCGCCTCCATGTCTTTCTATACATATATATATATATATATATATATATATATATATATATATATATATATATATATATATATATATATATATATACATATATATATATATATATATATATATATATATATATATATATATATATATATATATATATATATATATATATATATATATATATATATATATATATATATATATATGTGTATATATATATATATATATACAGTGTGACAATTTAACTCCGCATCACATGGGATTCACTTTAAGCCAGATCTGGTTATGGCATCCATTTGTGCTTCAAATAATATCAGAACTAAAGTATATTAAGTCATTTTTACACATGACGTCACCTGTCAAAAATGACATTTTCGTAAAAATTTTTGAAAAAACGTTTAATTTGGCCAAATTTCATGGATCACATTTAATGCAAAGTTCGATTAAGTTTTGTTTTTAAATAGAAAAATATTTCTCGCTTACGGAGTTTGATAGTGAATACACTTGAACGTTTGTAAATTAACACAAATCTTACATTTTGATCTTTTTAGTAATGTATTTAAAGTTTCAACAATGTAATGTTTCTTTCTATAAACGCTAAATTAACAATTGGCTATTTTAACCTATTTAATAAATACTTTGCATCAAATACACGCATATTGCAATATTCTACATTTCGGTGTATCCACCGTTTCGTTCAATGGTTCTTCTAGAAATTTCTTTGACGGAATTTTTCACAAAATCGGGAGGTATCTCCTGAACACACTGCCTGATTATAGTTTCTAGATGATCGATATCTCTAAATGGTCTAAACTTGTATACTTTTTGTTTGAGATAACTCCATAAATAGAAATCCAATGGGGTGATGTCGGGCGATCGAGGTGGCCAACGATTATCCTGATCTCGCCCAATGACCCTGCCATGAAATAGTTCATTTAAAGTGTTTCGTACTTGCAAAGTATTGTGTATTGGTGCACCATCTAATTGATACCATAGAGCATATCTTAGATCCACAGCCATGTTATCCAGAACTAAAATTTCGTTATTTAAAAAATCTAAATAGCGTTGTGAGTTTGAATTATGTCCCAAAAAATATGGCCCTATTATTTGGTCATTTACAATGCCACATCAAACGTTAGTTTTAAACGAATATTGGTCACGATACTCAATTATGAAGTTTCGATTTTCTTGGGTCCGCCATCGACTATTCTGTGAACTTATTACTCCGTTAGAAGTAATCGTGGCTTCATCAGTCCATAAAACATTGTACGGAAATTTGGAATCCTCTTCTATTTTTCCTTGGTACCAGAATGAAAATAACAACCGAATATTAAAATCTCTATCCTGTAGAGTGTTTATCAATTTCGGTTTGTATGGTTTAAATTTATTTTTGTGTAAAATTTTACGTACACTTTCCCTGTCGATCTCCGGTTTAGACTGGTTTTGCCTTCTTCCACTACACTTAAGCACACATCTAAATCAGTATCTTCGGTATGTTTACGTGCAACACGATTTTTTCGGAAAACATTTCCCACAGATCCAGTTGATTTAAACTTTTGTATAATTCGGCTCACAGTAGATTGCTGCGAGTTTTTTTCAGAATGACGCTAGTTAAAAACATTTGCAACAGTGCGATGTGGTGTATTTTCCCCACACAATAAAACAGTTCCAATTTTTTCTTGAAGAGAAACCATGTTGTGACGCCATCTGTTTCTTTCCATTCTAGTTTGAATTGCTAACTAAATATTTGACAGCTTACGACAGCATATTGCGATCTCTAGTTCCCAATTGTTTCCAGGGCCTACTATTAATAAACACATAAAAATATCGAGTTTTGCTTAGCGTGTTAACTTCTCTGTTTAGCTCTTTTCCCTGTAGAAGGTAAGTTTTCGGGAGGAAATCGGTACAACCATAAAGGGTATTTCTAATTTTGCGAACGTTAATTTTGATAGCCACGACTAAAATATGGCTGGATTTATTTTAAATTAGCAGTTCCGTCAACAATGACACTGAAAGCATTTTAATGTAAGTTTTCGGTGGTATTATTAACGCGTAACTGCCAAATTAATAACTAGAATATGTGTAATATTTTTATTACGGTTGCTAATTAGAGTCCAAAATGTATTATTGATCTAAAAAGTGGTTTTAGCAGAAGTATAAAAAAAAAACAAATAGGATAAAGCAGCAAGTTGTTAATTTGGTGTTAGTAAGAAACATTACATTGTTAACATTTTAAATGCATTACTAAAAAGATCAAAATGTAAGATTTGTGTTAATTTACAAACGTTTAAGTGTGTTCACTATCAAAATACGTAAGCGAGAAACATTTTTCTATTTAAAAACAAAAGCTAATCGAACTTTGCATCAAATGTGATTCATGATAATGTGTGAATTTTAATATTCTATAAAAAAATTATGGAGACGACTTCATTTTGTTCTTAAATAGATTATAGGTGCCTAGTTTTTGACAAATTAAATGATTTAAATAAGGTTGCAATAAATCAAGATAAAAACAATTGCCGAAATGTCAAAAAACTGCCAAAAATTCAAAATCGTAGTAGGTCGTTGAAATTTGACAAACAGATCTAGAATCACAAAAAAAAAAACCATTTTGTCTAACAACTTTTTTTAAAATTTGGCCAAATTAAACGTTTTTTTTCAAAAATTTTTACGAAAATGTCATTTTTGACAGGTGACGTCATGCATAAAAATGACAACAATTGGTATTGCCGCTCCGTCTAAAGCCTACTTCGCAAAATGTGCATTTAAAAGTTGCGTAAAAACTGAAAACTTTTATATTTTGAAGTAGATTTAAGCAAAATATAAAGTGTGCTATATTTTTAGAATGGCAATTTAAATCTCTATTCGGATAAGGAAAAATATACAGGGTATCCCATTTAAAGAATATATTTTTGCGTTAATAACTATTACTACAACTACTAGTTGTAAAAAAATATAACTTACACTGTTGAAATTCACGTGAAAAAGTGCTTTGAGAATGTTTTTAGAGAAATCAAAAATTTTCAATAAAAAAAAGAATTACAAACATTTTTCCGAAATGCAGATTTTTGAAAAACACCCTGTATATCTGAAACGGTACTAGATATCGATATGCGGTTTTCACCATTGAATTTATCATAAAAATTGAGCCTCAGATACAGATATCAGTTTTCGTCTATCTCCTTTAGATAAAGGGGTTTACCTTCAAAAGGGTCCAATTTGGACCACCCTGTACATACATTAAAAATAACCGCAATTGTTCATATCTAGTATATCTATTACGATCAAATTTAAAGAACATGGATGAAAAATGAATAAAGAAAAATTTTAAACGCTTCTTTATTTATGGATCCAAATTCATTGTAGACGACTTACAAGTTAGTACATATATAAAGAAGAAATTATGAGCTTTGAATAGTTACGTAAATTCCTTAAACTTTTGTCGTTAAAAGAAGCCTTTAAACAAAAAAAGAACAAAACCCATTTAGCAGTTGATATTTAGAAACAGATACGTGCCATTCATTAATGTGGAGGTTTTGTGTGTGTTTTAACAGTGCCTACAAGGCAAAAAATAATTAATTTACTCAAAAAAACATGCCTTGAAGATTTCATACCCTTTGTATATCAATGCAATTAAATAAATTTTTAATAGGGTTCTAAGGTCTTTAAAATTACAAAAACATAAAATCGTAATACATTTTTCATCCAAAACAGGTGTAAAAATAAGATCCAAATAGGATAATTTGTTATTCTGAGATGTAAAAACAGAATTAGATAAAGTATACCCTCCTGCAATGCCTACAGTACTTCTATCTATCTATATTAAGCCTGCATTTTCATAATGTTTTCTAAAAATTAATAATTTTTTGGAACTGCTCCTCTGCGTTATATCATACTACACTGGTGAGCAAAAAAATCGACTCAAACTATTTGGCTTCATTTAACACGGATCCTAAAATTTAGTATTCATATATTTTTACAGATTTTAGTATCACACAACAGTACAAGTACATGAAAATATGGGTAACAAGGATTGAAAATAGAGGTAAGAGAAAGGAGAAATTAAAGAAATTTTAAATTTAACAATTAAGTTTATTGATAAAAACGAAAATCAATATTTTGTATTACCCTCCTAGCCCTTATTACTGCTTCCAGCTGGTTTTTTATGGGGCGGATGAGCTTTTTCACCACTGTGGGATCCTTTTCCACTCTTCCGCTATCGCAACCTTTAAGTCCCTCAGCAATGCACGGGTTGGATTTCTGGCTCGAACCCTTCTTCCGAACTCATCCCAAATGTGTTCAATTGGATTGAGGTCAGCAGTAATTTTATCAGCGCTAGGTGCTTTAGAATACCCACATTAGACTCCACTCAGGCCAGTCTAATGTGGGTATTCCCATTTCCGTCAGGTTTTGCCACACTGATACAGCTGCATGTGGCCTCGCATTGTCGTGCATTTGCACGAAGCTATCGCCAACAAACCCAGCGTAAGGAACAACGTGTTCCTGCAGGATCTCCTAAGCAGTTAATCCATGTCTCATAAGTCACGAAAACCAAATCAATTTTCGCATCCAGTGAGATGCTTCCCCACACCATGACAGAACCTCCTCCGTAGGCGACCGTTTCAATAATGCAGCGTTGCGCATAGCATTCCCCAGGCCTCCTATAGACTCATCTTCTTCCATCATTGCCACATTCGGGACTCGTCGAAAAATAAAACGGAGCGTCATTGCTCCAGGTCTAGTCGAGATGTTCTCTGGCAAATCCAAGTAGCGTTGTCGTTGAGCTGACACGAACTTGTAGGAGGTCCTGCTGGACCTCAACGCCGGTCAAGTGACTATTTCTTAGAGATATGTTGACAATGAATCGGCCGTCTCCGTGTAAAGGCGCCGGTCTTTTGGTATGGTCTGTAGATTCTGGAGACAGTTGACTGGCTCAGGTGCAGTTGCTCAACGACTACACGTTGGCTATGCCCTTCTTGCAATAGGGCTGTTTCTTTCGGGATGGTATCCATTTTCCAATGATGTAATTAGTGAGCAGGTATAGCAGAGCTTTGACAGTTTAAGTTGCGATAAAGGACTGATAGAAAAATGCAGTTGCATATGTTTTAATAGGGATAAATAGCGCGCTACGAGTACATTGCTGAGCGAACAAAAACGGTGCTATTAAGTAAAACCGTTTTCATCAGTAAAACTTTTTCGAAATCCAAATGTTTTTGATATTATTGGAAAGAGTAGAAAATCAGCATTCTAATGTTACCAAAAATATTACTATTATTTGAAAATTAAGTTCAAGGATCGGTGTTAAATGAAGCAAAATCGTTTGAGTCGATTTTTTTGCTCACCGGCGTATCATCATCATTTCATATTAGTGTCTACTAAAATTTCTTAAATAATAAGTATTTTTATTATTTATGTAATAACATTGTAAAGTGAATAAAGAAGTTCACTTGAATATGCATCGTACCTACATAAAAATTTTACACCGTTTCGCTAAAGCCCTCCTGCATTTAGTTAAAACTAACTAAAGTTATCGTATGGAAAGTTACAGCATACTACACCTCATCTTAAAATATGAAGTTGATGGTAAGTGCTTTAATTTAATGCTATTAAGTACTTACTACTTACGTAGGGCGCATATAGAAGGTAAAGTAAGTTCAACTAAGCTTAAAATAATTTAATATTAAATTATAAAGATTAATGCAATGACAGTGACATAATCTGTTCACTTAAAATATTTTATTTGCGTACGTATTTTATATAATGACTAGGAACCACCCGCAATTTCGTTCGCGTAGAAGCGTTATTTTTTTCAAAGGTTACTTTTAAATTTAAACACCTAAGTTAAATAGTTACAGCTTCTCTGTATACTAAGTTTGATATTTTATTATTTTCTAGTAGCAAAATATATTGGTTTTCTGGAGTTTCCACTCCATATAATGCCATGAGAAAAACATTCCTGTCTCAAATCGAGTTTCAGAGTTTGTCCCTGGGACTTGTTTATTGTGAAAGCAAACGATACTTTCACCAGAAACTGCAACCGCTTGAAATGAATTAGTTTGTCCATTAAAATCATAGGAATATGAGGAATAGACGCTATTGTTCTTAGATTTTGCCTATAAAGCCGCTTTGAACGTTCATCGCTAGACTCTCAAATTCAACGTATTTCAGTCGCCCTCACCTCAGACATATTTCTAGAAAGTTGCGATGTTCCTTTAGGCATAATTTTATCTTTAGATACTACTTAATCTTTAATAGCAGCCACACCTGCACAGTTTTCTATATCTAAAAAAACTTCTTATTTAAAAACAAAACAGTTGCATCATACACCTCTAATTAATATTAACCAAAGGCAACGTTTATCAGAAAGTCGCCCCTTGACCGTTTTTACGTTGCCTTACGTCACTAAAATTGTCACTGGTCAGCTCCCTTTTGTCATAACCTCATCAAATCTAGCCTATGTTCAGCCTAAAAGTCCAGGCTGCGTACCAGTCATTTTATTAAAAAAATCGGATTGGTAGTTTCAGAGATTACCTCGAATAAACAAACAAACTTTACTTCTTTATTATATTGTTATAGATTATAGATTTTATTTATAAAAATTAAAACTAGCTTGGAAAGAAAATTTATATTTTAGAATCAAGACATGTAAGGGATACATGTAAAATTTGTTGATCAAACGTTAAATCGAGTAAAAGTAGCGAGCAATAGTTAAGTTAATATATTAAAATAAGTATCGAAATTCGTGGGTGTTAGATTTTCACCAGTCAAGAAGGTTGACAGGACTTTTTTTATCTAGCTATGAGAAACTCTCTTTTCTATGCAAGCAACATGTTCATGCCAAGACATATCTGCAAGCAAGTTAACACCCAGCAAACTGAATCACGATGCTAGAGGAAAGGAGTCTCCCAACGTAAGTATGGCTTTCATTGCGTTAAATCCTACTTGATTACTATCACCCGAAGATAGAATTTCTTCAAAGTCTTTGTTAAGTTTGACTTCCTACTCTGGGCGGATATTTGCATGAGAAGCGGATGTTCGAACGGTCAAAGTGAATAAAAAAATAAAGATACTGTAATCTGCAAAGCTGATTGAATTCCTGGTCCTTTCCAGTAGATCGTTAATATAAAAGAGAAAGAGAGTAAGAGACAGCATGGAGCATGCCATGAACAAAACCTTTCAGACATACTATAAGAGCGTAGGTTAGCCAATAATCCGTCATGACAAACACGGTCGAATGCCTTGGCTATATCAAATACAACCGTTCGAGAAAAGTTTAATTGCATTGTTCGACACATATGTGGCATAAGTTTAAAATTTGGTGAACTCTTGCAAGTATCAGAAAGATATTGAAGCACTTAGGAGAAGATTAGAAGGGATAAACGTATTAAATGAACAGTTCAAAAGATGAAAACAGAAAAGATGGAAGTTACGAAGAATGCCCAGAGAGCAGTAATGCAAGAATGCAGCGAAAATAGATTAAGTAATATTAAGAAAACGACTACTGATCGCAGCATCAAGTACGGCAGAAACCCACAGATACTTACAATGAATGGTAAAACTAGTTTTACTTACTTACTAGATTTCGTACAATGAATATCAACTACCAATATTCTGAATCTGACCTTCTTGAAAATATAATAACAGGACATGAAAGACTCTCAAGTCAAGTTAATAAAGCAGACTTAAAGATTATTTTTAGCTACATGAAAAATAAAACAGGGAAAATACATCAATTCTAAGTTAATAAATTAAATGATGGATTTATCAAAAAACTTGAGAATAGAAGGAGCAACATACGTTCCTGAAAAATATGGGGAATCAAATAAAAAATATTATTTTTGTTAATAACAATATGATCGCCACTTCTTTTCATGTCATGTCATCATCATCAGAATTACTCAACCACATACCTCAGATGCTTCAAAAATTATCTTTAAGATTGGACAAGGAAAAAAACCAAACTCTGCTTGTCTACAATAGGCCATATATAGCAGTACAATATAAACAGAAAGAAGAACTGGCTTGTGAGTCTTGGAATAACTTACGCGCTATGGACGTTGAAAAATAAGTTTTTAAGTAGTAGTAAGTAATAGAATCAAAATATAATGACAAAATAGTATAAAAGTGCGTATGGGTTTACTAATGGCCTAAGCCAACAAAAAGATGAACTATTGGAATGTTTCGGTCATGCTCAATGTTGTGATGTGAAAAAATACACCAAAAGTATGAGGTTTTAAAAAATCCGACAGACATACTATAAATGCAGCTAAAATTAAATACAGTCAGCAAGTTATCATCAAAGAAACCAAGGAAAATATGAAACATTGGAAACAAAGAACTAAGTGACAGAAAGTGCTCAAATACAATCAGACTCAAAATCAATGATACCCTAGTTACTGCTGAGACTGAATTTGCCAACCATTTTGGATAATACTATGTAAATAGTACCAAAAGAAAAAAATCAAGGCCCATTGTGGATCAAAACTATCAAAAGCACCAACTACTTCACCCTATCACGAAAATTCCATGTTTCTCGAACCAATCACAGTTCTCAAACGGAATAGCCCGAATTTTAAAATGTGGTGTATCCTATGTGTATTTTCTAAAATTTTTGTAAAGGTTCTTTATGAAAGTTTCTTCATCGATTCGATTTGCTCGGTAATAGCCAGTATGGAATCAGAACATCTATGTCTACAGAAACTACAGCTTACCAGTAGTACTTGTAGACTATATTCATTCAATCAGATTTCTTTATTGTCAGTTTTTTTTTTGATCTCTCGTGTACCTTTGACTAGTTCGGAGCTCCGGAGGGCCCTGTGTTTATCCCATTATTTTTTTTGTCGTTTATAAATGATTTTACTGTACCAGGACTAGCCATCAAGTTTGATGTCTACACTTCAACAGCAATTTCATGTAGAAATGAGAAGGAAGCATAGTAAAGATAGGAAGACTTTGTCAGGATATATACTTGGTGTTTCTTGAACGGGCTGGTCTGAATGAATAAAAAAAAAAATGGTACCCTTCTTCAATGCAAAGCCGATACTAACAAAGGTAGAGAGAAAAAAAAAAAAACAAAATTTCTAGGCACCTTCTTGGACAACCAACTGCACTGAGTTGCACAGCTGGGCTATGTCTGCTCCAAACTTAATAGGGCCCACTTTACCTAACTGAACCTCGACATATAGTGATACAAAGAACATTTCTGACGGCGTATTATGCATCAACGTATCCTCATATGGCTTATAATATTATTCTATGGGATCGAGCAGCAAATATTAGGAAAGTGTTTATGCTACAAGAGCTCATAATTGGACTAATATACAGATTATTTTAATGTAATTTACATTGTAGTGTTTTATCTTTGAGTTTATGTCTTAATTGCTTTAGTAATTTGTTACATATATTTTATATTTATTATTGCTACAGTATATATCATCATCATATATCAGCCCTTAATGTCCACTGCTGGACATAAGCCTCCCTTAATCTTTCCCAGTTAAACCGATCTTGGGTTTTTTGGATCCAGTTTCCAGCTACTCTTCTAAGATCATCTGTCGATCTAGTCGGAGGTCTTCCGCTATTCCTACATGCTTCTTGTCTAGATCCCCATTCCAACACCTTCCTAGTCCATCTGTTGTTTTGCATTCTGGCTAGATGACCGACCTAATTCCATTTCAAAGATAGAATTTTCTCAACTGCATCTACCACTCTCGTTTATCTCGAGTAGACAAACCCAACATTGATCGCTCCATTACCGCTTGAGTTACCCTTATCTTATTTATTGTCGTCTTTGTCAAAGTTTCTGCTCCATAAGTAAGCACAGATAACACACATTGGTTAAAGATCTTTCGTTTAAGGCAAATAGGTAGGTCTGATTTCAGCGTTTCTCGTAGTTTGTCATATGCGGCTCAAGCTAGAGTGACCCTTTGTTATAGTTCAGGTTAGTTCAGGTCTTTAGAAAATTGATCTTTAGGCCAATTTTATGGGGCTGTTCTTTTAGAGTGTTAAGCATGACATTCGCATGATCTGCGCGATCTGTTAACAGGATTATGTCATCGGTAAATCTCAAGTTATTCAGCATTTCTCCATTTATATTTATACCCATGTTGCTCCAATTCGGATTTTTAAAGATGTGTTCCAGAAGGGTGATAAACAACTTTGGGAAACTAGTGTTACCCTGACGCACACCTCTTTCGACTTGGAATTTATTTGTTTCCTTATGTAATTTAATAGTTGATGTTGCCCGAAGTAAATATGTCTTAGGATTTCGATGTACCTTGAATCTATACAGCATTCAACAAGAGCCTTAAAAAGCATATCCTGGTATACTGAATCGAAGGCCTTCTCATAATCCACGAAGATTAATATTAAAGGCCTGTTATATTCTACACATTTTTCCACAATTAACAGTCAAAAGGTGATCATTGACACCATAGCCTGCTCGGAATCCAGCTTGATCGGGTGTTTGCTAGAGGTAGAGCTTTTAGGTCAAACATTTTGTCAATATTTTTGTGAACATTTTATAAACATGAAAAAGTATGCTTATAGGACGGTAATTTAATAGATCTGTTGAATCGCCTTTTTTATAGAAGAGAATCATAATAGCATTGTTCCACTGCCTTAGTGTTTGAGACTTATTAAGACCTAGGGTATTGTGAGGATCCTGATGACAGTAGGTCCAACTAGCTTTATGGCTTCAACCCAAACACCATCCTCACCTGGAGACTTATTATTTTTTACTTCACTTAAGACTTGTATGATCTCAGCTTTTGTTATTTCGGGAATATCCTCTGAACCTTCATTTTGAATGTATGGATTCTCATAAGGTGTGTCGTTATTAGTATTTTTATAAAGCTGTTTAGAAAAACCCTCAACAATATTCATAATCTCTTCCCTATCCGTTATCACTCTTCCATCTTCGTTCTTTAGTTTTTATATAATTTTTGTTCCCGTAGATAATTTGGATCTCAAAACTTTTAGACTTTTATTCTCCTCGATTACTTTTGTTACTTGTTCGGTGTTAAACTTTCTAATATCTCTTCTTATTGATGCTGATACTGCTTTGTTGAGAGCTCATTGATCTTGTGTATTTCCGCTTGCCATTTCTCTTCGCTTCTTTAATAATTTTTTTGTCGGTTCACTTAGTTTCTCCAATTTTTTGGGTTATTTTGGAGAATGGTTATCTATTGCATCCTTTATTACTTTAACAAGAGCACTATTCAGGTGTTCTACAGAATTTACGTCCAACTGCTGCAGATTTTGTTTTACTGTCTTTGGGAATTCTGCTGAATTTTCAATCAGCCTCCACTTGCTATTTTTGATGTTCTTCCACTCCTCTCCCAAACACACACTGCATTTGTTGGATTCGGTCCAGAGAAGAGCTGTTCGTCTAACTGGAGACCCGGAACTGACCGTCGGCCTTGATTCGCTGGAACATCGACTGGCGACTTGAGTCTGTTCTACAAGTATTTTCATGGAAAGTGTTCGAAGGATGTAGCCCACTTAATTCTTCCCAGAGCGGTGATGTTAGAAATAAACTTCGTACTAATACTTCATATCCGTATGAGGCTCAGCTTGTTATTCCGCGTACAACGCTTTTCAAGCAGTCTTTTATATTGAGAACATCATCCCTTTGGAATATTTGCCCAGGGCTGTGTTTCCCACCGAGTACAATTTACAGCGATTCAAGACCAACGTTAATCGCTTTTTCCGCACACGTGTCGCTCCTGGAGCGCTTTACGTACTTTCCTGTAGCACGTGTGCTAGACCCATAAAAAAAAAATGGGAAAAGCCTACATCCAGCAGTTGATTTGCATAGGCAGATCGATTATATATATATAGACATATATATATATATATATATATATATATATATATATATATATATATATATATATTTATATATATTATTATATATATATATATATATATATATATATATATATATATATATATATATATATATATATATATATATATATATATTTCATTCGGCATTCAATTCCGTTGTACATTGACAACTTCCTCAGGAGAAAAACTATGAAACAATAAACAATTGCTATCTTTTTATATATCACCTTGAACCGACTAACAATAATAAAAACTGTGAAGGTCAACAGATAAAATGTAAAAACTGGACATGTTAAAAAACTTACCAACTAGAGAAAATTAATCATTTAAATCCATATTAAATTACAAGTTGAAGAAACAAACACTGAGAGAGGAGTAGGAGTTTGTTGTTATATAAATATATATATATATATATATATATATATATATATATATATATATATATATATATATATATATATATATATACATATATATAAATATATATATATATATATATATATATATATATATATATATATATATATATATATATACATATATATAAATATATATATATATATATATATATATATATATATATATATATATATATATATATATTGTAACATTCATTTTTTCCTAGATTTTAAGACCATGTAATGTTACTGATTTTTCACTTCAAATTGTACTTATTTTCATTTTTGTATCGAACGGTATATTAATCAGAGATTCCAAGCCGTTCGGTATATAAGAGTGCTGTGCGGGTTTCTGACCGAATCTACCGCTACGCCGCGATTGGTGAAATGTGTGTATCCGCAGTTTTGGTTCCGGCGTCGCCATATTACAGGCAGAGTTTGCACGGTTTATTTAAGGGTCCGAGAAACTACTGTCTTGGCTAATTTCCATCTAGCCGCCGAGTAGGCTGAGTAACATCAAGCCGCAGCCAGGCTAATTTTCATCGGAGCCGCCAAGTAGGCTTCCTTCGACTGAGCTACAGTAAAGGCTCATAACAACCATCATGCGAGCTAAGTAAAGCACAAGTTTCTTAACGAAAAGCCGTAGTGGGCTCTTTAAGTGTTTACTAGAAAAGTGTGAAATCGGTCGTGTTCCATCGAAGCCGGAATAAGAACAGTAAGTTACCAAAACATCCTTCAATAGACCTATCCCTGAGTAGTGCCTTAACAGCAATTTAAACTGACTAAAAAGTGAAGTGAAAAGCACTATTTTTCGTCTTCGGGGGTAGTCATAGTTTAGAATTTAAATGTCATAACTACCTGTTAGGCTAAAATTTTTTGTAATCATGTAAAACTGCAAAGGTTAGAACTTTTTATTTTTAAAAACATGAATAAATTTTCTTTTTGTTGATTAAAGCTAGTGTCTCACTGAATACCTATTTTTCTTTTCGGGATAAGTTGTACTAGACTAATTCTTTTTAGTAATACCCATAAAACCCTTCAGTATTTTTTCATTTTTTTAACTGAAGTTAGATCCTTTCTATTTTAAAATGAATGGTGCCCAAAAAACTTGTACAACTGAAGCTTTTTAAAAATAGAAAAAAATTCCAAAAAGACGTACAAAAATTATCTCTTACCCATATCTTTCTACCAAGGAAAACTGAGCTAGTGTGTGTTTAATTTCTTTAGTTCTTTTAAAATCAGGATTCACTCGATTCATTATCAGAAATTAAAGCGGGGCTGCAAGAAAATTGTGCTCAAGCTTGGGGCGTCCAATATTCAAACGGTACAAAATGACGCAGTGTACGTGGGGCGCAATTAAACACTTTTTCATAGGCAACAAAATTGCGCTCAAGCGTGGGACAAACAACTTCTCACAGGGTACAAAAAAAGATGCCTCAAACTGAGGACAGTTTCAAAAGTTACAAAATAGCGCTGTCAACGCGGGGCTTTTGGAATTTTATTTTTTAAAGGGTTCAGTGTACTAGCTTTTGAACAAAGTAAAAGCTCTAACTTTGCAGATATTTTTATTTCATAATATTTATTAAACGAAACTACACTATAGCAATAAGACAAAAGCAGGAAATTTGTAGAATTATTTATTTCAATTTACCTGATGGTGGTATAGATATTTGAATTTTGTTAATTGACTCTAAGATAAGAGATCCCTGCTTTTTTCTTAAAAGCTAGCTTTATAGTTCAGATTAGCGGATGTGCTGGTTTACTTTAATTTTCGCACTGTTAGGTTTATTTTGCGGTTAACCGAAGAAAAAACTATGTTTTTTTCACCGATGTTTTGCATGAATATTAAAAATACTTTGCTGATACGAAACGGTATTTGGAGATTTTTTTGTTGAAAATTCTTAACATATCTTAGTAAAGGAATTTTAATACAAGGCGATACTTAGAAATTTTTTTTTGAAATTGTCGAAGATTTTTTTTAATGTTTAGTAAAGAAGTTTACATATTTTAAGTGCCTTTACATGATTTTATTTAGACTATTGGGAGCACAGGAGAAATATTTTCACGGCTTTTTAAACAATTCTTTTAAATTTTATAATCTAAATTATCATGGAAGCTTTCAATTTTAAAGTCAATCAACTACTGGAAAATGAATTAGACTATGAACTGAAAATCCGTCGTACTTTCTCAGAACGTCCGGTCGCGGATAAAAGAAAGATTCTAACGAGGATCTTAAGTAAAGAAATATTCCAATAGATCAGATTGGACTAAATAGTTACAATAAGTTTCTGATTTTTTTAAGTCTAATAAATTCTCCTTCTCAAGTTAAAACTCCTGCTTCTCCAAATGGTCACATGTCTCTTTTATTCGTGCATAAATATTTAGATAATAGACCGCATATAAAGATAGATCTATTAGGTGCCCATTTCTCGGCTTTATTTGACTCTCGTGCAAATGCCTCCGTTGTAGGTCAGAATGGTATTAAAATTTTAAGTCGTTTAAGTATAAAAATATGCCATGTCAAAAATAGAAGTGTTACCACTGCAGATGGCAGCCGTCTAAAAGTTTTAGGTACGGTTGAGTTGCCGCTAGTCTGCAATGGTCATTGTTTAGTAATTTCTGCTCTAGTAGTACCTTCTCTAACACATACTTTGGTTTTAGGATGTGATTTTGCACAAAAATTCGGAATTTTAGTAAATTTTAAAAATAATTCGTGGTATCCACAGTCCCTAGAAGTCAATTCTCAAACAAGTTTTAAAGATTGTTATTCAGAAAGTTCTTTAGAAAACCTTTTCTCGCGTCTATGTACCCTAGATGATCTCTCGCGGACGGAACGCTTAAAAGCAGAAAAAGTAATAAGCTCTTTCAATGAAATAAGTAGTAAAGATAGGTTAGGCCGAACGAATAAAATAAGGGGTTAGACGAAATGTTGAAACTCGGAGTGACTTCGTCTAAGCTATGACGGAAGAAAAAGCTCAACGAGGTCAACAAATTTGATAACTATCCATTACCGAACATCGACAGATGTCTATAGATAGATGCCAGTCCTGTAAAGACAAGGCCCATCGCCATGTCTCCGTATATGTCAAAAGTATTAAATAAGGGGTTAGACGAAATGTTGAAACTCGGAGTGACATCGTCTAAGCTATGACGGAAGAAAGCTCAACGAGGTCAGCAAATTTGATAACTATCCATTACCGAACATCGACAGAATTTTGACATCACTCAGGAATGCTAAGTATGTATCCTCGATAGATCTTAGGAAGGCTTTCTGGCAAATTCCTTTAGACAAATCCTCTAAGGAAAAGACCGCTTTTGCAATAGTAGGCCGAGGTCTATTTCAGTTCGTAACTATGCCGTTTGGTCTAAAGAACGCTGCTCAAACTCAGCAACGTTTAGTGGACGCTATATTTGGTCCGAAATATAAGCCACATATTTTTACCTATCTCGATGATATTTTAGTAATATCGGAAGACTTCGAATCGCATATTCGCTTACTTAAAGAAGTAAAAGATAAATTGAAAGAGGCCGGACTGACGATAAATTTGAGCAAATGTGATTTTTTCAAAACTTCTCTAAAGTTTTTAGGCTATATTGTAGGCTCAAATTCCTTGCGTACGGATCCGGATAAAGTTGCAAGCATGGTTAATTATGCGAGACCTACTAATACTACGAAATTAAGCGCTTCGTAGGAATGTGTTCATGGTATAGGCGTTTTATCGAGAATTTTTCTACCTTGTTGTCGCCTATTAATGATCTTTTGAAAGGACGAAAAAAAAGGACAATCGATAGATTGGACAAAGGCAGCCGAAGAATCTTTTATAAAGATTAAAGAGCTATTGGTTTCAGCTCCCATTTTATCCCAACCAGATTTTTCCCAACAGTTTTATATTTCTAGTGATGCTTCTAATACCGGTTTAGGGGGCGTCCTAACACAGAAAATCAATGGTGAGGAAAGAGTGATAGCGTATGCCAGTAGAACTTTGTCAAAGGCTGAACGTAACTATTCGGTTGTTGAAAAAGAATGTTTAGCAGTACTCTTTAACATCGGAAAGTTTCGACCTTACATAGAAGGTGTTCCTTTCACGGTCATAACCGATCATTATAGTTTATTGTGGCTTAATTCTATTAAAAACCCTAGTGGCAAACTAGCGCGTTGGGCGATTAGGCTGAGACAACATACATTTAATTTAATTCATAGAAAAGGAGTCCACAATGTTATTCCTGACGCTTTGTCAAGAATCCCAGATCATACAGCGGATGAAAACAGTCTTAATGCAGAGATTGGCGTAAGAATTGATACAGTAGATATAGATCGCATTGATCCATGGTACGACAATTTACGGCAGCAAATCAAAGAATTTCCTAAAAATTTTCCGCAGTGGAAAGTGGAAAATGATTTCGTGTACAAGTTTATCCCAAACCAGTTGCCTTTAAAAGTTAATGTACCCGAGTGGAAAATACTAGTTCCTAAACCACAGAGAGAGGAAATTATAGACATGTGTCACACTCCTCCTACTTCTGGTCATTTTGGCTTTTATAAAACTCTTCACAGGGTTCAGGAACAGTATTATTGGCCAAAAATGCGTTTTGATATCTTAAAGTTTGTGAGGACTTGTGAAGTATGTGGAGCGCAGAAATCTCCAAATACACTACCTATGGGACTGATGGGAAAAGAGAAAACGGTCAATTACCCTTTTCAAGTCATAGCAGCTGATCTAGTAGGCCCATTTCCACGTTCAAAAAAGGGAAATAAATGACTTTTCGTAATTTCTTGCTGGTTAACAAAGTATACCGTGTTATTTCCTTTGAAAAGCTCTAAAGCCGAATGCTTTTTGAAAATTTTAGAAAACGATATTTTTCTAATCCACGGAGTTTCATCGCTTTCGATATGCGATAACGGTACTCAGTTTACTTCTGAGTGTCTTAAGAGCTTAAGTGAGACATATAGTTTTAACATCCGTTTTAATCCCGTGTACACCGCAAGACACGAAGTAACCGGGTTTACACCGTCTTTCTTAGTTTACGGCAGACATATAACATACCTCTAGCTGGATCGTATTATAAAAATTTAGATTTGGATGTCAATGTTGACAGCGAAATAATTCCGGGTAACAGGGGCGCGTACGCCGAAAATTTTAAGGGTTTAAAAGATATTTTCACCGACGTGCGTAGTAGGATACATAAGGCTTATGAACGGAACAGTAAGTCTTACAACCTTAGAAAAAGGGATTTTGCCTTTAATATAGGTGATCACGTTTGGCGAAAAAATAAAATTCTTTCCAGTGCAGCAGATAAATTCACATCTAAGTTGGTACCTAAGTATGTGCATTGCGTGATTAGAGAAAAGATTTCAGATTTAGTTTATGGTTTGGTTAATTTAGATGGGACTAAAATAGGACGATGGCATATTAAAGACTTAAAACCATTCAATGAACCTAACCCTAATGAAAGTTTGTCAGAAGAAGAATAATTTATATTTACAATATCTTAATTGCTTAAATTTTTTTTGATGTTGCTCTGTAGAGGTGACGACCTCGTTTTTTTTGACTGTTATAAAAGTTGAGCAGAGAATAGCTTACTTTTATTGTTTAATGCTAAGGTTTTGGGTATTGGCCATATCCCAAACTTAGGTTGATTGTGGTTGATGTTTAGCATCGACTCAGTTTTGCGAGCTTGCGAAGGAGTCACACTCAGGATATATCATAAGACTGGTATGTCGGTGGTCGCGGGATTTGATTTGCTTATGACCCCAAATAATATCCAGTTCTTGACACTTGGAAGCGAAATCTTGATTAGAGGCAATCCAAGGTGATCTTGAGTTAGGACAAGCGCAAGATGTAGCTCGTGTAGTGTGATGTAAAGTCAAAATTTTTATGAGCAATTTCAAAGTTTGTTACCCGAGTGGGTGTATTTTTATTACCTTAGTGGTATATGTTGGGTGCAATTAAGAGTAAATTGATTTTGGTTTATCCAGTAAGTCTAAGACTTGGATTATTTTGATTTAGATCTTCTTCTGAATTGACAAACTGAGGGTACTTTCTATTCTTTTCAGAGCCGTTTAAACGTTACCTTTGAGTCACTAATTTTTTAAAATTTTTTTGCATGGACTCATAGGCGTATGTTGAGTTTTTTCGGTTTACTATCAGATTGATAGAAAATTGAAGTTCTGCAGGAGAACTAAAGGCTGATCATTTACAGGAGATGAGAGCAGAGTAAGACAGTCGTTTCACAAAGAAATGATCAAAATCTGATACCGAGATGAGAACCTTGTCAAGAGTGGCTAAGCGCAGTGAAGGAAGATTCCTAACCGAATTTTTAGATTTCCAAGAGGTAATCTAGAAGTTTGGGCTGACAGAAAACGGTTATGCCTGATACCTGTAGCAGTTTCTTCTAGAGGCTATTGTCTAGGGAGACGATTAACACCATGATCGAATATTTTAGCTGTCAACGATGTTTTCTTCTTGTTTCTGATTAAGCTGGAAAAGCTCTTGTCGTCTTCAAAAGTTTTGTTGCGTTGCCACCGAAAATTTGAGAAATTTTTGCTTCATGTAGCTTTTTAAGCTCATTTTCGTTTTTTGAAATTTCGTTAGAAGCTTGGTTAAGTCAACCTTGTAAACCTTTTAGGTTGTATCCCATGAGTTATCTGTTTTTACAGGCTGTGATGCACCGGGTGCTAACAGATGCCGTTACGACGTTTGGCAGGGAGTTAGTCTTCCTGAGGAACAGACTGATTGGAAGGGTAGTCTATGGGGGGTGAACGTTTGACCTTTGGGACCTTTAGGGGTTTTGTTACCCAATGGTTATTTCTATTTGAACCAAAGGAGAGCCTAACTACTGTAGTCGACCTCAGCTCCAATTAGCCTATTAGTGGTGACAGGCTGTTAGCAGTAGTGTGTTTCAGAACACCCTATTGATTATTTTTTTTTGACTTATGGTGGTGTGGTAGACACCGTTTCAGTTTAGTGGATGCTATAATCTACTCCCTTTTGTTGGTGGACACCAGGGTCACCATTTCCGTATTTTATTGTCTCCACCTTTCAGTATATCGTGGTGAGGTGTTTGTCTCCTGTTATGTGGGATGGATTAAATTCTTTTCGTTGTTGTTCTAGGGCGAGACCAGTACACGAGGGTTCTTCATGCAACTTGGAGAAGCGCAATGCTGGTTAAATTTTATATCTCTGTGTAGCCACCCTGAAGAATGACGGAGGGCGTTTTTTTTTTTCCGGCTCATGTTTCTAGTCAGATTTGTCACTTTGGTGCGATGTGCCGAAGATTTGATTGGCTTTTGCTAAGAGCTTTCACCAAGCTCGATATGGAGTTGTCATAACCAAAGGTTTGGGATTTGAACTCCTGTATGTATTTCTGTATATATTTCTGTATATATTTCGGTGTATGTTGGTTGCCTGAGGGCATGTGCTCAAAATGCGTGATTTTGAGTCGTTTTGCTTATGGACTCCTATATATAGGATTATGACTTTAGGGAGGTCCTACTTCGAGACTTGCTGTCTCATATAGTTATGTTAGGAATGTTTCCTTGAATGTTAGTTGCGCGTGGACTAATCATTCTGTTCTTAGTGAACATTGCTTTTTGAAGCAGGATCATTCAGTTTGGTGAATTTTAGCTTTTATAGCTATTCACTGTGTTTAGAGTGAATTTTAGCTTTTATAGCTATTCACTGCGCTTATAGTGATATTGTTAGCTTTTATAGCTGCTCACTATATTAATGGCGACATGGTTCTTTTAGAACGCAGACTTTGTGTAGTCGGGGACTATTTACAGAGTGTTTTCTTGGCGAGGAGCCGAGGTTTTTTCTGGCGATATACCAGAGTGTTTTCTTGGCGAGGAGCCGATGTTTTTTCCGGCGATATGCCAGAGTGTTTTCTTGGCGAGGAGCCGAGTTTTTTTCTGGCGATATACCAGAGTGTTTTGTTGGCGATAAGCTGACGTGTTTTCTGGCGATCAACCAGAGCGTTTTCCCTAGCGATTTTAGCATGTCTAGATGTCTTAGGACGTCGACATTGCGAGATAGAGTGCGATTATTTTCCGAGTGCGACTAGTAGTGATACTAGATTTAGAATGTTCTCTTAGCAATGAGCTAGAGCATTGATAGCGATTTTTCCCGAGCGTTTGTCTGGATATTTATCCAGATATTTTTTTTTTTGGCCTAGTGCTAAATGGTCTGACAAGACTTTTTCTTTTTAGTGTAAGTGTTTGCACTAGAATCATTTTTTTATTTTTTTCTTTATTTAAGAATTTTTATAAATTTCTTTTGCTGAAATAGAAAATTTTCAGACAATCCTTAAAATATTTTAAGGGGGGTGTTCATATTTTATTTCAGTTCACTTTTTTGATTTAGACAAGAGTCTAGACAAAGTTATATTTTTTGTTTTGGTAACAATAACAGAGCTGATTCTTTTATATAAGAAGACCGCGATTGTTATTTTGGAAAGGTATTTCTTATGTTCATGCAAGGATTTTTATTTGCTTTTTGATGTACTTAACCTTAGTGTCTAATTAAGTTAAGTCTAGTTATAAGATTCTTGTGTACATGCAAAGATTTTCATTTGGTTTTCATTGTACTTAATATTAGTGCTTAATTGAATTAAGTCTAGTAGTAAGGTCTGAAGTTTGTAATTTTGTTTTAAGTTCTGACCTTAGTATTAAGTGATAGTGTACCACTTTGTACCTTTTCATAAGTAGCCTTAGTTTAATAGACTAGTGTAGTCTATTTCCTTTTGGAAGGGGGTAAATGTAACATTCATTTTTTCCTAGATTTTAAGACCATGTAATGTTACTGATTTTTCACTTCAAATTGTACTTATTTTCATTTTTGTATCGAAAGGTATATTAAATAGAGATTCCAAGCCGTTCGGTATATAAGAGTGCTGTGCGGGTTTCTGACCGAATCTACCGCTACGCCGCGATTGGTGAAATGTGTGTATCCGCAGTTTTGGTTCCGGCGTCGCCATATTACAGGCAGAGTTTGCACGGTTTATTTAAGGGTCCGAGAAACTACTGTCTTGGCTAATTTCCATCTAGCCGCCGAGTAGGCTGAGTAACATCAAGCCGCAGCCAGGCTAATTTTCATCGGAGCCGCCAAGTAGGCTTCCTTCGACTGAGCTACAGTAAAGGCTCATAACAACCATCATGCGAGCTAAGTAAAGCACAAGTTTCTTAACGAAAAGCAGTAGTGGGCTCTTTAAGTGTTTACTAGAAAAGTGTGAAATCGGTCGTGTTCCATCGAAGCCGGAATAAGAACAGTAAGTTACCAAAACATCCTTCAATAGACCTATCCCTGAGTAGTGCCTTAACAGCAATTTAAACTGACTAAAAAGTGAAGTGAAAAGCACTATTTTTCGTCTTCGGGGGTAGTCATAGTTTAGAATTTAAATGTCATAACTACCTGTTAGGCTAAAATTTTTTGTAATCATGTAAAACTGCAAAGGTTAGAACTTTTTATTTTTAAAAACATGAATAAATTTTCTTTTTGTTGATTAAAGCTAGTGTCTCACTGAATACCTATTTTTCTTTTCGGGATAAGTTGTACTAGACTAATTCTTTTTAGTAATACCCATAAAACCCTTCAGTATTTTTTCATTTTTTTAACTGAAGTTAGATCCTTTCTATTTTAAAATGAATGGTGCCCAAAAAACTTGTACAACTGAAGCTTTTTAAAAATAGAAAAAAAATTCCAAAAAGACGTACAAAAATTATCTCTTACCCATATCTTTCTACCAAGGAAAACTGAGCTAGTGTGTGTTTAATTTCTTTAGTTCTTTTAAAATCAGGATTCACTCGATTCATTATCAGAAATTAAAGCGGGGCTGCAAGAAAATTGTGCTCAAGCTTGGGGCGTCCAATATTCAAACGGTACAAAATGACGCAGTGTACGTGGGGCGCAATTAAACACTTTTTCATAGGCAACAAAATTGCGCTCAAGCGTGGGACAAACAACTTCTCACAGGGTACAAAAAAAGATGCCTCAAACTGAGGACAGTTTCACATGTTACAATATATATATATATATATATATATATATATATATATATATATATATATATATATATATATATATAAATAAATATATATATATATATATATATATATATATATATATATATATATATATATATATATATATATATATATATATATATATATATATATATATATATATATATATATATATATATATATATATATATATATATATATATATATATATATATATATATATATATATATATATATATATATATATATATATATATATATTTATATATATATAATATATATATATATATATATATATATATATATATATATATATATATATTTATATATATATATTTTAATCCAAGATTTTATTTATCTCGTATGTTGGCATATTTTCCATAATTTCGTTTCTATAATTTACCAATATTTTAAAGAATGAGAACATCACAATTCTTAAATACCATATTACTTTCAAAGTAAGGATTATACCAAAGCTACTGTCGAAACAATGAAAAATTTATTAATAAAATGAGTGGGAAACATAAACGAAACACAATTTTTCCCTGGATTACAGAAACGTAGAAATATCCCAAAAGAAAATTGCTTTCACCCACACACAAATTTTATATGGTCACGATTTTAGATCCCTGATCATCAAATTGTTTACTAAGGAATACAAATACAAATCTTTAATAATACCGATTTTGTTGAAGTAAATAAATTTATAGTTCTAATGGAGTTTATTAAATGGTGGCCCATTTGTTGAAACTAATGGCTACATCCAGTGTATATTCATGAGTTCTATATATTACTCTCATAAAACTTTCTAGTTACTACTTCCATTGATAACTATAACTCTAAGCTTAGGCAACCTAGTATACAGTAACATACAGTATAATTTTATAAATTCATGCATACATATGACATGGAATTAAAACATATCCAAACATTTTTATTTACAATATTCAATACTGCTTATATCAGCCAAGTGTTAAGGAAGATAACAAGCTTCGTTGTCAATCAAATATTTCCTTTTCTTGGCGCTCTTTTTAAGGGTGTCTCGACCCTCTTTAATACACAAGTTTATCGCAAGGATACATTCACAAAATAAAGTTCAAACAAAAGCGAGAAAGGGATTACGTTTTCCTGAAATATAAGCTGATTACTGATATTTTGGAATGGAATTGGGGTTAAATGATATTGATTTTAAAGGAAGGGAATTAAACTAGAAAAAGCGTGTATACAGAAGCATAGAGTCTTTTTACCGTTAAAGCCTTGTTTTTAAGAGTATTTTTAAACAACCTTAAATAGAAGGTGGTTCTTTACGCGATACGTATGTATGTAATATTGTTCAAATGTATTTACTCACGATTTATTAGAAAAGTAAAATTAAAGTTCCTCCAATTAGTTTCAAGACAAGTCGCACGAGACACAAGTATTATATATATATAACATATATATATATATATATATATATATATATATATATATATATATATATATATATATATATACATATATATATATATATATATATATATATATATATATATATATATATATATATATATATATATATATACATATACATATATATATATATATATATATATATATATATATATATATATATATATATATATATATATATATATATATATATATATATATATATATATATATATATATATATATATATATATATATATATATATATATATATATATATATATATATATATATATATATATATATATTAGGGTGACCGCAAAAAATCGATGTCGGAATTTTGTTCGTCTGGACCCCACAAAACGATTCCCCTTTCCAGATATTGAGATAGCCGAAATTTGAGCTCAATTAAACGACGTTAACCTGTGCCGCTCGTCGCTCAAAGTTTGAAAAAATCCAAATTTTTGGCCAAAAAGCTGACATATGGAGCCTTAACTCCAGAACGGTAAATAATAGAAACACGCTTAATATCTCAAAAGAAAGCTAATGTTGTTCTTCAAAATTTATATTCTATACATAATTGTTGTTATTTTAAGTCAAACCGAGTTACAACAGCCTTTAGCCCCAAAAACGTGACCTGGTACCAGTAGGAGCCAGTTTGGGAGTATTCTAAGAATTTTACGGGTTTTTACATAATGTGTCTCGGAATTAACATTTTTTTGTTAAAAAGTATTTTGGAACTCAATTTTCAAACATAAAGAGCCTTTTGTTCAAATTTAATCTTTTATTATATGGGGATTACCTGACTAGTTTACCAATGAAAGACCCGTTTGACAGGTAAAAAGGAGGGTGAATCTAATTTCTATTTTAGGGATGGTGATTTTACTTCAGCGTACAACCCACCTTTTATTTATTCAGTTTAGTTTCTGAAGTGCCTTTGAGCTGGTTAGATTGAACAATTATCTAGTGAAGATATTTTAACGTTTTTTTTTTTAATTTTCCAAGTGGGTGTGTTATTGTTTTTATAACTATTATAGTATTATTTTAAGAGACATTTGAAAACATTTTATTGAAATTAAAGTTTGCAATATATTTTGTTTCATTTTCCAAGTTAACTGTTATTTACCTATTGGCCTCTGAAATGGCATCCACATCAGGTGTACAAAGCCGGACCAAGGATAAAATATTTCTTGTGGGCTATCCCATTCACCAGATCACCGGTTGTAAACTACCCTCAAATCGTCAAGTTTTGTGTGCTTTATTTTATAATTTACGTACTGTGAAATTAACTGTAAGAAAATCAGCAAAACTTACAATACGAGAAGTGTTCATTTTTTGGGAGAAAGCTCGAATCCCGACTAAACATGAGCAAGATGCAATTACTAAGCTGGAAAAACTTCACGCCGAGTGGAGAACTCTTCAAAAAGACCGGAAGAAAACATCGAAAACGGCCAAAAACAGATTTAAACAGTTTGTTGAAAAGTTGGATGATCTCTTTGATATTGCTCAACAAGATGCCTTGGCTCTGATGAAATCGGAAGAAGATAAGGCGTTTCTCGTGAAACAGAGGCAGAAGGGCCGCCCAGGTTCCATGACTGGAGTGGATCTCAAGTTGTCTCGAGCTGAAGAAATCAAGGTGCAAAAGGAACTTGCAAAAATGAACCGACAAATACAAGAAGCAACTTTTGATATTGGTGAGTTTTTTTTTTATTATTAGTATTCTAAAAAATAGATAAACAAATAAGTAAATAGTTTCATTATAATTGAAAGAAAATTGTACATGAGATCATGATTTGGCATCTTTATGATTGAGTTTATATTTTTTAAATAATACCTTTTAATAATTAGAAGTAGGTAATTTAGTACCTATGTATTATTACCATTCTGCTAAAACGACAAGTTTTTATAATCTTTTTTTTTTCTCTTTCTTTTGTTACTTCTTAGAGACGTATGATGAAGACAAGTTCGAAGAAGGAGAAGAAGACACTGAAGAGGACAGCATCTACCAGGAACTTGAGAGCTTGGAGGAAATGGACATCCCTGAAGAAGCTGCAAAAAATCCAGGACCATCTGAGAGCAAGAGGATGAAAGTTTCATTTGCAAGGGGCGTTAAAGAGATTTTAAACATGAAATTGTCCATTTTATTAGATCGATGTAAGGTATCCGACAGAAATGCCACGAGAATTTTAATAGCTACTCTAGAAGCACTAAACTTTGACCCTCTTGAGTACAAAGTCTCGAAAACTTTATTACATGATAGAAGGCAAATGTTCAGAGAACAATATAATAAAAAATTTTTGATAAAGTAAACATTCCTGAAAAAGAGCCCGTGGTTGTCCATTGGGACGGTAAACTTTTACTGGGTGTTTTAAAAAATTAACAATGTGAGCGAATAGCTACAGCTATTTCATATGGCGAAAAGGAACAGCTGCTGGGAGTTCCTGTAACAGCAAACAGCTCTGGAGAGGAGCAAGCCGTAGCCGTATATGAATGCCTACATGAATGGGGTCTTCTCAACACCGTCAAGGCGATGTGCTTCGACACTACAGCATCCAACACGGGAAGACTCAAAGGAGCATGCGTCATATTGGAGCAAATGTTAGGAAGAGAATTGTTATACCTAGCTTGCCGTCACCATATCTTGGAAATTCTGTTAAGAGGCGTATTCGACACAAAAATGGGATCAACCACTGGACCTCATCCAGATATTTTCAAGAGATTCCTCACTGCGTGGCCCAAGATAGACAAAGGAAAATACGACACAGGTATCAGTGACAATCTAATACAAAAGCAGCTAACTCCAGAAGTAATTGCAAATGTTACTGCTGAATTCGAGACCAAATTAACTGAGAGCCACCCCAGAGATGACTACAAGGAGCTATTGCAGTTGGTTCTCGTATTTGTTGGATCACTAGACGGCAATGTTGTGGGTTTTTAGAACTCCAGGAGCCATTCATCACGCTAGGTGGATGGCAAAGGCTATTTACTGCTTAAAAATGTTCATTTTTCGTCGTCAATTTAAGATGTCTAAAGAAGAAGAAAGTTCTGTTTTCCTAGTTAAAATTTATTGTAAAGCTTGGTTCAATGCTCCAAAAGCTCATCTTGCACCAAAGCAAGATTTAGGTATTTTGCATAGTCTGTTAGACTATAAAGAATGTGACAACGACATTGCCGAAATAGCCCTGACCAAATTTTCGAACCATTTGTGGTATTTGAATGCAAAGTTGGTGGGATTATCGTTTCTGATCCCACCATTACAGACGATGAAAAGTTGTTAATGGCTAATAAATTGCTCAGTAGCACAGATGAACAATCACAGCACGCTAGGGTTGTAAATCCAAAAGTTAGGAAAGAAAACTTAAAAGAGGTAAGAGGATTGGTAAATTTACTTACCAAAGAAACGTTTACATTCTTTGTCCAATTTAATATAAAAACAGATTTCCTAAGACAACATCCAAACACCTGGCCTCAAAATAATGACTTCCAAGAAGGATTGAAAATTGTCAAAACATTAAAAGTAGTTAATGATATGGCTGAGCGTGGTGTTAAATTAATAACCGACTTTAACGACCTTCTGACAAAAGATGAAGACCAAAAGCAATATGTCCTGCAAGTTGTAAGTAAATGCCGAGCATTTTATCCTGACGTTTCAAAAACTACTTTAACAAAAGCTCTAGAATAGATTAGATAACTATGTAAAATTATCAACTCATGTAGGTACTACGTCTGTATCTTTTCTGTGTCTGTTGTATGTATTATATACCTAATTTTTATATTTTAAAAAAAAAATGTCATTAGACTTATCAGTATTACTTGTTTTTTATTACATTTCTACTTTAAACTCAAAAATATACCAAAAAAAAGCAAAATTTATCCCTTAATAACAAGATATACGAAGTATGCTCCTAGTGGTACCAGGTCACGTTTTTGGAGCTAAAGGCTGTTGTAACTCGGTTTGACTTAAAATAACAACAATTATGTATAGAATATAAATTTTGAAGAACAACATTAGCTTTCTTTTGAGATATTAAGCGTGTTTCTATTATTTACCGTTCTGGAGTTATGGCTCCATATGTCACCTTTTTGGCTAAAAATTTGGATTTTTTCAAACTTTGAGCGACGAGCGGCACGGGTTAACGTCGTTTAATCAAGCTCAAATTTCGGCTATCTCAATATCTGGAATCGTTTTGTGGGGTCCAGACGAACAAGATTCCGACATTTTTTTCCCCCTCTATGAGATCCGGTCACTCTAATATATATATATATATATATATATATATATATATATATATATATATATATATATATATATATATATATGGTGTTCTGGGATTCACAGCATATATTCAAACTGGCACCTCCTTGATTGCAGAAAATTCACCTTAAATAGGGAATCTCAATAATGAAGGAAAAAATCGATCCTAATGAAATGACGACATGAATACTGTTTCGGCTCCACCACTGGTAAACAATACAATTAAACGATATAGTCGATAGTTAATAATAAACAGTGATGCTGTGATTTAACTAGACCTTTCACAACAAATTAAATAAAAAGAAATTGTGATCTTCTAAAATATTTAATTACGAACACCCAACAATTAATTCAACTTGAAGTTTTATATTTCCATATTCTATTATCGACGGAGCTCAATAAAATTATTTTATAATCTTGTATTTTTGGTTCAATAACATCATTTACTAAGAGTTTTAACCCATTTATCCCAAAATGGTTTGTTAACTGCATAGATTCTTTACTTATGCAAAAAACTTTACCCCGTTTATTTTTGGTTTAATGAATTTATAATGGTAAAAAGCCGATAGCTACAACAAGAGATTCGTTAAGTAAGGTTGACCTTAACATAGACAACCATAGGGAAAGGTTGAATGTATGATACTAATTTTTAGTTTTATTCAGATTACTTATATAATCACCTTATTGGCCGTATAATAAGTAGATATCTAAAGTTTAATATTCAATCGAATCAATAACTCACTACTGGTATAGCATTCACGTAACAAAAAAATAAGCATCCATAATAAAAAAAAATAACAACTCTTCAGTCAAATCGCAAGAATCTGCGGTAGTGGCAAACGGGTAACAAAAATATTATTAATTTCTTCTTATGCTTAATTACTATTATCTTTCACACATAACTGGGTATTATTTATATCTTTACTAGAATATTTATCACAATATTTCTCATTTTTAGTTCAAGCAGTTCTCACAAATATCAGGAAGTACAGGTTTTGCGCATCCATTTATGACAATGTACAGGGTGGTCCAAATTGGACACTTTTAAAGGAAAACCCCTTTATCTAAAGGAGACAGACGAAAACTGATGTCGGTGTCTCAATTTTTATGATAAACTCAATAGTGAAAACCGCATATCGATATCTAATACCGTTTCAGATATACAGGGTGATCTTCAAAAATCTGCATTTTGGAAAAATATTTGTAATTCTTTTCTACTGAAAATTTTTGATTTCTGTAAAAACATTCTCAAAGCACTTTTTCACGTGGATTTCAATAGTGTAAGTTACATTTTTTTATAACTAATATTTTAATAGTTATTAACGGAAAAATATATTCTTTAAATGGGATACTCTGTATATTTTTCCTTATCCGAATAGAGCTTTAAATTACCATTCTAAAAATATAGCACACTTTATATTTTGCTTAAATCTACTTCAAAATCGTCGTTTCTTCTCAAACTGGCCACTATTAACTAGGTTATATCGCAATCGAGCGAATATATCCTTGAAGGATTGACGCCTCTCTAGATACCGTTCGTGATACAAATTACTTGTCGCTTTCGAATTTTCTCCGGTTTATATGAAACACACTATCATATCCCATTTTTCGTAATTTTAAAACTTCATCGCGATTTATTTGATAATTTAATAACTGATCCTGAAGTAAAATTTGACAACTACGAGTAAACAATTGAATTAAACCATATGGCCGCTCGGTCCAAAGCCTACTTCACAAAATGTGCATTTAAAACTCGCGTAAAAACTGAAAACCTTTATATTTTGAAGTAGATTCAAGCAAAATATAAAGTGTGCTATATTTTTAGAATGATAATTTAAAGCTCTATTCGGATAAGGAACAATATACAAGGTATCTCATTTAAAAAATATATGTTTGCGTTAATAACTATTAAAATATTAGTTGCAAAAAAATGTTACTTACACTGTTGAAATCCACGTGAAAAAGTGCTTAAAGAATGTTTTTACAGAAATCAAAAATTTTCAATAGGACAAGAATTTCAAAGATTTTTTCCAAAATGCAGATTTTTAAAAACATCCTGTATATCTGAAGCGGGACGAGATATCGATATGCGGTTTTCACCATTGAGTTTATCATAAAAATTGAGCCTTAGACACTGACATAAGTTTTCGTCTATCTCCTTTAGATAAAGGGGTTTACCTTTAAAAATATCCAATTTAGACCACCTTGTACACACTGAATCCATTCAACATTTGGTTTTTTTTCATAACAGTGACAATTGCGTAACGCACAAATATTTTCTTCATTACCTAAATGACGTAACAGAAAACAATCTTTTTATTCTTTCAGATTTAACAACATATTTGTATTATTTTTGCGTTTGACGTCTTTCTATTTGTTGTAAGGACTCGATGGGATTTCCACAGCTTTTTATACAATATTTTTTCTCTTTTAACTATTTTTAGGTATTGGGCATAAAGATTTTGAAGTTTTCTTTAAAGCTTTAGCACTAAATCCCGAAGTATGTTCATTATTTAAATATGGCAATCTTTTTGAAGACTATGAAAGTAACTTTTGAGGAGAGTTTTCTTTTTCCCCTTCAGATTCCTGAACAAAGGTCAAGGTCCTTTCATTACTTGAGCTTAATTTGGGGTAAGCATTCAAATTTTCAGCTGCTTTAAACAAATGTTCGGGAAAGAGGTTTCTCTCCACGGACCAAACTCCAGCCGCTTTAAATCCGTTCACAGTTGTGCCAATGATAGCAGCTCTTTGGTAACCTGAACTAACTTCTTACTTAGAGTTAACTTCGAGCGACAGCAGCAGCAAGATAACAGTATCGAGTAGCAGCAGCAGCAGAGGCACTTGAAAATGCGAAATGAGATTTTAACGAAACGTCGTGCAAATTCATTGTTAGACGATCGGATTGAAACCCGGAATTTTAATGTATTACATTCCACCATCCGTGAAAACCTCTATTGTAACATATATATATATATATATATATATATATATATATATATATATATATATATATATATATATATATATATATATATATTCAATCTTAGTTGGGGAACTCGGCAAAAATGGGGCGTGATAAGAGATCACACAATTTTCATTACGCCAATATTTTGGTCCTGGATTGGGACCTTCTTCAAGGCAGAACTGAAAAAAAGAACAAAGCGTATTCACTGATCGTGTCTGGGACAACTTTAAATTAATGATGTTATCGTTAGGTTATTATAATAAATAAAATTAGTGTAGAACAAGAATAAGATATTAGTCATAATAAGTTAAAAAAAACTCACATGAGAAGTGCAAAGATTTCGTTAGCTTGAATGGCCGTAGGTAGCTTATACATAAAAAAGTTGTTACATATAAAAGTTGGTTAATCCATAAAATATATAAAATACACACTAAAACACTGTAGACAAAATTCTAAAAACCAAATTTAAAACATGGATGTAATTGGGAACCTTGGATGTTGAGAACATTGTTAATTATTTCACCTGTGACCACCACACATGGCCACCGCCATTTAGGAAAGATGACAAGGACGACAGGAGACAGCTGACCGACAGAGATAAGGGGTTTAGTCAAGAAAACTCAATTAACCATAATGCGGGGTCGACACCTGGAAGGAACCGATAAAAAAGGGAAGTGCAAGTATTGGACCTTAAGTGAGAAGGAGATAGCCAATTGAGTGATCAAAAATCCGGTATGGAGTCGAGGAAGGATAAATCATAACCTAATTATAGGTAAAGAGTGAGCGAGGGAGCGAGAGAGAGAGAGAAAATAATGGGAGCAACGAAGAGGATGATTGTCTAATGAATTAATTATTAATTTATTAATTTCTTGTTGGAATCTGATTGGAGGAAGAGATTGTTCGCAAAAACCAATGAAGACTGGAAGCACCAGGAGGTGATGAAGGGGTGACGCAAGGTACTGTCAATGGAAGGAAGACAGTAATCGCTAGGTGCACAAGATGGCCCAGATAAAGTGGCAGGAATCTGTGGAGCCCAGGATCAACGAGAACCGTAAACAAAGAGAGGAAGGAGGAGAGAAACCCTGGAAATTACAGAGCTAAAAGAGAGAAGACCAACGTGGTTCAGATGGATCATAAAACACTTGAAGACAGGGAATTATTGTGTGGAATTGGTTTATCACAGGAGAGGAGGAAACTATATATGCTACTAAGACCATCTAGGTCGGTTCTTTTATTGATATTAAGGTGATTCTCCTGGATGTAACACATTTCAAGGAATTCTCTCTTGGAAAGATTGTTAGAGAAATGAAGAATTTTGGGTTCCCTGAAATTAAAAGAATGACCATTGTCAACAGAATGGGTCGCCAAAGCACATCTGTGTGGATGGCATCTAGTATCACTTTTATGGAGTGCAATACGACGATTCAAGGATTGAGAAGTTTGGCCAATATAGATTGATGGACAATTGAGCCAGGAAATTGAGTAAAGTAAGTCTGACATGGAAAGAACTGGCAGCGGGACCTTCAGCTTGCTGAAAACACGTCTGTTTTTGAAGAAGTAATATTTGGCAATTTTAATGTTAGGAATGACACGCAAAATGTAGACCAATTTGTTTGTAAGGCCAGGAATGAATGGTAAAGAAAGCAGCGACGAATTTATTTCGACTGGGGGAGTTAAAGGGGGAGGGGAGATATGCGGTGGGTGGAGGGGAGGGGGTTCTGGGGGAATTTGATGGATATGAGTAAGTTTATTGACTTCGTCTTTGGTTCTTAGTAAGAGTTTTCGATTATATCCATTATCTATGAAAAGGTTTGTAAGTGTGAGAACACTTATATATATATATACACTAACGTGCATAGAAATCGGCCCACTGTAAACTTTTGACTTTAACTATTTTTTTTTTTTTACATTATTCATCAGATCAAAAAAAGAAATATGCTGTTTGAAAGACAATTTAATGTGAGTATAAATTTATCAAGAAGGCTTATCGTTTATATGCGTAGCAACCGGTAAACAAATGAAACGTGTTTATGTGGTGATTGTAACGAAAATAACAAATTTGTCAAATATTAAAATTATTGCGTTTGCAACTGAAATTTGCATATTAATTCGTTTTTCATAATCTCAGTAGTGTTTAAGTGTGTTAGTTTAATGCATACTACACCACAAAAAGCCGCCCAAGTTTTTGCTTTAATCGAAAATGGACTTAGTCAGCGAGCTGTTGCTAGACAATTGCATATGATACGCGCAGCGGTTCGAAGAGTGTGCAAACGTTATGAGGAGACTGGATCCTTTCATAGGCGACCTGGAACAGGCAGAAGGCGATTTACAACCGCTCGGATGACCGCTTTATTGTGTCAACAACATTAAGAAATCGTCACCTCAATGCCGTTCAAGTGCAACGACAGCTCCGTGAGGTGCGAGGAGTGGCTATTAGTCAGTGGACAGTAAGACGAAGACTGCAGGAAAATAACCTGACCCCTAAAACACCTGCGATTGGTCCAAAACTTACTCCAGCTCATCGGCAAGCCCGCCTGCGTTTTGCACGGGATCATCTGAATTGGACGTTGGAACAATGGGGATCTGTTCTGTTCTCAGATGAGACCAGAATATGCCTCCATGGTAGCGACCGAAGAAGGAAAGTGTACCGAAGACCAAAAGAGCGATTTGCAGATTGCTGCTTTGAAGAGCGGAGTGCTTATGGAGGTGGTTCCTGTATGATCTGGGGTGCAATTTCTATAGGAGCCCGAACCGACCCTGAGTTCATTCGTAGGGGCGACCGTGTTCACGGAAGAAGAGGTTTAATGGCTGCTAGATATATCGAGGAGATTTTAGCAATTTATGTGGTACCTTACGTCGACTACATTGGAGACGAATTTACCTTTATGCATGACAATGCAAGGCCGCACACCGCAAAAATCGTGCAAGATTACATTGCAGAAGTCGGTTTTCAGGTTATGGAGTGGCCAGCATACAGTGCTGATCTAAATCCGATCGAACATTTATGGGATGAGTTAAAACGAAGAATTCGAGCTAGACTTCATACCCCAAACTCGATCGCAGAGCTTATTGTTGCAGTAGAAGAAGAGTGGTTTAACATCCCTCAAGAAACAATAGCAAACTTGTTTAGATCTTTGCCTAATCGTATGAGAGATGTTATTAGGGCAAGAGGAGGTCATACCCATTATTAAAAAATTAAGTTTTAAGTTTTAAATTGTCAATAACCCTATTTATGTTAATAATAAAAAAGCTTAATTTGCTTAATGCATTAATTTCACTATGTTAAACATAGGAAGTCGAAATAAGTTTTCGTAAATTTATACTCACATTAAAGCATATTAAATTGTCTTTCAAACAGCATATTTCTTTTTTTGATCTGATGAATAATTTTTTTAAAAAAATATAGTTAAAGTCAAAAGTTTACAATGGGCCGATTTCTATGCACGCAAGTTTATATATATATATATATATATATATATATATATATATATATATATATATATATATATATATATACATATGTATATATGTATATATGTATATATGTATATATATATATATATATATATATATATATATATATATATATATATATATATATATACATATGTATATATATATATATATATATATATATATATATATATCCTACCAATCAGTAACAGAAGGGCGCCTAAACCGTGCAAGATTTGGCACTACAAATCTGCTAAATGGGAAAAACCCATGGAATGTTTTCGAACTTCCCCTTGGTTATAGATTTCCGATGTTATCTTGGCTGGTATGGACGCTTACATCCCTTTTTCGAAGAAATGCCCTTCCAATGGCAAGCCTTGGTTTGACGAAAAATGCAGAGAAGCTGTTACTTCTAAACATGTTGCCTACCGACAATGGCGTGAAAATCCTAACGTCGTAAATCTTTGTTCGTGCCCGGAACAGATGCAAAGAAATTATCGACGAAACCAAGGAGGCACACAGTCAACGCATTAGAAACAAACTTCTCGCTTGTCCTAACAATTTCAGGTCCTTTTGGTCAGTCGCTAAAGCAGTTAGTCAAAATTTCACCAAATCCACCATACCACCACTCACACGGCCAGATAATTCTATTGCAACGACACCTGTTGAGAAAGCGAACTTGTTGGCTGAACTCTTTGCTTCACATTCTACTGTCGATTTCCAAGGAAAAACACCACCTACTATTCCCAGGAATGTGTTCTTTCCCCGCTCCTGTTTAATCTGTTCTCTGAGCACATATTGCAGAAGGCCTTATAGAATGCCACAGATGGTATCAAAGTTAATGGATGATACCGTTATTATAGCAGATACAGCGGTTGGACTTCAGCCTCTTATAAACAAGGCGATATTTTAGGCATAAAAGTAAACGTTAATAAAACGATAGTAATGGTCATTTCAAAAACACCTGGGTTGCAAACAGATATTAGTGTTTACGATTAATTGATAGAACAAGTAAGCAAATTTAAATACGTACGGTGTTGGGTAACTGATGATTTGAATCCTGAAGTTGAGGTACGAGTTCGCATTAAAATGGCTAAAGCGGCTTTTCTCAAAATGAGACACCTCCTCACAGACTCAATTCTTTCTTTGGATACTGGTTATCGTTTTGTAAAAGCCTATATATATCCAGTGCTTTTATATGCAGTTCAGGCCTGGGCCTTGGGAGTACGATCAACGAATCGTTTGAAGTCTTTCGAATTATGGGTCATGCGCAGGATATTGAAGATCTCTTGGACAGAGCGTCTTCCTAATGAAAATGTACTTCATCGAATGGGTAGAGAAAGAGAACTATTGTCATTTATTAAAAGACGAAAAACTCGTTACTTGGTACATATTTATAGGGGTCCACGGTACCCACTGCTCCGGTTGGTGCTGGAAGGGAAAATTGAAGGGAAAAGAGGTGCGAGGCGTCGAAAATGTTCCTGGCTGAAAAATATACGAGATTGGACAGGTCTGGATACCCACACTTTATTAAGAATTGCCCAAGATAGGGAAGAATTCACCGTGATTACAGCCCAACTTCAGTAATGGAGATGGCACTATAAAAAAAAAAGACTATTCCCATAGTGCAATCAAGGATGACCGATATCGTATTCAGACAGCGTATCATAAAACGTATTTTAATGAAGCTAGACACCAAAAAAGCTTCTGGTGCTGACGGAATACCTGCCATAGTTCTCAAAAATTGTGCCAAGAAACTAACACCAGTTTTCTGTAGACTTTTTAACCTATCCTACAGAAAGGGAATGTTTCCTTCCTGCTGGAAATATGCCACGGTTCAACCGATACCTAAAAAAGGCAAGTAGGCCTTGCGAAATAACTACCGACCAGTCGCACTTCTTTCAGTGTCATGGAAAAGGCTATCAATCAGCATCTTCTAAAATTTTTTGAGGGATTCATCATTATTAGCGATCACCAATATGGCTTTCGTAAACATAGATCAACAGGAGATCTTCTGACTTATCTAACACATGTTTGGAACAACGCAATTAAACACTTTGGAGAATCTCGAGCCGTTACTCTTGGCATATCCAAGGCATTCAACCGTATTTGGCACAATGGACTGTTGACTAAGCTACGCTATTATGGTATGTCTGAAAAGATCTGTTTGTTGCTGTCATGTTTCCTCAGAGAGCGTCTTTTACGAGTGTCAGTCGACGGATTTCTTTCACACACCTTCACTATCAACGCCGGTGTGTCCCAAGGCTCCATACTGTCTCCTGCTCTCTTTCTCATTTGCATTAAAGATCTGCTAGAAAAGACCGGGAATCCAATCTACAGCTTTGCAGGTGACAGTACGCTTATCTCTTCATCATCGTCACTCAATTTTTTTTGCGTTAATTTGAGAGCAAATATGTCCTGGCTTGAACATGTTGCAGGCATAGCAAGAAGAGCTTCTCAAAAGTTGGAAATATTATTTCGAACCAGAAAGCTTTACACTCCACAACAACTGTTAATTCTTTACAAAGCGCAAATTCGACCAACTATGAAATACTGCTCCAATGTTTGAGGCTCCGCTCCAACACATTTACAGCATATCTGATTGGAGACCCAGAACTGACCGGCGGCCTTGATTCGCTGGAGCATCGAAGAACGGTTGGCGACTTGAGTCTATTCTACAAGTATTTTCATAGAAAGTGTTCGTATGATGTAGCCCGCCTAATTCCTTCCAGAACGGTGCATGTTAGAAATACAAGTTGCGCTAATACTTCACATCCGTATGAGGTTCAGTTTGTTGCTCTTCGTACAACGCTTTTCAAGCAGTCTTTTATATGGAGAACATCATCCCTCTGGAATAATTTGCCCAGGACTGACCACCGAGTACAATTTACAACGATTCAAAAACAACGTGAATCGCTTTTTTCCGCACACATGTCGCTCCTGTAGCGCTTTGGGGACTTCGCTGCAGCTCGTGTGCTAGATCTACAAAAAAAATAAAAACAAAAACGGAATGAAGACAAGGCAAGTTGAAGTTGGTCCTAGACATTTAGTTAGACAATTTTAAAAGCGAAACCAAAAAAGAAAATGAACAAATTAGTAAAAATTCTATTTAACAATTTTGACTAATTTGTAATATTAAATATGGTTTAAAATTGCAAACACTTGATAAATGCAATACTGTTTCATAAATAAAATAAAATTATGATGTAAATTTTGATTTTAATTATTATTTTAAATTTAGTTGAAAAAACTTTTTCTGTTGAGATAGCTGAATAACTATTTAACTAGGTTAAAATTTTGAAATTTTAGATCTCGTGTAATACGATTTGCTGAATTATATATGTTACTACTATATCTTGAAAATAATATGTCACTTATTAAAAGCAAAATTCTTCAATATTTTTAAAATCTTCAGATAATTTTAAACAAGCTTCAAAACTGCTTTAGTGAAATTGCTCTACCTAATGGAGTGATCTCCGTAAATTGGTATTCGTTTGTCATCTAACTAAAAAGCATACACCAGCAGACCTTGGTACCGTACGATGGGAGAACAAGAAATCAAATCGACCATATAATCATAGATGCGAGACATGCTAGTAGCATTTTGGACTTTTGAAGAATGACGGAAGCTAATGGAGACACTGACCATATCTTGGTAATAGGGAAGGTTAGAATGAGAATATCGAGGTGGAGAAACAGGATATTTGACCCAGTCAGAAAATTCGACGTAGATAAACTAAAGCATCAGGAGACACGAGGAACGATGGAGTTGGAGCTAAGAAAGAAACTTGGTAATAAAGAACAAATTACATGCACCTCAGGTGGATACTAATGACAGATGCGATCCTGGAGGTGACAAAGAACGTTTTGGGTGAAAAATCTAGAAAGGAGCAACAAACATGGTTTGATAATGAATGCAAACGAAGAGTACAACAAAGAGAATATTGAAGACGTATAATGCTACAAAGAGACACAAATAAAAATAGACCTTAATACCAAGATGCAAGAAGAAAAGCCAAAAAATTGTTCAGAAGGAAAAAAAAGTGTAAAGGAAAGATAAGAACTGGAAGATATCGAGGAGCATAAATCTAACAATAGGCCAAGAGAATTCTATAAATAACTAGGGGTTTTTAAAAGAGACTTCAAACCTAGAACAGAAAACTTTCTCTGGATAGATGGAAAATATATTTTGGCGAGCTGCTGAACGTTCAAGAGTTGGAGGAAAAGCAAGAGAGGGTATTTCTGTCCGCAGACTGGTCGATTGAAGTGCCTGACTTGGAAAAAGTAAAAGGGATTATTAAAAGAATATAGAATGGCAAGGCAGCAGGAAAGGACGATATTCTCTGAGAGGTATTAAAATATGGAGGTAAAACTTTACATAAACATATATTCCAATTAATACTAACTATATGCGAATCTAAACCAGTACCAGAGGAATGGTTGGAAAGTAAAATATTTTCTTTGCACAAGAAAGGCTCTAAGATGGTATGTAGAAACTGCAGGGGAATAGCTCTCATAAATAGCACATATGAAGTCCTTGTTAATGTACTTCTTGTAAGTATATCTCCTTTTAAGGAGGGCGTAATCAGTGAATACCAGAGTGATTTTAGACCAAACAGGTCTATAATTGATCAAATATTCACCATCCAAATGATGCTGGAATAATGTTGGGAGTTCAACAGAAGCCTGCATTACTTCTTTATCGATCTCAAGCAGGAATACGATAGTATCAGTAGGGATCCAATGGCCCGGGTTTCTCTACTCAGAAAATTAATTAATCTAACGAAATCTGTATTATCTGGTCAAAAAGTCAAGTGCGTATAGGGTCCACACTTTCTAAATGTTTCTCAGTTAACAACGATTTGTGACAGGAAGATACATTGTCCTCCATACTTTTTAATATAGCCCTAGAAAAAATCACAACGGATACAGCGCTAAATCTACAAAAATTTTCACCGAATGGACCGCATCAGTTTCTAGCTTATGCAGATGACATCGATATCATGGAGAGAAATGTAATCGGGGTGCAGGAAATCTTCATGAAAATTGAAAAGGAAGCCAATACAATAAGATTAAATATAAATGTAGAGAAGACCAAATACGTGTGTGTTAGTAGACAACTTCATAGAGACAGACTTGGCCAAAATGTAACGATAACTTCGAACGAGTGGACAGTTCTAAGTACCATAATAACATAACAGAAAAACTCAAAGTACGATTACAGAGGGTGATCAAATGTTTATTTGCCCTCAAATCGGTGTTCAATTCCCGGAACCTTTCAAGATCGTCAAAAATCAAAGTGTATAAAACTATGGTTAGACCGATCCTCCTATACGAATTAGAAAGCTGGACGATGACGAAACAAAGTGAAAGAAAACTAAGATGTTTCGAGAGGAATATACTCAGAAAAATATTCGGACCTGTACGAGACAATCAGTCAGGGCAATATAGGAAGAGCAAAAATGCTGAACTAACGGAAGTATACAAAGATTCTGACGTGGTCCAGGAAATCAATTTCCGCAGCTGAAGATGGTTGGCACACATAGAAAGACAGCCGGATGACAGATACACCAAACTAGTGTGAAATGAGAACCTAGATGGGAGAAGACCACTGAGAAGACTGCGCCTACCATAGAGGGATAACATAAGGTCGGATATGCCTGTCATGGGTTTTGAGTATGACCCAATATCATGCGGAATGGAGACAGATTGTAAACACAGAGTGTAAACTAACTGACTGGATATATTAGCAAAAAGAAAATTGTCGAAATACATATATAAATCAATTACATGTGAAAAAATACCTAATTTAACATAAATAATAACACTAATTTCAACTATCCTCAGTTCTCCTTAAGTATTCGATATAAGAAGTTTCTGTTTTAAAATATGATTTTTCCATTCTTGAAGTAATTGGTTTTATTAAAGAATAGAGTTTCCTACATATTATAATACGTATACGTAAGAAAGAGAAAAACTAGTATTATATTTAAGAGTACACTTTCTACAATATGTCAGTACATTATAGTGGTTGTGCATGCATACAGAACTAAACGATCATTTGTATGTTAAATCATAATATGATAAAATATATTATATTTTATATTCAATAATATAAGTCTATTTTCAAAACCAGACACATTCAAATGTCAAATTTGTTCAAAAAACGAAAAAAAGTGTTTTTTCTTATATGATAATATTTTAATGATTGTAACCCGTTATAATTTGTGGGTTCCAAATACATCAAAATAACATGAAAGTTTCAAAAAATTATTAGTAATACAGACCAAAAAAAATCAAAATTTATATTCAATGTGTTCTATTTTGAAACCAAATATAGGATGTACATGGTTTTGCAACACAATAAATTGGCAAAAAACTGTTTATTTTGACATATTTTATTAAAACATATTAAAATTATGGTTAGTAAATTATTAAAATTAATGAAAATATTAAGTACCAAAAAAAGATAATAAAGACTTAAAACAGCTTTAATTTAAACTTGAAGGAAGTAATCTTCTTCGTCATTGTCACACAGATCTTCAGAAAGTGGATTCAAATTTACATGTGAAACCAGCTTTTTATAGAATTCTAATAATTCAAGACTCTTCCAGTCATGCCCAAATTGGTAACGTCCCAAAGTTTTAATGGGGCGATTTAGGCTCCTGGAGAAATGCTGAAAGCTCCTACAATGTCTTGAATTTTTTTTCGACTTCTTGCATACATTTATGTGTCTAATCAGTTGTTCTGGTTTGTAGTGAACTTTGCCCTTAATTAGAACGTTCTCACCGTTTGTGCTTCGCTTAAAAAAAATCACAGATTGAAGTTAAATTACCACTGACCAGGTGGTCGTATCACACTGCTTACAATATCCTTCCATTTTCGGTTTATTCCATCAGAAGCAAGAGAAATAACCGTGCCAAATTTTGAAAAAATAGTTGCGTATTCTTGGGGGTCAATAATTACGTTTTACCTTTTAATTTCTTTCTCTTTGCGAGCAAATACTCTATCGGATGGCAGAAAAGAATGTCTAACAATTGGGAAAAAGGTTTCAATTTCTTTAATAGTTGCGGGAGCATGGTTTAATAGCCAAGAGCCCAGCATTCTCATCATATAATAATTTTTATTCTGGGCCCTAGAACCATCTGATACTAGCCTAAGCACTGTAATATTTTCGAGAATGTTGTACGTTTTTAAAAGATGGTAAACAGCCGAAATTATTTCATTTGCCCCCTTACCGTACTTTTTCTTTCCTCTGTTTGCATGTGGCGTCACCAACAACTACAGTCAAATTATACTTGACTAACTGCCTCGAATAATAAGAGCTTTGCTCTGGAACGCGAGGTAAGACTTGGTTTTTTTGGAAATCAAAGCAAAGATTTTGCCGTTTCTCTTTCAACAATGAATAAAAACATTTTGCTCTCAACTTATGAATAGTGAATTATACCAGATATTAAAATATTGTTGGATATTATCTATATCTATTTTATCTGTCTATTAAGAATCACAAAATAGAAATTAATTAAAACGACCATCAAATGTAGTAAAAAATTGTTTATTAAAAATTTAAAAATGAACACAAAATCAATAATAAAAAAAAAAATTAATGAGATGGTTGAGGCTGGTGGAGATTTAATAATTTATTATTATCGGGTTCCAATTTCGTTAACATCCGCCGCAAATTACCACATTCGGTGATGTGTAGTCTGTTCCTTTTCTTAAAATGTAAATTAGCTACTGCACTGAACCCACGCTCAGCCAAATACGAGGGAGGAAAAGCAATTAAAAATTTCTGTACTCTTGCCCACAATCCAGGGTAGAGAGAATATTGATTTTTGAAGCCAGAACTCTTAGTATCCATTTCTGAATTTTACGTTTAGTTCTTCGTTAGTTGTGAGTTCTACGAGTTCATCTTCTGAATTTAATGATTTTGCTGTATCTGTATTTACGAAAGGGTCTAAAATCCAACTCGGTATATTCATGTTTAAAATATCTTGGAATCGCTCCGTAAAATCAGCATGAAGAACGTCCAAGTGTCGGCAGTAAGTAAGTAAATCTTCCTGTTTTACAGAGACTGCTGATAATGTGGAAAAGTGGCTACCTAGATTTCGTTTAAGTAGAAGAAGTTTTCCCACAAAAGCAGCTAAAACGTTTTTTTGTTTTAATTAAATTAAACTCATCACCTCGCAATTGTAAATTGATTTCATTAACTGTTTTAAACAGGTCTGTCAAATAAGCGGTGTCATTTTTGAATGTAATCAGGTTTTCTTGCAGTTATTGGTATATCTTTTCAAGGAAGTCTAGTACTGAGTCAAATAGATTAAAAAATCGATTCAGACAAACACATTTGAAGAGCCAATAAACTTTTATCTGCAGCAGCAAGCGAGTGTAATCTTCATTATTTTCACTACAAAGTTGGCCAAATCATCTGTCATGCAATAAATTGCTTCTAATCTTATTGACTGCTCTAATAACGTAATGAAGCGACGTATGCAGGCACTAATTAAGATTTTTGCAACCAAATGCTGACGATGAATAACACAATGTACTCACTGTGTTATTCACTCATGTACATTTAGTGCTGCTTGTTTTAAATACGCTATGAAACCCTTATAACACCTCGTCCTTACTGGAACACCATCAGTAGCAGCTGACAAAATATTACGAATGGGAATTTCTTTCTCTTGAAAAAATAGTATTAAATATCGATTCTCTCTTTATATCGGTTTCCAAATTTTTAGCAAATAATAAGTCTTGACAAGTTTTTTCTTGTTTTATGAATCGAACGTGTGATAAAAGTAGTGCTTCGTTATTTGGTAGAGTTGATTCATCGTGTTGAATGGAACATTTACAAGTCTTTAAGTAATCGCATAATGATATTTCAACGTCTTTAGCCATTTCATCTATTCTTCTTTGCACCGAATTATTACTCTCAGAAATTTTTCTGATGATATCTGACGATGTCTTATGATGAAGTACAATTTTCATTAACTCTTTGACTGCCGGCAAGATTAATTCCTCGCTAATTGTGTGTGGTTTTTTCCGCTTTTGCGAAATATTATACGAGTCTCGTAGTCCATCATCTTCTTATTTAGAAGACGATACAAAAAGGTTTGATATATTTGGCTGTTTTAAATATTTCTTTTCCAGTAATTGAAAATAGGATAAATCTTTATCCTTTTTATCAACAAGCATGTTATTCAAATGCTCTTGTAGCCTAGAAGGCTTCATAGCTTCATTTGCAAAAACTTTTTAGCAAATTAAACATATAATGATTGGTTTGTAGGAGAGTGCGTAAATCCATATTTTAAGTACTCAATACTGAACTGCCGGCATTTTTTCTTAGGTTCAGGCATTTTGAAATACAAAATTTGCCACGATTTAAATAAATTAACTTTTCAACAGATTTATAGATAAATAAAAATAATGGCTATAATGACTTTATTATATTAATTTCCTAAATAAGTAGGTACGCCACAGTCGCCCCCTCCCCCCTGAGTCCGATATTGAAGTTTGTTCGAAAAATAAAACGAAAATAGGAATGGTTTACCTACAAATCATCGTCTGTTTGTTGAGCATCAGAGAGTCTCGATATTTTTTTAGTGTTCCGTACGGAACACTTATAAGATGACTTCGGTGTCTGTCTGTATGTCTGTCTGTCTGACACACCCGATTTTCTCCAAAACTATTTGTTATAGAAAGTTGAAATTTGGTAATAATATAGGAATCGGCTTAGGCTGCGTGAAGTTGCTTAACGTTTCGTGGCTGTGCCGATGTCCCGGACTGTGGGACCAAATAGCATGATGAGGCACCTGGATATAAAAAATTTCCGAGGTAAAATAGCCCCCCGTTCGGATCTCCGGGTAGGGGCTGGTTCAGGGGCGTCGACATGCAGAGAACAGAATTTCAAAATGGATTTTTGCAACATACGAGGTTTAAATTCGAACATAAATTCAGTGCACCAACACCTGCAATCAAATAAACCTCATATACTCGCTCTCTGTGAAACGAAGGTCAGTTCATCGACCAGCACAGTAAACTATCTTTATCCTGGGTACGATTTATATTCCCGATTTAGGCGTAACTTTGGAATCTGTCTTTATGTCAGAAGCGACCTCTCTTGCCAACGAGAAGAGGCTCTGGAGCCCCCCAACTTTGATGTTATGTGGTTAAAAATAACGACTCAACCAACCACAAGGCTCATCTGTATCCTCTATCGAACACCAAGTGATACTAACTTTAGAACACTTTTCGCTTCTCTTGCAGACACCATCGATCATTTACAAATTAACTATCCAAATGCCGAAATTGCCATCCTGGGCGACTTTAATGTCCACAACATCAACTGGCTTAAATATTCAAATACTACCGATGAACAAGGTCGTGAAGCCGAATCATTTTCAATCAGTTGTGGCTTGACTCAGCTTATTGATGAACCAACACGGATCCCTGATCGAGACGGAGAGTTCGCCAGTCTTCTTGATCTGTTTTTAACCATCAATCCGGAGATTTACACGGTCAGCGTAAATCCGCCGTTAGGTTCTTCCGACCATAGACTACTTTCGACATCGAGTATTCTACCAATCAGTGATAGAGAGGCGCCCAAACCGCGCAAGATTTGGCACTACAAATCTGCTAAATGGGAAGATCTCATGGAATATTTTCGCACTTTCCCTTGGTTGGACGTTTGTTTTCGATCCGACGACCCATCTGACTGCGCCAGGGAGGTTTCCGATGTTATTTTGGCCGGTATGGAGGCTTACATCCCTTTTTCGAAGAAATGCCCTTCCAACGGCAAGCCTTGGTTTGACCTAAAATGCAAAGAAGCTGTTGCTTCTAAACATCTTGCATACCGACAGTGGCGTGAAGATCCTAACACCATAAATCGTAACATCTTTGTTTGTGCCAGGAACAGATGCAAAGAAATTATCGACGAAACCAAGGAGGTACACAATCAACGGATTACAAACAAACTTCTCGCTTATCCCGGCAATTCCAGGTCCTTTTGGTCAGTCGCTAAGGCAGTTAGTCAAAATTTCACCAAATCCACCATACCACCACTCACACGGCCAGATAATTCTATTGCAACGACACCTGTCGAGAAAGCGAACTTGTTGGCTGAACTCTTTGCTTCACATTCTACTGTCGATTTCCAAGGAAAAACACCACCTACTATTCCCATATATATTCCCATATATTATCTTCAGACAGCGTATCATAAAACGTATTTTGATGAAGCTAGACACCAAAAAGGCTTCTGGCGCTGACGGAATACCTGCCATAGTTCTCCAGAACTGTGCAAGGGAACTAACACCAGTTTTCTGTAGACTTTTCTACCTATCCTACAGAAAGGGAATATTTCCTTCCTGTTGGAAATGTGCCACAGTTCAGCCGATTCCTAAAAAAGGCAAGAAGACCTTACCAAATAACTACCGACCAATCGCACTACTCTCAATAATATCGAAAGTCATGGAAAAGGCTATCAATCAGCATCTTCTAAAATATCTTGAAGGATTCAACATTATTAGTGATCACCAATATGGCTTTCGTAAAAATAGATCAACAGGAGATCTTCTGACTTATGTAACACATGTTTGGAACAACGCAATTGAACACTTTGGAGAATCTCGAGCGGTTGCTCTTGACATATCCAAGGCATTTGACCGTGTTTGGCACGATGGGCTGTTGGCTAAGTTACGTTCTTATGGTATGTCTGAAAAGTTCTGTTTGTGGCTCTCATGTTTCCTCAGAGAGCGTTCTTTACGAGTGGCAGTCGACGGATTTCTTTCTAACACCTTCACTATCAACGCCGGTGTGCCCCAAGGTTCCATACTATCTCCTACTCTCTTCCTTATTTATATTAACGATCTGCTGGAAAAGACCGAGAGAATCCAATCTACAGCTTTGCAGATGACAGTACACTTATCTCTTCATTCACTTTGAATGCTCGGACATCGACTACTCAGACGAATATCCGCAGACAGCAGGAAGTCATTCAACTTAACAAAGACCTGGAAGAAATTCTATCTTGGGGTAACCAAGTGGAATTTAACGCTACAAAAACCCAGGCGGCAGTTTTTTCTAAAAAAGTTAACGTTGCAGAACCCGACATAGTTATGTCGGGGCACTCCATCCCTCTAACATCATCACTCAATCTATTAGGCGTTAATTTGGGAGCAAATATGTCCTGGCATGAACATGTTGCAGGCATAGCAAGGAGAGCTTCTCAAAAGTTGGGAATATTGTTTCGAACCAGAAAGCTTTACACTCCACAACAACTATTAATTCTTTACAAAGCTCAAATTCGACCAACTATGGAATACTGCTCCCATGTTTGGAGCTCCGCTCCCAAACATACACTGCATTTGTTGGATTCTATCCAGAGAAGAGTTGTTCGTCTGATTGGACACCCGGAACTGACCGACGGCCTTGATTCGCTGGAACATCGAAGAACGGTTGGCGACTTGAGCCTATTCTACAAGTACTTTCATGGAAAGTGTTCGAAGGATGTGACCCGCTTAATTCGTCCCAGAGCGGTGCATGTTAGGAGTACACGTCGCGCTAATACTTCACATTCATATGAGGTTCAGCTTGTTACTCCTCGTACAACGCTTTTCAAGCAGTCTTTTATATGGAGAACATCATACCTTTGGAATAGTTTGCCCAGGACTGTGTTTCCCATCGAGTACAATCTACAGCGATTCAAGAACAACGTGAATTTATTTGGTATATAAAAAAAAAAATCAAGGCCATCAGTTTTCAGTAAAGATTAAAAACAAACTTTGTTGAAAACTGATTTGAGGTGTGTTTTGTGTAGTCACTGATCATTTTATACCACCGTAACAAAATTTTTTATTTTACAAGCAATCATCGTACGGAACACTAATTGTGCAAGTTCAACTTGCACTTGACCGGTTTTTATTTATGTTTAAGTTGGAACTCAAGTAAACACGAGAACTATTTTTGCTTCTACAACAATGATTTTCAATAACTTTGAACTTTTTTATGAAATTAATGACATTCTTTTTCTAGTCTTTATAGAAAACTTACTTTCTGTCCTCTCCTCGTTTTTCTGTTAGCATTCACCATATTTGAAAATGTCTGTTTACAACTCTAACTACACAATTTTTAGATAGTCTTAATATGTCCAAAAATCCCTTCCGACATACGGGTATTTTATGCTTTGTTGTTATGTTAAAAATGAAATACTTAATAGTAAGCCCTTTATCCCCCTTTGCACCATTAGCGTTCTTACTATTCTCTGATTTGTAACTAGCTCTGTAAGTATGAAACGATCCTGTTTATTTTTCAATTCACTGAAGAAGTTACCATTACTGTAAAACTTCTTATGAAATATTATTTGGTCCATTCTAGTTACTTCCGTACAACGTTAGACAGCAGCCTTTTTGCCATGTTTACAAGTTAAAACTTTTGGAGGTCCAGGTTGTCCATACCTGTAAACAGAAATACGTATGAATGAAAACGAATACACAAAAAAAAAGAGCTATATTCAAAGCTGGAAATAATAATTTTTTAAGATAATAATAATTTACTGTCCTTATAATGTAAATAAGCAGTATTAATAATAATAATTAGACAAAACATAAATAGATTAGAACTTATCGTTGCTGTTTTGCTTTGTTTCTTGTCCAGTTTACTTCGTTTCGAAGTTTCTTTCTTGTTGTTTGTTTATTTTCTTTAGGATAAAACTCCTTTATAAATGTAGCAATTTATTAAATAATTAGTCTTACAAATAAAAAATAAATAAAAATAATAACAATATTATTAACAGACCGTCAAAAATAACAAAAATGAACACCACAAAGATAACCTCACCTATGCATTGTGAAAGTAAAACATCCGTGAAATGCACAGTAGCGAACTCTACAAGGAAACACACAAAACTGAATGTGTCCTGTTTTGAAACTAAACCTAAACCTTGTTGACTGATGTGTCCTGTTTTATTATTACAATGGAGGATGGAGCCTATGTAGAACTGAAATAAGAGTACAATCATGACTTAATCTCAATTTTGATATAAATGGAATGTGTCTGTTTTTGAAAATAAACGACTCATGAAACTATAATTCTGTCCAGCTAACGGTAAAAAGAAAATAATATAACGTTAAAGACATTAAAAAAAATTAAAATAAAATTATAATACCTATATTCTTGAAATTTTTTCAGTCATTTACTCAATAATTAATTAATTAATTACTTTTTATATCCATTACATCATTTAATTTATAATACCACACACAAAATAGTAACACTTAAAAAATGAAACTGCAATTTATTTAACTGCCTGAAATAGAATATTAGACAAGCCACCATCGGTTGTGTCATAATTATCGCTTCTCCCTAATAATACACACTCACTTCAAGGACCTTCAACAAAGAAAGTTGTGTTTAGTTGTTACCTTCAATAAGGCAATAATCTGATGTTAATAAAACCAAATTAAAACTCACTAATCTTCAGTGGCAGGAAGTATTCACCAGAATCTAAGAAAGCAAAGAAATCCTACCCATTTACAACAATAAATAATAAAGATAATGCTGTAACGTTACCAAAGTAACCTAAAAACAAACTTATTTTGTTATCAAAAATTTCGTTTTTGATTCACCTAACTATTCGTTTATCGTTCATAATTTACGTTATTGCCCACTATGCAATCTAACTCTGCTTCTTCTTTTCAACGAATAAATAAATAAAGTAAAACAAAGACTAGTATATAGAAAAAGTTTATTTGCTTCAACATGCAAAGCATCGTCTAACTAGCATTTATTTTGGTTAAATGTCAGTAAAGTATTTTCAGAAACGAACCCAGAAACATACAATAATTTCTTGTTATTTACTATCTCGTATAGATTTAGATACATTTATTTCATAAATTCTTATGTCCCTAATTTTTTTTTTATTTTCCAGGCTACTTTTAAAAATGCATTAACAAGTTTAGGAAAAAAGATAATCTTTGCAAAAATAGGTCTATTAAGTCTAGGAGAATTTAACATTTCTTGGAAATCTAATTTTAGGCATTTAGGAATTTTTTGAATTACTACTTATTTAGGAGGAACATGTTATCCATGTGGTCACCAGAAGAGGAATACTTTACCACAAGATAACATTGGAGGATCTATCCAAAGGATGTACTTAGTTTTTATATGGCCTATACTAGATTAATTATTGACTTTATGTTATTTTCCAGGATCATTATACACAACAATATCCTAAGCCCTGTTAGCGATTTGTGGGGAATTACCTTTGAGTTTAAGAATACTACATTTGGCACAGAAATTTATACTTAAAAATAATATCAATAAAAGGTTAATACATAAAATAGAGAATATATCCATTACTTATATCACCGATAAATATTAGGAAAATCAAAATCCTTCTCCTCTCATCTTTCACGGAAACTGCACAATTTGATAAGATGCTAACTAAATGTAATAATCTCCACATATTTACCAATAGTTTTGAGAATTTTTATGCTAAAATACTATTCCTACGATATTCAAATATCGCATGCTGTAACAAGAATGTAGCGGAGAAAACATTATTAGGATTTCAAAGTTCATATTCCATATCCATCTTCTAAAACTCAACAAGGTGCGGGTAATATCTGGTTTATCGGTACGTATAATCACGTTGATTTATTTAAGTATCAAACTAATATCTCTATTTTTACTGTAGACGGATATGCAATAGATACAGTACTAGAATATATCTTGCCACAACCCAAATTTCTTCAATATGCAATTCCCTCTCTTCAGTGTCAATGGCTTCTAGGAAATGTGGGGTCAGTTCGTTGTGTTCTGGTCTGTTCTCCTCCACATTTCTCTATCTTACACTTTGTGCATCAGTATATGAAGTGGTTTTTTAGTAAGATGGATAATTTGGTCCACCCAATGGGATGGGTAACGTCCTCGAGGTCTTCTACCCGGAACTTTTCCTTGTCATTGAAGTGATTGGTCCATCGTGGGCTCGACGGGATCCTTTGCATTCTTCACCAGGCGTACATTTCGGTGGCATCTAGCTTTTTTTATTTCCAATTTTCTCAATGTCCCGACCTCACAGCTATACGGTAGAATAGGAAAGACAAGTCCGATTTTCAATTATTTGGATATGTATGTATGTTATGTATAAATTTTCTTAAGCTTTTGCACAGCAATTTTTGTAAGAGCACACCTTCGACGCATGTCACTCTACTGTACTGGTATTACTATTTAGAGAGATCCTACATACACATACTAACTAACAACTTTCTGTAATTCTAACTGACTCATATTCTATATGAAAATCTGTTAATTATGAATGTTTCACAAATAGTATTAGAACGGAATCATAACAAATCTCGAACGGTTGCACTTGATATATCCAAGGCAAGACCATGTTTGGCATGACGGATTGTTGGCTAAGCTACGATCTTATAGTATATCTGAACGGTCTTTGTTTATTACTGTCGTGCTTCCTCAAAGAGCGTTCGTTACTAGTGGCGGTTGACCGATTTGTTTCTATTACATTTACTGTCAACACCGCTCTGCCCCAAAATTCCATCCTGTCTCCTACTCTCTTTCTCCTTTACAATGATCGGTTGGAAAGGATCAAGAATCAAATCTACAGCTTTGTAGACGCCAGTACGCTTATTTCGTCATTTGATTTAAATGCTCGAACATCAGTAACCCATTTTATTAGCGCACACACCAGAAAGGCGACAGTTTTCTCCAGAAAAGGAAACGTCGCGAAACCCGACATAGTTATGTCGGGACACGCCATCCTTCTCGCATCTCGCAACTTGTTCGACGTTAACTTCTGAGCAAATATGTCTTGACACGAACGAGGTAAAAGCTAGAAATATTATTTCGAAGTAGAAAGGTTTACGCTCCACAAAATCTTTTAATTCCCAAAGCTCAAATTTAATTAATAATGGAATACTCTTCCCATGTTTGAGGCTTGATTAAAGGTCCAGAACTCATTCGGCAACTTTGATTCCTTGAAACATCGAAGAACGGTTGGCGACTTAAGTTTATTCTACAAGTACTTTTATGGAAAATATTCGACGCTTAATTCCTCCCAGAGCACATCACATCCGTATAAGGTTCAGCTTGTTACTCCTCGTTCAACCTTTTTTAAAATTTCTTTTATATGGAGACCCTCATCTCTTTTGAATCGCTTTTTCTCCACAGATATCGCTCCTGTAACGCTTTAGGAATTTCTCTGCAACACGTTTGTATACCCCTAAAAAAATACAAAAAATACAAGTAAGAGTTATATGAGTTAAAGATTATACGGGTATCCAAGGTAATGATTAGGCAGATTCTTCTGTCAAACGTTTGGTTAATGAAAGAACCCCTATACCTGGGTTGCAGTATTATGATGTCATCAGCTTTACCCAGACTATATTGAAATAACCAGTCAAGTGCAAGTTGGACTTGCACAATTAGTGTTCCATACGTTGATTGCTTTTAAAATAAAAATTTTCGTTACGGACAGTATAAAATGATCAGTGACTTCACAAAACACATTCCAAATGAATTTTCAACAAAGTTTTTTTCCAATCTTTATTGAAAACTGATGACCTTGAAATTTTTGTTTTTTAAATACCAGATAAATTATTAAAGGTAATGCACTTGTGATAATTTTCGTACAATCTACACCCTGTAGAGAATATTCCAGAATTTTTTGATTAGTACTTTTCGAGATAAGGTGGGGGGACAGCGATTTTTCGCACTTTTTTAAATATAATACAGAAAATTGTGCGCAAGTATTAAATTATATATATTTTTGAACTGGCCTTTTTACAAGTTTTCATTTGACACCCCACTCGTAGACCTGGTAAAAAAAAAATTTCACTTTTGATTTCACCCCTCAAAACTAACCCCTTAAGTCAAAACTTAGCTTTCAAAACTACACGCCTCTGATGAGGACATCAATTCCTATATTAATGCCAAATTTCAACTTTCTATTTTAAATAGTTTCGGAGAAAATCGGATGTGACAGATAGACGGACAGACGAACACCGAAGTGATCTTATAAATGTTCCATACGGAATCCTCATCATCATATTCCGCACGATCATCCATCATCGGATTTTTGCCTCCTCTAACTTGTCATCCACCTTTCTTGATAGATCTGTTGCAATTCTGTCCATTTTTCTGCGGTTCTGAGCTCTTTTCATCCAGTTCGTTTAATGTAGTCGGTCCACCTCGTTAATGGACGTCCACGACTTCTTTTGTTGTTCCGTGGTCGCCATTCGATGATTCGGCGAGTCCATCGATTGTCCGTTAGTCTAGCTATATCTTCGGCCCAGCTATCTTAGTTTGCAGATTCTTCCAACTACGTCTGTCACTCTGGACCGTCTGCGAATTTCCTCGTTTGTTATTCGATCTTTAAGATGTACGTCTAACATTCGTCGCTCCATGGCACGTTGGGTTACTTGTAATTTAAGTATTATTTTCTTGTTCATGGCCCAGGTCTCTGTGCCGTAGATCGGCACAGGCAGCACGCACTGGTCAAATGTTCTCGCCTTTAATGTGTTTGGCTCGTCTGAATTTACAATCCCGTGTAGCCTGTCAAAAGCTGACCATGCCAGTGATATCCTTCTAGAGAGACCTGCCTTGCGGTTATCTTTTGAGTGTTATTTTCTGGCCTAAATATACGTAGAATTCGGCTTTTCTTATTTGCAAGTTGTCGATTTGTATTGATATTTCCTCCTCTGAAATAGTTTCATTAGTCACGAACTTTATTTTTGAGGTGTTCATTTTGAGCCCCACTTTCTTGGATTCCTGATACAGCTCTGTCAGCATTTTCCTTAGTTCTTCCCTATTAGACGTTATCAGAACCACATCGTCTGCAAAACACAGATGGCTTAGATATTCGCCTTCTATTTTGATTCCTTTTTCCTCCCAATTCAGCTCTTTATTGCCAAGGTGAACGAACAGTTTGGGAGACATTGGCTCCCCTTGCCTCATACCTCTGTTGATTTGGATTTTGTTTGTTTTTTCCATGTAATGCTACTTGGAATGACGCTGATGTTCTGGATGAGGGTTGTATATCTACTATCTATTCGGCAGTTAGTTAAGGCATTTAGGACTGACCAGGTTTCAATCGAGTCGAAAGCCTTTTCGTATTCGACTAGGGCTATCCAAAGGGTTATGTTGTATTCGTCAAATTTTTCTATTAACATTCTTACTACTTGAAGATGGTCTAAGGTGCTGAAGCTTTTCCTAAAACCAGCCTGTTCTCGTGGTTGATATATGTCTAGTTTTGATGTTAGTCTTTCTGTTATTATTTTGGTGAATAGCTTATGTAGTGCTGATAACAGGCTTATTGGCCTGTAATTTTCCAATTTTGTGTTGTCTCCTTTCTTATATAGCAGGAACATAATTGCATTACAAGACATAATTTTAAATACTTAGCCAATAGCCTAACAAAAAAAAAAACTCTTAGTACCTACCGCTTAAGGATATTTTGTCACAAGAAATAATTTTAAATACTTGAATAAAATAATTAACAATAATGTAGATTATTTGATGAAACAGGAAAAAAATCTTTCAACATACAACATATTTTGCTTGAATTTGTCTTCATTATCCGTAATTTTAGTTGTTGTTGCGTATATGTTGGGAACATAAATTATCTAATTAATAATGAATTTCCTAGCACTTTAAGATAGATGAACAAAATGAACGAAATTAAGATATAAACCGACGATTAACTAAATTAGTTTTAGAGCAGTTGAAGCACGTAATGTACTTTAAAACGTTTAAAACGTTTTATGTTCTCTGTAGAGTCATGACAAGAAGAATACGTCTTTTTGGTAAACCAGACACTAGACAACTGGCTTTATAAACTACTCCGTAAAAGCCTTTTTAATTATTCATACTCTTTATTAAAGAATTTTGGTGGAAGTTTTTCATATTTGGTAAAAATATATAATAAATATATTTGGTAAAAATAATTTGTTAAACTATGGAAAGTCCTAAAAAAATTAGAGACATTAGACACAATATTTAAGCATTAGACAAGAACCGTCACCAGGAGATCTGACTGTAAACAATGAAACTATCAAGTGCTGTGAAGAATACGTATATCTGGGCACGAAACTCACGAAGACTGGCCGAAACAACGAAACAATACAATACAGAATAACAAAAGGAAAAAAGGTTATTGGGGCATTGAACTCAATACTATGGCAAAAAAATATTAGAGCAGAGACAAAAAAGAAAATCTGTCACTCTATATTACAACCCTCACTGACTTATAGCTCGGAAGTATGGCAGCTGACAAATAAACAAAAGACAGCCTACTTGCAGTGGAAATGGATTTCTGGAGAAGATCTGCAGGTAAACCTAGACTCGAGCATATTAGAAATGAGGACATAAGGAATTTAATAAAGGTAGAGTGCACAATAATTGACGATATGGAAAAATAACAGCTGGCTTGGCATGGACATGTAAAACGAATGCCAAGGGAAAGACTACCAAAAAAGATTTTGGGGTGGATCCCTACAGAAAAGAGGAAAAGAGGACGACCACCCATAACATGGCTGCAAGGAATAACAAAGGCAATGTCTGCAAGGAATCTCACAGAAGATGACTGGAAGGATAGAAATAACTGGCGATTAGGAACCCAAAGGCGGAAAACGCTATAAACGGGATTATATATATACGAGTATATATATATATATATATATATATATATATATATATATATATATATATATATATATAATATATATTTTTAAATTAAAGACAGATTTGTAAATTGTATACGTTAAGACATTCAAAATGTAAGAATTACAGAAGATGTTAAACAAAAAACAAGTTTAATGCTTAATAAAACCGGATTTTTAAATTCCTAAAATTGTGGCACATAGGTAAAACTTTTTAATCTTATTTTCATTTGTAGTTTTTTTTTAATATTGTTTTCGCTTCAGTAGTTCTGTCATACAGCTGGTTTCTAACTGGAGCAGTTTATACTAAATTTTCATTGTATCAAAAATTATTCTCAGAAATTAAGTCATTGCTATTAATGATAAACAGCTCTGGGCCAATAAGAGCATTTAAACAAAAATAGTTAGGCCAAAGGTACAGATAAATTTGGGATTAAATAAAAAATTTTAACAAATAAAACAATAGTTATATCCAGAATTCAAAGTTTATTTTTGTTTTCGAGTAAATAAGACATTATAAACAGCGTTATAAAAACACTAATAACAACACATCGTATGAGATTCCACATATTCAAAATCAAAGTTCAGAAGACATTCCCGAAATAACAAAAGATGAGATCAAACAAGTCTTGAGTGAGATGAAAAATAATAAGTCTCCAGGTGAGGATGGTATTATGGCTGAAGCCATAATGCTGGACCTACTGGCATCAGAGTCCTCACAATATTGTTTAACCTATGTCTTACTAAGTCTATAACACCAACGCAGTGGAATAACGCCATTATCATTCTCCTCTATAAAAACGGCGATTCAACAGATCTATCAAGCTACAGTCCTATAAGCATCCTCTCCCATGTTTAAAAGATGTTCACAAAAATATTGACAAAACTAGATTTTACCAAACACCCGATCAAGCTGGATTCCGAGCAGGCTATGGTGTCACCTTTTGACTGTTAAGTTAATTGTAGAAAAGTGTATCGAATATAACAGGCCTTTAATATTAATCTTCGTGGATTATGAGAAGGCCTTCGACTCAGTGAACCCGAATATGGTTTTTAAGGCTCTTGCTGAATGCTGTATAGATTCGAGGTACATCGAAATCCTAAGACATATCTACTGTCAGGCAATATCAACAGTTAAATTACATAGGAAAACAAATATGGAATTTGGTTTAAATGGAAAAGATTAAGGGGAAGGCCTATGTCCAGCAGTGGACGTTAAGGGCTGATATATGATGATGATAATGATGAAATAAGACATGACGATCCTCCGAGTTTCAAAATTGTTTAAAAGTGTGAGTACATGGAGAAAGTCTGACGGTCCTGATGTACAGGTGTTCTTTATTAATTTTGGGTATAGGTCGTTACTATATTTGCGACATCGAAAAAAAAATGATTTAACAATTCCACAAAACTGGCATAAGTCGGGTTCGATGACGTTAATCTTTTTTTTATGATGAGCAGGGTAACTTGTATGGCCAAATTTAACTCTTATAATAGTAGTAATAAATCTTCTGGATAAGTACAATTGACTGTGCCAATATTTGTTTGGAATTTTTTGATAGATCTGAAATAAATATGCATTACTATTTCTTCGGAGTTCATTTATACTGAAAAAAAAAAATTATTCTGCAAGCACTTATGTAGTATAGTATAGGATTACTATTTTTTTCATTTCGAAGGTTGTGTAAGTATGAAGTTAAACTGTTTAAATGCTTTAAACTATTTATAATATATACTGTAGACTAAAGAATTATATTATTATTTCCTATAAGACTGTGTAACTCAATGCAAGTTTTAGATAACTAAAATATTGGGCAACAGACGCATACCTTGGGGAATAAAAACAACAGAGGCTACAGGGACTCGACATAAGAGAAAATATGTAGAATTTGAAAGGAAGTATGCTAATAAAATAGACGCCTTCTAGGGATTTTTATTACCTCTTGATAGGTCCATTTGAGTGAATAGTCTCATATACAATTCTTTAGTTGATGATTACACTCCATATTTCTTTACATCTCAACTGAAAAAAAAAATTAAAAGTTTAGTAACTATACCCCTGAATATCTTAAAAAGTATCTGCAGGTTAAAATTAAATATTTTCTAATATTAAAAAAAATACATAAGTTTTTTTAAGAAGACCTATATGAAAATAAAGAAACATAGAAATATAGCATACGACATTTTAAAGTACATTGTGTGCTTTAACTGTTCTATTATTATTATTATTATTAGTCTAAAAAGTCTGACGCAACAAATCCTCTGGCTTCGACCCACACAGAATGTTAAGCGGTGTGGTCTGAAAATGATGATCACACCTCACGTACGTTTAGTTAAGCCGCATGTACACGGTTGACTTTTGGTGTTCATCTGGGATGATTCACTCAAATTGAGTGCCATGTAAACTGTGTAAACAGCAACTCATCCTATGCCCGGATGACACTTGAATTGTTATTTAATTTCTTATCAGTTCATCAATCACTGCTGAAACACATCCTCTCATGGTAGTGTCTTGTTTCTTAATTAATGGTGTAACTTTTGGAAGCAGAACTTGAAATTGTAGTTCGGTCAGGCCAAGATGATTTATGCCATTATCCTTCTGAGCCCATTCCGTTAGCAAGTTTGCTGAGGTCTCTACAGTGTAACGGCAGAAAACCCTTTTTTTATCCACCAAAGTCTTTTTGTCCTATTCATTTTTTTAATTAAGTAGAAATGAAAATGCGCCGTTTGTGACCATCGACCAAATTCATCTGCCTGAGCAATCTGAGAGAATTAAGGATAACTGCCATCTGCATCTTCATTGCTAGTGACTCAGTCGAGTTCTGAAACTCCGATAACTAGGACCACCATTATTACTGAAAGTTGAGAGAACAAAGTTCGTAGTTTAAAGCTTTGTACTGAATACTTTTAAACCTCTTTAAGCACCATATTTGTTTCTGCAAGTTGTTGACTTATAACGCCTTATGGACGAAAAGGCAAAATTTCAGTAAATGCGTCACCTGTCATTTTCTACAGCCGAATATTATTATAATTAGTATTATCTTAAAGAGAAAAAAAAAGAGTCTTACGAATCAAATCCTGTGGCTCCAACCCACACAGGCTGTCACACGGTGTGGGCCGAAAATGATGATCAGGCTTCACGTCCGTTCAGTTAAAGGCCATCAACCAAGTTTGTCTGCCTGAGCAATCTAAGAGTACCAAGGATAATTGCCCACTGCGTCTTCATTGCTAGTGAATCAGCCGAGGCCCATCAAGGTATCTTCTTAAGGTTCTTTAGGAATGTGTTCTTAGTTCTTCCTAAAACCATCATTGATACTGAATGTCGAGGGAATAAAGTGCGAAGTTTGTAGTTTAAATCTAAATACAGGTCGTTTTTCCTCCTTTCTGATAGCCATATTTGTTTCTGCAAATGCAGAGATTTCAATTACATAAATTTTCTTTGCTGTTTTACCAAGAAGTACTATATCAGATTTGTTGGCTTGTAAACGCCTTGTGATCAAAAAGGCAAAATTCGAGTAAATGCGGCCCCTATGATTTAGTATAACCAGCTCGATCTCTCTCGGAAGATATCTGGGAACGTCATCAATGCTGTAGGGATGTCTGAGATGGTAATGTATGACACGCAACGCTGCATTCTGACGATGATTGTAAGATGATATAGCGTGAACGGCATCAGTGATTCTGGTTCTCTGTTGCATATCCTACACTTATTGTCGACTAGTTCGATAAATCGACTACGATACAATAAGGTATTAATCACACCATCCTGACAAGCTAATTAAAATCTCTCAGTCTCTGACTTAAGACTTACTGACTGTAGAAAACTAAATGTTAATTTTATCGACAACTGCTGCGAATCTCCATGTTGGGGTTCTTCTGTATGCTGTCTATAAAAATTTTGTTGTTCTGCTGTTTTAATGACCGTCTTAAGTCTAGATGGTTCTAAATCTATGATGTTAACCTCATCATTTTGTTGTTCGGTGACGTGGCTAAAGTTTACTGCCAGACCAAATTCTTCCGCTGCATTCTCCGCAGCCCTAAACACAAAGGCTCCCACTTCTCTCCGTTCATGGCGGCAGACCAATTCCAGGAGAAACTCGGAATTTTTTGCAACCTTACATGCTAGTCCCACGACGATTCGATTATGCAGACACTCTAAGCTCAAAAGTCCTCTTTTGCAGTTCTTCTTTGGTCCACTTGACTAGTTCAAAAGAATAGAGATATGCTAGTACAGCCAGCAGACAGGAGTATCTGCGTTTAATGGTTTCTTTGACTAATAAAAATCCTTCCAGAATGTTGTTATTTGTTCTATGGATGGCATTTGAAAGCTCTTTTCTTGTGATCGCAAAATTACCTTCGTTCTACTGTTGGAACTGTAAACAGTAAGTCCCGAAGCAGTCTAAGACAGGAGTGTCTGCGTTTAATGGTTTCCTTGACTCATAAAAATCCTTCCAGAATGTTGTTACTTGTTCTTTGGGTGTCTTTTCCTCGAGTAAGCAAGATGGTTGTGTGAGGAAAACCCTATTATCAACAACAGATTTTGTTTATTTTGCTTTACCATCACTAGAGCTCGTATTCATTCTAGACAATGTTGATTGATGGTGTTCAATGTGCCTTTAGGAAGTGTGTGTGTGTGTGTGTGTGTGTGTGAAGGCACATACGAGGCACTACAGTTGTAATTAGCTCTTTACAGAGAGAAAAAAAAAACAGAAATATCACTTCATTTGACACAGAGCGTTTTAATATATCTAAGGAAAGGCAAACCGCAGTTTTTAACTGCTCGGTATTCAGTACTCATTAAGCAGATATTGATCGATGATAAAAAAAAAAACAATTTTTGATATATTAAAAATATATTACATTTTAAAGTAATAATATTTGATTTTTTTTATTTGATTTGGTATTTAAATGACCTTTAAAAGTATATAAAATTTATAATTTGAAATATGCACTTTTTACTACAGACTTTATTTTTTCTAAATGTTGTTTAAAAATTACACTCGAGATTGTATTATGGGTATTTGGAAAAGGATTCTTATTAAAAGTAATCTATTTTTTTTAATTTCCTGCTAAATTCTAGTTCAAGGTCAATTTTAAGAGCATTACTTGGTAAATATAAACAAACTAATACAGCAAATAGTTGAACATGGCTAAACACCCATGTAGTTTTAAGTCACCTATTACATGGAGTACATGCTTTGGTGCAAACCTTGGTTTGACCGAAAATGCGAGTAACATTTTTGTTCGAGCTCGGTTAAAATGAAGGCCCAACAGGTACCTGTACTCAGTTTCTGATATTCCAAAGGACCTCTCTAAAATAAGGCAGCAACTGCCAAACTTATTAAAAAGATGTAACTTTATAACTGATTTAAATTGCCTGATATATAAATTTTGGGTAATAATGTTTGAAAAATGGCATTTATTCTGATCATTTTGCAATTTGGACTATACTGGCTTTTACTAACTTAAGGAGATAGAATTTAAGTTAGTAAAGATTACGACTCCTAAAAAATGTGAAAAAATATGTGAAAAATGTAAATATATTTTCTAGTGCATAGAACTTTTTTGATTAAAACACAAAACGCACATAGATTGTTGTTTAAAAGGGCATAATTAGCATTGAAATAAGACGAACTTGAATATTTTAAGTTTTTCAATGGTGAAGAAATACAGATTTATTATTTAAAAAGTTGTTTAAAGGGAAAATTTGTATTAAGTAGCTTAATTAACAAATTAAAATATTAACAGATATATATAGGCAACTAACATACAATCGTGGACAAATAAACCGTACATTCCGGGTACATTCTATTAACTATTCTGCAATATTACTCATACTTCTGACCACATAGTATTACGGATAGGAAGGCAGCTGGTCTCGTGTTCTAAGCTAGAGGCACCAGATAATAAAGGTAAGAATTTCGGATTTAATTTTTTAAAGACGATATATTATTTGGTTTGATAAATAGTATATAAAGGAAATAATATTGAGGGAAAATTACTTCCCTTGTTAAAGAGCAGTATTATACTCCTGAAGAAATGACATTCACAAAAACTTAACTTTCCATTGGTGACCTGTCTGTCTCTCGGCATGATAACTCTCATACGCAAAAAAAAAAAAAAAATATCTATATATATATATATATATATATATATATATATATATATATATATATATATATATATATATATATATATATATATATGTATGTATGTATTTATATATATATATATATATATATATATATATATATATATATATATGTATTTATATATATATATATATATATATATATATATATATATATATATATATATATATATATACAGTAGAACCCCGGTTATCCGAGGTAACGTGGGGGGCACCCTCCTCGGATAACTGAAAACCGATGTATTAACGTTTTTAACACATAAATAGGTACATTCTCGCTGCAATCTTTCTCCATCTATTAAGAATAAGCAAATCCGTTGGAGTTGCCTCTGGTTGTTGTTCGATATACCTCTAAGCTTTTTCCAAAGAAGCAAAACCTTCTTGATGAGAGATCTTAGTGGGAGACTGTTCATCCACCGCCGCTTCGTCATCGTCATCTGATTTTTCGGTTTCCTGAAAGGCATTCGTTATGTCTTCAATACTCATTTCTTCTTCTAAATCATCTGCTGTAATCCATTCAACAACATCTCTTGTCACATTTTCGCAATCTTTTAATTTTCGCATTAATTCAACTAAACTTTTTTCTTTTTCTTCTATCTCACTGTCAAAATTTGAACAATTCTCAATTTCAAAGCTAATTCATTTAATGGAGTATCATCTTCACTGTCATTATAGTCCTCAAAATCAATAACTTTTGACCAAGATTTTTGAATAGTGGTAGTACACACAGAATCCCAAGCTTGACTTACCCAGTAAATAACATTTTTCAGTGTAATCTTTCTCATCCCATGGATAATATCCTCCTTTTCTGTGTATTCTAACAGATGTTCAAGATATCTTCTTCTTCTAAAGGTGCCTATCCGTTTCGGATGTTGGCGATCAAAAAAGCTATTCTGACTTTGTTGACAGTCGCACGAAAAAGGTCTGTGGTTGTTAGGGAAAACCACACTCTCAGATTCTGGAGCCAAGAATTTCGTCGTCGTCCTGGACCTCTCTTGCCATACACCTTTCCCTGGAGTATCAGTTGTTGTAGGCCATAGCGCTGTTCGTTCCTCATTATATGGCCCAGGTTTTCAAGTTTTCGCCTCTTTACACTAAAAGATATTTCACATTGCTTGTCTATTCTTCTTAGAACTTCTACGTTTGTTACTCTGTCCACCCAGGGAATTCTCAGAATTTGACGATAACACCACATTTCGAAGGCCTCAAGTCTCCTCGTGGTGGCGTCGGTCAAGGTCCAAGGTTCGACTCCGTGCATGAGCACTGAGAAGACATAGCATCGAAGTAATCGAACCTTAGTATTAAGTAGTATGTCTCGACTCTTGAAGATTTTGTTCATCTTAATGAATGAAGTTCTTGCCATCTCGATGCGTCGCTTTATTTCGACTGAGTGATCCCACCGATCATTTAAGGTGGTACCTAGATAAGTGAAGCCACTAACTCTTTCTATTGGTTGCTGCTCAACCACTAATTCTCGGGGTGGTACCTAGTTTTTACTAATAACCATGTATTTAGTTTTCTTGATGTTAAACTCGAGACCAAGGAGTTGACTTTTCTAACAGACTTGAAACAAGAGACTGCAAACCCTCTAGACTGTCTGCAAAGATAATCGTATCATCCGCATATCTTATGTTATTTAGACGTTCTCCATTCACCAGAATTCCTTCATCAATCTCCTCCAATGCCGTTCTTATAATTTCTTCTGAATAAATATTGAAAAGGGAAGGCGACAGGATACAAACGCCTATAATTTAATGTTTTCGAGGATGCCTTGATCCAGTGGTTGCATTATGTTGGTTACATTTGGAGGAAAAAATTTTACAACAATTTCGCCCACATTAAGTCCTACTCCAGGGTGAGAGGGGGCATTATCCATTAACAAAATTGCTTTAATAGGAAAACGGTTTCTGTTCAAAAGTTTAGTCACAGATGGCATGAACTCTTCAAACCAGTTAGTAAATAAGGTCGCATCCATCCATGCGCTCTTCTGACTTTTGTAATAGACTGGTAGGGCTTTGGGTGAGATGTCTTTTAAAGCTCTTGGACGTGCAGACTTGCCAATCACCATAAGTGGGATTTTGTGCTTGCCAGATGCATTGGAACATACCATTATAGTTAATCTTTCCTTACTTCGTTTGTGCCCAGGAGCTGATTTTTCCTGTCGAGATGCCAATGTTTTTGATGGAAGGATTTTATAATTCAGACCAGTTTCGTCACAGTTGTAAATTTGATCACATGTGTATCCATAATCTTTAATTTGCTTTTTAAAGTTCTGCTTAAACTTCTCAATTGATCAGCAGAAAGTTTTTCACCACATACAGTCAGTTGTCGTACACCGTACCGTTTTTTCCAGCGGTCAAGCCATCCAGAACTGGCGGTAAACTGATCTATCTCTGGGAATTGCCTACTAATCATTATTGCTTTCTGTTGTAAAATTGGACCTGACAGAGGCACACCTTTCGATCTCTGTTGGTTAAACCACATGAATAAAGCTTCGTTAACCTTTTCATAGTAGCCGGTTTTCATTGTATTTCTTCCTGACGACGAGGAGGCTTGATTTATACACCACTCTTCTATTTTTGTGCGGTTTCTTTTCCAAAATCCAACTGTTACCTCACCTACTCCATAATCTCGTGCAACAACTTTAATTGTCTCTCCTGCTTCAATTCTTCTGATGGCTTTTAATTTTTCTTCAATAGGAACGATTCTTTTACGCTTGTTTTGCGCCATTATAATACGACAAACAAAAATTCAAACAAAGCAGTTCGTATTAATTACACTTAACTACGAGAACTCTAACCAAATAAATTATGTGAGTATACTCGTACTTCTTCGTAGTAAAAGCTATAACGCACTGCATTCACGCAAATTTACATGCTGAAAGAGTCCAAAAACATAAATAGGGGAACCCCTCACAAGGGCCAGGAGGATTCCCCGAAGGCCCCGACGATTTTAATTCGAAATATGTACATACATATTTTAGAAGCTCGGTTAATACGGAGCATAGATGTGCGTACCTCGGATAATCAGGTTCTTAGATTTGCTCGGTTAATCCGGAGCTCTGATAATCGCGACTCGGTTAATCAGTGTTCTACTATATATATATATATATATATATATATATATATATATATATATATATATATATATATATATATATATATATATATATATATATATATATATATATATATATATATATATATATATATATATATATATATATATATATATATATATATATATGTATATATATATATATATATATATATATATATATATATATATATATATATATATATATATATATATATATATATATATATATATATATATATATATATATATATATATATATATATATATATATATATATATATATCTAAATATATATATATATATATATATATATATATATATATATATATATATATATATATATATATATATGTATATATACATATATATATATATATATATATATATATATATATATATATATATATATATATATATATATGTATATATACATATATATATATATATATATATATATATATATATATATATATATATATATATATATATATATATATATACATATATGTATATATATATATATATATATATATATATATATATATACATATATATATATATATATATATATATATATATATATGTATATATACATATATACATATGTATATATATATATATATATATATATATATATATATATATATATATTTCAAATTTATTTCACGTATAATACAAGAATGAATAAAGTCTACAGTTGTTGAGTGATATCGCTTTAGGGAAAAACGGATGGGGGTCGTTAAAGACTTGAATAGTTTTACAAGAATTTTTCCTAATTTTTAATTTATGTGACGAATAACTTTTAAACATAACTATATACGAGTATATTCAAACATCTAAGTGGTTCAATGTATGGAGGAAAAGGTTGATTAAGGAGATTGTTCTTAAAATAAAAAATTTTTTACGGAGGTATAAAATGATCAGTGACTTCACAAAACACACCCCAAATCAGTTTTCAACAAAGTTTTTTTCTGATCTTTACTGGAAACTGATGACCTTGAAATTTTTGTTTTTTTTTATATACCAGATAAATTATTAAAGGTAATACACTCGTGATAATTCTCGTTCAATCCACACCCTGTAAAGAATATTCCAGAATTTTTTCTAAACTTTTTGATCAGTACTGTTCGAGACAAGGAGGGAGGCAGCGATTTTTCGCAATTTTTTAAAAATAATACAAAGAAAAGTGCGCTCAAGTGTTACATTATATATATTTTTGAACTCATGTTTTTACAAGATTTCATTTGATACCCCACTCGATAAACGTTCGATTTCACCCCCCTCTAACCTCTTAAGTCAAAATTTTATTTTCAAAACTACACAGCTCTGATGAGGCCATCAATTCCTATATTAATGCCAAATTTCAACTTTCTATGTCAAATAGTTTCGGGGAAAATCGTGTCTGACAGACGGACAGATAGACAGAGGAACGGACAGACAAACGGACAGATACCGAAGTGATCTTATAAGTGTTCCGTACGGAAAACTAAAGACAGAAAATTTATCCGACTCGGCCAGGCAGTTCGAATAGTATACTGCATAGATGGAAAATATTGGCCCACCCAAGATGCGATTGCGAGGAAGCTCGACAGACCATGAACCACGTGGTTAATGACTGACTTCTAAGAAGATTTTCGGAAAGCCTTGCGGAACTGACTCGGCTTTCTAGGGGCTCTCTACTTTGGACATTACCATCTAGTTAGCTTTTTTTAATATTACCTCGCACTATATTTGTTATATTTTACATGTTTTATATTGTGACTATACTAGTTACTCTTATTTGATATCCCCGTTACTGTATTTTATATTGTGTTAGCTTCTCATACGAAATATACATATTACCTCCCTTCCTCCAGAGCGATATCGCTCGAAAAATACGAAAACTATGTTCCATTCCCACTGCTAATATATGTATAATAATTTTGAAATCAATATCTTACTTCGTTCAAGACTTATAGTACCAACAGACAAACAGACAGACAGAAATAGACGATTGTCCTTTTTTAATCTCTGAAACGTAGAGAATCACAAAAATCTCGAAACTAGATTTTGTCACGAATACAATACGAGGAAAGAAAAAAATCGAATTATATATATCGAAAATATTTAATATTTTACTACATACAGTCTGTCAAGTAAGAACGTATTTTTGAAAGAATGTGTTTCGAGATCATGTTTTGCCATCAACGTATTCTTTGGTGTCCTAATAACGGCGCAATTACCTTAGTAAGTAGTCCAATCGCCTCTTGCATCAATAATCGTCTGGCATCTTCGAAGCATGCTGTCGACGAGATTTTCTGCATATTTTTCGAATCTCGCGAGAGAACTGAGTCAAAGTCCTCGGAGTCTTTCCTCTGAGCTTTCTTTTTATAATGGACCAAACGTTTTCAATGGGGTTGGCATTCCGCGATTATGAGATACACCCTAATATCTTATCGTCGGCCCAAGCGAGCCGCTTCGCGATATGATTTTCGACCAGCTAGGATTTCTCCAACGTTCTTCGAAATTTCACATCAAGAGCATGACGATGTTGTCGAAAGGTCTCATGGGTCACATTCAAACCCGATTTTAGTAATTTTGTCGCTCCTTGACGCAGCATCAATTTCGGGTCCCGTGAAAACAAAGACACGACTCGTTTTTCGACTTTTGCCTACCGAGCCACGTTTTGGCAAGTCGTCGACATTTTTCGTCTCGTTAAAACGATTTACCCACTTCTGCACAAATGACACCGACTTTTTAATGTATTAAGTACCCGCGGAATGTGTCATTTTAAGCCCCTTTGGATGGGAATAAAGAAAGACAATTTCGGGTTCCGTGAAGTCAAAGACATGATTCGTTTTTCTACTTTTAGAATGACTTGGCCTACAGAGCTACATTTTGGCAAGACATCGACATTTTCGTCTCGTCAAAATGAATTACCTACTTCTTCACAAACGATACCGACTTTTTAATATATTTAGCGGCTCCAGAATGTGCATTTTAAGCTCCGTTGGATAGGTATAAAGAAAAACTGCCTCGAACCGACGCGCAAACAAGTAACTCATTTTGGATTTTACGTGATTTCGAAGAAAGATCGGAATGGACTGATACTTTTACTCAAATGCGTCGCAGACCAAGGTTCTCTCTACCGATTTTTTGTTGAATCGTAAAAATCGCAATCACCAAAAATGAGTTATTGCGGACACGTTCTTACTTGACCGACTGTATATAGCTATTGTTTTATTTGTTACACTAGATTCGACTATTATATAAAATTTCGTAGGTCTTCAGAGCATATGTCCGTCTTCTGGAGATAATAGGCATTTCTGGTGATCTATTAAATTTATATACCAGGTGTACAAATATGAAATGCGGATTTTCTTTCTAAAAAAACATGTTAAATTCGAAAGAATGATAAAAAGTGCTTTATTCAAAGTATGCTCCATCGCTTGTTATACATTTTCCCATCTTTCGGGCAATTTGTCAATACCACGCCAGTAAAAATCTTCTCCTTTTGCTGCGAACCATTCATCGAGTCATTTTTTCACATCTTCGTACGAACTAAAGCGCTGCTCAGCAAGTGCGTGACCCATCGATGCAAACAAGTGGTAATCGGAAGGAGCCAAGTCTGGTGAGTAAGCCGCATGGGGTAGAACTTCCCAGCTGAGTGCTTCCAACGTGTCGCGAACTGGTTTTGCCGTATGTGATGGAGCATTGTCATGAAGAAAAAATGACTTTGTGTTGCCTTTTTCGGTATTCTGGCCTTTTTTCAAGCAGCGAACGGTTCAAATCGGTCAATTGTTGTTGGTAACATTTAGTATTAACCGTTTCTCCAGGTTTTAATAGCTCATAATAGACCACGCCCTTCTGGTCCCACCAAACACAGAGCATCGTCTTTCTGCCAAAGCGATTCGGTCTTGCGGTCGATGTGGATGGTGCGCCTGGGTCTACACATGATTTTTTGCTCTTGGGATTCTCAAAATAAATCCACTTTTCATTCCCTGTAACTATACGATGCAAAAACGACTTCCTTTTGTACCGAGCGAGCAAAATGTCATGTGTTTTTGCGCTTTTCCATTTTCCTGTCATTCAACTCATCTGGTACCCATCTACCGATCTTCTGAATTTTTCCCATCTCTCGTAGCCGATTGGAAACAGCTTGTTGACTAACGCCCAATCCATCGGCGAGTTGTTTTTGTGTTTGCGAATCATCTTCGTCCAACAATGCTTGCAATTCCACATCTTCGTATTTTTTTGACGATTGAAACGCCGAAACCATCGTTCACACGTATCTGGCGATGGAGCATGTTCATCATAAGCTTCTCGAAGTAATCGCTATGATTCAACAGCAGTTTTCTTCAAATGAAAACAAAAAATTAATGATGTCCGCGAATGCTCTTTGTTCTGTATAAATTTCCACATATTGAACACAACACTATGTACACACTTTTCCAATTTATCACTCGTACGCGTCTGACACTTGCTGATGACACAACAAAATGGCGCAGTGTCAAATCTTTATAGCACAAACTGCATTGATGCAACATCTGTTGTCTGAAATCCTCATTTCATACTTGTACACCTGGTAAATTAAAATTAAATAATATTTTTGAAGAAATCTAGTATCTAAAAGTATCTGTATAATGTATCTACTTCGTACTTCTAATCAAATTCAAATATAAAAAAAAATTAATCCCAAAAAAAATGAGTCTTCAGAACTAAAATAGTATTAAACTGAACTCAAATAAATTACTTTTTGAAATACCGCAATATTTTGCGTATTATTGGTCATGAAAAGTTATCATATTAGTATATTTTTCTATCTATAGTAGTAATGGAGCTTATTTTTAACCCATAAATAGTATTTTAATTATAGAAAGCAAAATATAATACCTCCAATATAAGCAATAGCTGTAATACTTATACCGTCTTGTATTAATCATAATAGTGAAGTTATCTCCCAAATAAAACTCGGAGAATGATATTTTTTTGTGATGCACTCTATAATAAAATATATTATTCAAAATTCCGTCAAAGTTACTTCAGACGGCCTTGTGTGATACCAGAATAAACAGCCAAACTGCGAAATGGGCTGAAAATAATTATTTTAAAGTTAATAAACATTGACTAATATATATGTGTTACTCTTTTAAAAAAAAAAACAGTTATTATCTAGGTACAGCTTCCGTTTTATTATATGTATAAAAAGCTATTTTTTTATTATTTATTCACATAATTATATATCTCAATAGTCTGAAGTATAAAATACTACTCCAAACAAATTCATCAAATTGCAAAATTGCAGATACAGTTCAACACAAGAGGGTTCATATTTATTTGTATTGCAAGATAGAAACGTAAAGAAACATTTTAAGCATTAAAACGTTTCCGATATCAAACGGATGTTTTTGAGGAAAGAGGGATTACAATGTAAATCGGAAATTACTTGCTCTTGGTTGGTTTTCGAGTATTTTTGCTATTTTACTTGGATTTGCTCTTATGATCTATGAGAACAAATAAAAAAATGCAATAGGAAAAAGCTATAAAAGGAATATACTTATAAAAGTCTAATATAAAAGTTTGGATAGTCGTAAAAGTGGTTTAAAGTCAGTGAGTTCTAATAAGTAAAATTTATAAAATTATTTCAATTTGCCCATACATTAGTATCAGCTTAACAGTTCAGCAAATTCAGATAAATACTTATCTTATTCGGTAACAACAAAATTCAATTTAATTCAATTAAAAAGATTTCAGATAAGGTTGAATATAAAGTACATTTGTAATTAAAATATTACTACTCGTAGTTTTTGTTATTTCTGATGGGTTTTTTTTTTGTGTTTGTTGGTTTTGGCTTTTGGGTGTTGTTGGTGGTTATTTGTTGGGTTGTTTTGGTGTGTTTTTTGGTGGGTTTTTTGTTGTTTTTGGGTGGTTTTTTTGGTTTTTGGGTTGTGAGCTCTCTAATTACAAAGACGTGAGAATTAAACAAATTACATTGAAAAGAAATTACTAAGTAGATTTCATTGGGATATACTGCGATCCAATAGATGAGAAAAGGAGTTTTTTTTTCATTTTTGTTCCTACCCCATTAACGAAACTCAATAATTAGTGAAATTATATGTTAAAAGAAATTACTAAATTTTTATGTCCGGAGGAGGAAAAGAGATTTGTATACATAAACAAATTTTAAAGAAAATTTCTTATTATTTTTGATTTTCTCCCATTAACGAAACTCAAGAATAGATGAAATTGAACACCACAAGAAATTACTAAATTTACATCGAGACATTTTACATACCAAGGAATATATCGAAAAAGAAATGAAGTATTTCGAATCGTGTATAAATTCAGAAACCAATTTTTTATTATTGATTAAGAATTACTCAATATGAATCTTAAAAGGAATACTAAATTTATATCATTACATTCTACGAACCAGCTGATATCCCAAGAAAGCAATAAAATATTTCAAAACATCGACAACTTAAAAAAATCTTTCATTATTTTTGATTCACCTTCATTAACCCAACAGAGTTCCTGCGGAAAAGGTGAAATATTTTGAATCGAGGACAAATTTAAAAAAGTATTTTTATAATGTTCAATTTTACCCCAATAACAAAACTCAGAAAACAATAATAATAAACAATCGTTTCCGCTTGCACTACCAATGATACCAACTTTATTTTTTTAAATGAAATATCTCGTATAAATTTTGTTGATATGTTAGACTTTTTGCTTCCTATTTTAAACATCTTGCCTACCGGCAATGGCGTGAAAATTCTAACACCACAAATCGCAACACCTTTGTTCGTGCCAGGAACAGATGCCAAGAAATTATCGACAAAAACAAGGAGGCACACAATCAACGAATTAGAAACAAACTTCTCTCTTGTCCCAACAATTCCAGGTCCTTTCGGTCAGTTGCTAAGGCAGTTAGTCAAAATTTCACCAAATCCACCATACCACCACTCACACGGCCAGATAATTCTAATGCAACGACACCTGTTGAGAAAGCGAACTTGTTGGCTAAACTCTTTGCTTCACATTCCACTATCGATATCCAAGGAAAAACACCACCTACTATTCCCATATTGCAGTCAAGGATGTCCGATATTGTCTTAAGACAGCGTATCATAAAACGTATTTTGATGAAGCTAGACACCAAAACGGCTTCTGGCGCTGACGGAATACCTGCCATAGTTCTCAAAAACTGTGCGAGGGAACTAACACCAGTTTTCTGTAGACTTTTCAACCTATCCTACACAAGGGGAATATTTTCTTCCTGCTGGAAATGTGCCACAGTTCAGCCCATACCTAAAAAAGGCAAGAAGACCTTGCCAAATAACTACCGACCAATCACACTGCTTTTAATAATATCGAAAGTCATGGAAAAGGCTATCAATCAGCATCTTCTAAAATATCTTGAAGAATTCAACATTATTAGCGATCACCAATAGGGCCTTCGTAAAAGTAAATCAACAGGAGATCTTCTGACTTATGTAACACATGTTGGGAACAACGCAATTGAACACTTTGGCGTATCTCGAGCGGTTGCTCTTGACATATCCAAGGCATTTGACCGTGTTTGGCACGATGGGCTGTTGGCTAAGCTGCATTCTTATGATATGTCTGAAAAGTTCTGTTTGTGGCTCTCATGTTTCCTCAGAGAGCGTTCTTTACGAGTGGCAATCGACGGATTTCTTTTTAACACCTTCACTATCAACGCCGGTATACCCAAGGCTCCATACTGTCTCCTACTTTCTTTCTCGTTTATATTAACAATCTGCTGGAAAAGACTTACTCTGAACGCTCGGACATCGGCTACTCAGACGAATAGCCACATAGAGCAGGAAGTCATTCAACTTAACAAAGACCTTGAAGAAATTCTATCTTGGGGTGACAGTAACCAACTGGAATTTAACGCTACAAAAATCCAGGCGGCAGTTTTTTCTAAAAAGTTAACGTTGCTGAACCCGACATAGTTATGTCGGGGCACTCCATTCCTCTAACATCGTCACTCAATTTGTTGAGAGTTAATTTAGGAGCAAATATTTCCTAGCATGTACATGCTGCAGGCAAAGCAAGGAGAGTTTCTCAAAAGTTGGGAATATTATTTGGATCCAACTATGGAATACTGCTCCCGTGTTTGGGGCTCCGCTCCCAAACATACACTGCATTTGTTGTATTCTATTCAGAGAAGAGCTGTTCGTCTGATTGCAGACCCGGAACTGACCGGCAGCCTTGATTCGCTGGAACATTGAAGAAGGGTTGGCGACCTGAGCCTATTCTACAAGTATTTTCATGGAAAGTGTTCGAAGGATGTGGCCCGCCTAATTCCTCCCAGAGCGGTGTATGTTAGAAGTACACGTCGCGCTAATACTTCACATTCGTATGAGATTGAGCTTGTTACTCCTCGTACAACGCTTTTCAAGCAGTCTTTTATATGGAGAACATCATACTTTTGGAATAATTTGCCCAGGACCGCTTCCCAACGAGTACAATTTATAGCGATTCAAGAACTACAAGAATCGCTTTCTCCGCACACGTGTCGCTTCTGTAGCGGTTTAGGGAAAAAAAAACATACAGAAAAGGAAACGAAATTAGTTAAAAATATAGGTTCAGTTACAAACTTTGGATTAAAACTTACAATACAACGATTACAGTGGTAGCTACATGTTACCATTAGTTATTTTATGTATATATTATTAATTTTTAAAAAGATCAATTTACACCTGGACTTTTCAGCCCTTTCCACCCGCCAATTTGATAATTATATAATATTCTGTTAAGTAAGAACATCTTTTAAATCAACAGCAATATAATTTTTCCACTCCGCAAATCAATTATTTCTTTGAGTAATAAGTAATAATTGAGGTAATAAGAGTAAGCATATGTATTTATTTTGGAATAAATACTGTCTTTGTAAAAATACCTCCTTTTGCAAGGAAAGTACTGGATAAATAATTTTACTAGTTTTTACTTTCCTTACTAAACGGAAGTACTGTATGCGTGAAAAAATGACATTCCAAAATGTTTGCATTTTTTCACGTTTCCCTGGCCCTAGGACACGAAACACATAGTCACTTATTTCTGTAGGTCTGTTTGTTTGTCAAACTTTTGACACGATAACGCTTGAATGAAATATCAATTTGTGAGACTATAATACTTAAAAGGAAATGGAACATATAATTCTTGAGCATGAAAGAAGAAAATGACCAATTTTCTGAAAAAATCCTAATGAAGATTTTTCTTCAGGATTTTCTTTATTTCGGTATCAGAAATATTATGTTAAAAGTCCATTGCGAAATTGTGTCGGCAAAAAAAATTATCGAAGGTCAAACGTCGCGAAAATGAGTTTTTCGTAAATATCTCTTAAACTATTAGTTTTACGTGAATTTTGCTTATTATGAAATTTATTCACCAATAAAATCTGCTTAAGAAAGTTTTTATACAAAATTTACGTGGGTCTACTAGTTCTCGAGATATGCAGCTGAGAATCCTTGGGCGTTACGATCCATTCATTTCCGCACCTGTAGGCCTAATCCATGGGTTACAGATCATTACAAAATTTTATTTATTATGAGTCGTTTTCTTTTACTTCTTCTTCTTCGCCTCCGTCTTCTGCTTCTTTTCCTTCTACTTCTTCTTCATCATTTTCGTTACTGTTATCATCTACAATCATTTCAGCAAATAACATATTAATAAGGTCTATTTCCTCGTCTATTTCATTCATTGCATTGGAAATATCCTCGTCTTTTCCTCCGATTAGAACTTGGCAAAATAAAAAGATCAAAACATGTATTATTGCATTAGCAGCAACTAAGTCAAATTCAAAGTTGATACGATTCTTTACAACTCTTCCATAACTGTGGTTGCGTGCATCTACTCCTCTTATTACAGTATCCTTGAATGATAATGTACTTACATGTCGGATACTTCGCCGATATTTTATATCCTTTTTTGCTCTACTTTCTCAATGGCTAGTCCACCACAAAAAATACACAAGGCGTCAAAGTCAAATGAGGTTGATCTATGCTTACGAGGAGAGCATTGAGACAATGAAGGAGAACCACCCATACGGCGTTTCTTATATGTTTCAATGTTAAATTTCTTCGTATAATTTTAACGACACTCAACATGCACAATCACAGTATTTACGCTTTGTAAATAATCAATATGTTCATCACCCCTTTCAACAATAGCATTTAAATTGTTTCTAAACTACGAACAACAGTCGCGCCACTCGACAAAGTTTCAGTACAAATGAAACATGTGCTATCAGCCATTATAATAGAATTACAGAATGTTTGGGTATAAATAAAACGTCCGAACTCTACGATACATAGCGTTAAACTGAGTTTTAAAAGACAAAATACTTCGTCAAATATTTTTGGGTATACATCAACCCATGAGATTTCAATAAAATTCTAGACAGCTGCAAATCAAGGTCGTTACTATCATTATTATGAAGAAAGGTCCACTTCAAGGACACCTCAGTGAGGAAGAATTATGGATGGGTGTGTATATTAAATGGCTGGTCTACGTATAAGTGCGTCATATTATCTGTATACACCACTATACGTAAACGTATAATGGAGTATGCGACTTTCACAAAATTTCTGATCCTTATATCTCAAAAACTATTAGTCCCACATAAATTTTGTATAGAACCTTTTTTATGCAGATTTTGATTATAAACAAATTTCATATTAACCAAAATTCACTATTGACACAATATTTCTGATTCTGAAACAAAGAAATTCCCGAGGGAAAATCTTCACTTGGATTGTTTCAAAAAATGGATGCTATAATGACTGGATAAAATATTGTCCCAGGATAAAAACGTGAGACAGGGAGGAGGGTTGATAGATTGTGCATATTATCAACATTTTTTTGACAATTTTTCTGTGTTTTAATTGAGATAATTTTTAATTTTACACAAAAACTTTATTCATAATTAAATTGAGTTAAAAATATAACCGATTAAAATCTTTGGAAACGGAATTAAAGGAGTTATTTCGTACATATCGTGTAATTAATCCTTTTCGCATTTCTTGGAGTGGAGCAATCGGAAAATTTTGTTATTTTTTCATTATTTTCCTTTAATTATAGCTAAACATATGAAGGGTGAAAGGGAAGAAAGATGTTAAAGAAATTACTCTCAAAATATTGTGTTAAGTTTGTTTCGGGATTCTTAGTGTCACGGAATCAGCAAGTCGTGTTATGTTTTCATTATTTACAATTATTTAGAGGCAAACGTATAAAGGGTTGAAGGTATGGGGCAAGGTGCTAAAGAGGTTGGTCTGTATACAATATATCGTATCGTATCCCTTTCTGGGTTCTTATAATGGAGGAAATTGAAAATTTTCATTACGTTTAATTCTAACAAAATTAGTATGTAAACAAAGCTCTGATATGATTATCATTGTCCCCCAAAATCGTTAGTATTATTCTACATTCTTGGCTTAAAAGTACTTTAAATCTGAGTTCGAATATTTTATGATTGAGAGACCATGAGTCAGTTCATTTCTGTTGTCACAAGCTAGCGTAACTCTGAGTTAACTTGTAACTATGTCTTTAGTGTTTCCATCTATTTTGATCAACTTTTCCAATATCAACAATGACCTTTACTCTAAAGCCTCGTCCCCGTAGACGTTGTTCTGTTCGCGGTACTTTACTTTTTCCTTCTTTCATACTTTTAACGTTACTTATTTCCTCCACCTCTCATAACATGTGATCATGAGAATCAAACACAATCCCATTAAAGTTACGCATGCAACTTCGAGTGCAATTACCTCTATCGTGTTTTAAAACTTGTGCGTGTGGTCTAATAGCAACTCTTAGAAACTAATATTTCATATAAAATACAAAATATAGCAATCAATACACAATGTACTACCATTATAGAAGTTAATATTATTACTGTGGGTGGCTAAAGGTATGGCTACCGCTATATATGTAACATTAGAAAGGTCGATTGAGGTAACCATTGTACGAGCTGCCGAAGGAAGGCGTCAGCATAAGCTATGAACAATGATTTTTACTGCTTTTTTAAACCTGCGACCTGACGCATCCGTCAGATCAACAGACACTTTATTGTACAATTTAGCTATTTGGTAACTGAAAGAACGCTCATACATTGAAGTCAAGTGCATGGGCGGAGTCATGGTGAATTTATGCCTCAGATCCAGGTTATGTGCATCGTATTTAAATTTTATTTTGCTATATAAGTAGCCAGGACACTTATTACAAACAATCCTATTGTACCAAACTGTGCAACACCCGTCTTTCATTCATTCTTAACAACCTTATGTCACGTACGCCCAAATTTTGCATAAGTTGGATCCGCGTAGCGTCACAGTCTAAAAGGCAGGGCCCGTACACCATATCACAGTAGTTAAAGTACGACGGTGTGGAGTCACACCACATCTTTCTAAGATTCTCGGTAAGAATAGCGCGTTGATTGAGAATTAATTTATGCTCTTTTAATAGATAAATTTATATGTCCCGTGAATCTCAGATTGGAGTCCATTACTAGGCTCAAGTTTTTAGCATCAGTACATGCACTACCCACTACAATATTCAAGCCAATTTGTAGTAGATTCTGATGCCGACCCCAAAACTGAGTACATCCAAATAACAAAACCCGTGATTTAGTTGGATTTATTTCTAAGCAGTGTGCTCTCGAGGCCTTCATAATGGCATCCAGATCAAGCGTCAGTTTATCGTTAACCTCCAATATTTGGCCTGGCTTAAAAGAAATGTACAATTGCGTGTCATCAGCGTAGCAATGCGCTGAGGAATATCTTAAGTATGAAATAAGTTGTGACGTATAAGTGGTGAAAAATAGCCGGCCCACAATCGATCCTTGGGACAGCACAGCGCTGCACCAACTCTGACCATCTGCTTCCTACCAGTAAGATATGCATTAACAAGACGCCGTGCGCTATCATCAAAGCCGATATAATTCAGAATATTCAGAAAAAGATCGTATTTATGCGGTCAAAAGCCTTTGAATAGTCCAAAAGAACCAATGCTGTCAATTCGTCACGATCCGCAGCCTCCAGGATATCGTCCATTACCCTCAACAGAGCAGTAGTACAGTTATGATCCTTACAGGAGCCCAATTGTGCAGTGGGAAAAATTTTAAAACTGCTGACATGGGGTCTGATTTGTCCGTCCACCACTCTTTCAGTTATTTTGGAAAAAGTGGGCAGGGTGCTAATAGGTCTTAGGTCTTTTAGTTCACTTAAAGAAATGACCTTGGGGAGCGGTGGAACAAATGAAGTTTTCCAGATTTCAGGAAAAGTACAGGTTTTAATACAAAAATTTACCAAATGAACAATTACTAGAATAATGTGAGCGAATTATCATCGTCAACCCGAACTGATCGCAGCCAATGGTCTTTGGTTTAATGGAAGATAAGGCCTTTTCTACATCTTCGACCATTGCCAGTCTAAATCGAAAATTACTCACGTCGAGTTTTCTGTTATTATTATAAAAATTATTATAAAAAATTAAAATATCACTGTTCGCCGGATTGTGCAGCACCTGCGAAAAACCTATTAATATCATCAGCACTACCAAGAACTCAGGAATCACCTTTTTATTTTTTAAGTACATAAAACATTTCCTTCATAAGTCTCCAATTATCTCTTGGTCCATTATTTCGAATACTATTTTCAAGATATACTCTTTTTTCCCTAACAATGGCCGAGCTAATCAAAGCTGACTATAAGACTCCCAGTTGTCTGGAGTTTTTTTTCTTTTATATTTGGACAGAGCTTTATCCCGGAGAGACATACAAAATTTGATATTTTGAGTTAACCACGGTGCCTTCACTTTTGTAATCCTGGAAGTTCTTATTGGTGCATGTACATTAAATATCTCCAACAGAAAGAAATTAAAAGTCTCAACCTTCAGGTGAATATTAGGTAAATAATAGATATCATCGAATTATTGCCTGAAGATCTGGATAGAAAACCACATGATCAAAATTCCTGTAATCGCGGTATGTTGCCAAGAAATGCCCAGGTTTAAGAATTTCAAACTGTATCTGACATTTTATTAGGAGATGGTCAGAAGCATGGAAAGTGGGATCGACACCAGACTCCACTATCAGATTCTTGTCGGAGCACAACATTAAATCAATAAGCATCGCACTAACAGCTCTGTACCTGGAGGGCTCATCAATTAGCTGAGATAGACAGAATCAGACAATGGCATCAAAAAGCGGTGTGAATAAATACAATCCAGATTCAAAACATTTATGTTGAAATCACCAGTACATATCAAAGCATCACAGCCAAGCAATTATCTACATATATTCTCCTTAAACTCGCCGAAAAAATCGTGTATATTACTATAGCCAGGACGCCCATATAGTGTACCAACAATCATTTATATGTTTTTAATTTCACGCCTTATGCAAATCTGCTCAGCATGATTTATGTTGATATCAAGAATTCCAGTGAAATTGATGGTGTTCCTTATAAACATAAGAACACCACCACCCATTGGCTCGATCCCTTCTCACGGGTCTAAAACCATCAACAGTTATTACATTATATTCAATCAAATAGTCCTCAGTATAATCTCTGATTATGATCATTTTTGAAACACTTGACCTTACATTTATATGGGCAATATTAAGCTTATTAGAACTCCTTTCAGCATTTCCACTCATAACAGGCATTATAACGCACAAAAAAAAATGTTAATGTACTACTTTATAACTTACAGCCTACTAGCTTATCAATTAAACTTAACTGTTCTTTGAACTCTCCACTTGTGCCGATGCAATAATTCGATTGACAGGGTCACCATTAGCCCTCCTGGTCAGAATATTGTCATCTTTGCACCATACATATTTGAATCCTGCCCTCCTCAATTCAGCGGTTTTCTTGAGAAACTCACGGGTGTGTTTTTAAATAGATCCTGGTAGATATATATTCTTCGATTTGCATCCGCATTTATATCACATTTATCAGTGTCCATTGTGACTAATTTTCGTTTCTCCAGCATTTGTTTTTTTCGTGTTTTCGTGTTTAAAGGACACCAGTATCGATTTCCTACGATGTTGGCTTGGTAATATTTTTAGTTTGTAGTCATTTAGAGCTACGTCTACACTCAACAATGAAAGTACCTTTTTGACATCTGTAGATGCGTTCTTACCTCCATCAAGTCCGACGACTACTGACAATGTTTTTGTCCCTTTCCTGCAATGCACTCGTGGATGAAGTCCTTCCATGTATGATTTCCTTCTCTAGTTCAACCACTCTACCTTGCAATTATTGTTGTTGTTTATTTTCATCTGTAAGGGTCTTTATACTTTTCTTCATTTGTTCCATCATGCTCCCATTAAATGTGATGGAAGTCTTAAGCTCCTCATACATGTCCTTTATAGCTTTCATGAGCTCACTGTTACTCGAATTAGGATGACCAAATAAGTTTTCGGAAGTTCCCATTTCTCCGATATTTTTCCATTGGATGGAAGGTGCTCATGAGATGTTTCTGTTTTGGATTCCGAGCCACTGATCGAAGCATGGACATTTGAACATGCCGTACAGCTCCACTTATTATCTTTCGTCCTCAGATCATATTCTCTAAACTCACTCACAATCAGTAAGCCCAGAGCACAATTTATAGAACCATCCCTGGCATGTATTAGCGCATTGTATTTTATATTGGATCTTTATGACATTGTCCTCACACTTAGCACAGGTTAGAGACTTGTTCTTTCTATACTTCATGATAATAAATAAGAAAATAAATAATATCACTTTCTCTATAAAAATAATATAACATATTTTTTATAATAAAAATTTTGATTACATACAAAACTAATTTACTTTAGTATTTTAAATTAGAATTATTATAAACAACGAAAAAATTAAAGGCAATTTCAGGTTTGATTCAGAACCAAAAGAATTCAGATTTTTCCTAAATTAACTTGCTGATTCTTCGAAGATAAATTCTTATGCAAATCCTAATTAAAACTTACTTTTACACTTTAATATATATAATATATAGAGATACATATTTTGTTTTTTGATATTTAATTTATATGACCGTATAATATTTTCCTTTAAGATTCTTAAGCCTAGAACCATTAGAGCTAATTATATATTAGATTAGTTATTACAAGTATAAAAATAATATTAGTAAGATTGTTTATTCTTATAGCCTGTCAAGTAAGAACGTGACCGCTCGTATTCTAGAAAAAATGTGTTTCAAGAACATTTTTTGCCATCACTGTATTCTTTGGTGTACTAACAACAGCACAATTACTTTAGTAGGTTGTCCAATCACCTCCTGCATCAATAATCGCCTGCATACTAAGAAAATGATCCCTAAATTTTTCGAATCTCGCAAGACATTGCGATTGTGAGGGCCATTCTAGTATCTTTTCGTAATACTACTCAGTATATATCACCACTACACCAAACACTTTATTTTTGCACTCGACGCGCGTTTCGCTAACCATGTTAGCTTCATCAGGAGCTAACATGGTTAGCGAAACGCACGTCGAGTGCAAAAATAAAGTGTTTGGTGTAGTGGTGATATATACTGAGTAGTATCATTGTGCCAAAGATTCCACATTCCCAACTTAATCTTTTCGTAAGCCAAAGCAAGCCGCTTCGTGACGTGATTTTCGCCCAGCCGAGGTTTCTTCAACGTGCTTCAGAATTTGACATCATGGGCACGAAGATATTGTCGAATGGTCTCATAGGACACATTCGAGCCTCATTTTCTTAATTTAACCGCTCCTTGACGCAGCGTCAATTTCAGATCCCGTGAAAACAAAGACACGATTCATTTTTCGACTTTCGGAGTGACTTTGCTTATCGAGCTACGTTTTGGCAAGTCGTCGACATTTTCGTCTTGTCAAAATGATTTACTCACTTCTTCACAAACGATACCGACTTTTTAATATATTTTAGCGGCCCCGGAATTTTAAGCACCATTGAATGGGAACAAAGAAAGACTGCCTCAACAGTGACTCATTTTGGATTTTACGTGATTTGGATGAAAGTTTGAAATCGACTGAAACTTTTACTAAAATGCGTCGTAGACCAAGGGTCCCCTTACCGATTTTTTGTTGAATAGCTAGAATCGCCTCCACCAAAAATGAATTATCGCGGACACGTTCTTACTTGACAGACTGTAAACTATTCCGAAAAAATAAATACTCGGAACATTATTAAATTTTTAAATTTTAATAATACCTTTGATCACAATATCACATAATAATAGTCAAATTTGAAATTTTTGAAAAACAAGTTTAATTTTTATTTCTTTTCAAAATCATATTAATATAGTTAGGTTTCACTTTTTGTTTTTGTCCACTATTTATAAAAGAAAACAAATACAAATAATTCAGATTTCAGAAGTCACAAGGTCCAAAAATTCCAGTGCTGGACATAGTGAAATGATGAATGCGTGAAAAAAATTCTCGTGTAAACAAATACGTGAGCCTCAGATCATAATTTCTGTATATATTTATTGTGATTGAATCTGTAAAGATAAAAAATATTTCTCACATTTTCTAGGATGCTTAGTATAAACAATAAAGATTTAAAGAAATAATAAAATCTTCCGAATGTACGAAATACATAATATTCAATTACAGAATGTAAATTATTTTACTAGGCAACTATGTTTTTCAAACATATATATAATCTAGGTTCAATTTCTCCTGTTTTTATTTACGACTAAAGCGGCCCGCATACGGTCAATAATATTGTCAATAATTCACATGTCAATACTATTGTCAATATGCAAGTCAATAACGACAGATCGCACACTGATCAATATTATTGTCAATAATTTCATTTTGCCTCTAGTCGTTGCATCAGGCGGATCACATTGATTTATTTTTTTTTACAATGAATAAAGAAAAAGCGTGTTTTGTGCAAGCAAACGTACAATCATTCGTAAACGGTGGGTGAAAGACTGGATCAAAAGAAGGGAACATTATTCTCATGTAACTAAGAGAAATTTCTCTTAGTGATACCACAGACTATTGCAATTATTTTCGAATGGACATCCACACGTTCCATACTCTCATAGATATGCTTGAACCTCTATTAAGACGCCAAGATACGAATATGAGAGCTGCTATTAGTGTAGAAGATAAATTGGCAGTTACTCTAAGGTACTTAGCGACCGGTAGAAACTTTGAAGATCTAAAATTTTCTGCACTAATGGGACCAAGAACAATAAGTTCCGCAGTGATGGAGACTTGTAAAGCATTAATTTACATTTTAAAGGATTACATGAAAGTAAGTGTACCCATAATTTTTTACATTTTTTTTTTTTATACATAAGTAAAATTAAAACGTAAGTTAAAGTATAATTAAATGTTGGTAAAGTTGGAAATGTACAAAGCTGCCGTATCTTCAAATTGTTGTGAACGAAACATATACGAGTTTTGTTCGGATGATATACTTTCATGGATTGTCGCAGCCTGTGGCGGTGGTGGCGATGTTATCTGGGAGTTACTGCTTGACTCTGGCGAATAAATATTAGTATTTCTCGCAGAGTATGAGGGCGATGTTATTTGGGAATGGATGCTTGACCCTGGTGAATATATATTATTTGGCATTTGCAATGTATTCATGCTTGCCTGAAAGAGTATGTCATTAATTGCCTTTTCCGCAAGCAACATTTGTGTTTTCTCCAATTCCCTCAATTTATTCGCCCACACTTTAGCAAGACAATCAAATTTGTCATTACTTTCAGTAGGGTTTGGTTTTTCAAGATATTCACATGCAAGTGATAGTAGCTCGTTTTGCCTTGCCATGGGACCTTTCATTTTTTTCTTTGTATAAATGTTTGTGGTGTTATTGAGGAAACAGACGAATTTCCACTGGTCTGAATTGTACGGGGTGCTGGTTCTCCTGGCGAGTTCTGCGTTTCTTGAACATCCTGAAAAACAATTACCAATAAAATGTTGAATAACATTAAAATAAAATGAACTAAAAACATATTCCTATAGGGTTTACATTAATGTTCTTTTAAATGTATTTGTTTTAGTTGCCATCCTGCCCAGAGGAATGGTTAAGCATTGCTCACCAATTTGGAGAGAGGAATCAATTCTGGAACTGCCTGGGGTCAATAGATGGGAAGCATATAGCTGTTAAAAAACCAGCACAGTCTGGGTCTCAGTACTATAACTATAAAGGGTTTTATAGTATAGTTTTACTGGCACTTGTGGATGCAAATAGAAAGTTTATAATGAATGATGTTGGAACTAACGGTAAAGTATCAGATGGCGGGGTGTTGTTCTACTCAAAATTTGAGAATCTTCTACTTCATAACAAGCTCAACTTGCCAAAACCCACTGTTCTGCCTAACACATCACAAACTCATAATTTTGTATTTGTCGGTGACGAAGCTTTTGCACTGAGACCCGACCTAATGAAGCCCTACTCTCAAACGAAAATTGATTCAGCAAGTCAGGAATTTAATCTGAGGTTATCCTCTGCTAGAGTATCCGTAGAGAACTGTTTTGGAATACTTGCCGCTAGATTTGGTGTATTCAATAAAGCCATCTATTGGAACCTAAAAAAGCCAGGGTAATAACTATGGCATCCTGCTACTTACACACAATTATTTAGCAGCAAGAGTTACTGCTTACTTGCAACGTGATACTCAAGATGATGTGGCTAATTCCCTATGACACCACTACAGTGTACCATGTCCAAAAACAGCAATAACTGTTCCAAGGTCGTCAGAGATAAACTTCGTGATTATTTTAATAATGAAGGTAAACGAATTTAACCCAAACATTTTATAATAACGTTATTATGAAAAATATAATATATAATTAATGATATACCTATTTGTAAATTATGTAATAAATTTTTTTGCTATCTTACCACTGATTCATTGAAATCCACCTCGAAATCCACAGGAACTTCACTGTCGCCCAGAAATTGAAGGGCATGGAAAACCCACAAGTTGGTGTATATACTTCATCTTCGCCACAACCAGAACGCCTAGATGTTATTATCTTCTTTAATTCTTTTCGGTAGTTGGGTCTCAGAGCGTTAATTTTTTTTCGTACTTCCGCCTCATCTGCGTTGGGTTTAAGTTTTTGATAGATTGGAATTAGTTTTTGTATTGCTTTTTTGCGACTGTTTCTGTTCTTGTAAGCTGGTAAGCGTGGATTCCATAATTCTGGGAGAGTCTCATAAACTTCAATAAAATGTTTTAAATATTCAATATCCGTTTCACTTAAATTTTTACCAACTTCAGAATTATCACCAATTTCTTCTGTTCCATTACTCATTTTTTAAAAAGATAAATAATAATTAATATAAAAAACACTAAAGTTACCACTGTTTATAAACATTGCACAAGGCACTCAAGAGACAGAGAACTCAGAGAACGTTATTTAAAATCAGGTTCTACTTTGGCTTGTAAAAGAATCGACTTCTTTTTTAAAAATTAAGTTTATAAAACAAATATAACGATTAAAAACTAGTTCCTACCCGACGAAATTTTTTTTTTTTGAACTAAGTATTGAAGAAAGTATTGATAAGCCACCGCACATTATCAATAGTATTGTCAATATCCCTACCACTTTGCAGTATTGATGTTTGAATATCAAAAAATTTAGATTTTCGTCAATACAAAATTATTTCATCAATACCAACTTCAATACCTACCGCACACGATCAATAGTATTGACAATACTTTTCTATATTGACAATATTATTGACCGTGTGCGGGCCGCTTAAGAAGCCGACTAGTAAGTTATTACAATATTTTACCCTGCATTTCCTTCATTTTATGTGTGCCTATTAGCAACAAATAGCAAGGATAAAAAGACACTCACAAGATACATTGTTATCAACTTTAAGTCTATTGGGAACAATCAATTTAAATGAAATTATATTTTAAGCCCTTAGGCAATTTAGGAAAGTTTCATGAAAACTTTAAACATTAATGTTAAGTTAACAAAAGACTAATGAGCTTTTAGAATAATTTATTATCAAATATAAAAGTGCTGTATTCAAGTTACCTGTCTTAAATACACCCAGGAGTATATGTCGATACTTGAATTAACGAAGTTTAACCCTTAGAATAAAGAAAAGTAAAAAAACAGAAAAAAAGGTATAGTGATTTATCCTGTACTTTCCTTGCAAATATGAAGGTATAAAATAAATTTATAATTTGGCTTACACTAAATAATAACTTAAGGTAGTTCACTCGTAAATCCACCTTTTTTAAGAATTTGATGAAATTGAATTATGATGTTAATTTAAATGTTTTTCATTTAATATTTCGATTTCGAGTGAGATATTCATAATTAAAGTGCACATAATTAACGGGCCATTGAAGTATAAAAAGGCATAGTTTCGTGTATATCTTAGGAACTTTTCTTACGAATTTCATAAAAATAATAATTAGTAAAAAAAAATTCGAAAAATTTTGAAATATTTTTTTTTTTTATCGATTTGTTAAAAAGATATAATTATTTAAAGTTGATATTTGTTTAAAAGAATAACCGCGTAGTGAAGGACAAATATCACAATTTGACAACGCTGTATGTTGTGATGCCAACATTCAAACAGTATTTAAAATGGTTAACAGTTAAACAGAAATTCATTTGTAGGCTCAATAATTTATGGAATGAACACAATATATTCATCAACTCTATCTATAATCATCAAATAAAAATATTAAATGTATTAATTAAAAATTCGAATTTGTGTCTTGATATTTATTATTTTTTTCTTGAGTACTTAAAAGATTTACGAGTATTTTAACAAAAATAAGGTTCAATAATTTTTCAATATTTTAAGTTAATATTATTTTAATTATCAACTCTGTTACATAACAATTGATAATATATTAAATATATATAAAAAAAAACGGTTTCATAAATCTTCTCCGTAAAATTAAATAAATAATTAATGATACTAATGATAAATAAATAAAGTACTATAAACTATTTATGAATAATTAGTTACTTTATGTACTACTCTCGTATCTTTGGTTACACATGGTTTGTCATTGTCTTTTCAACTAGATAATAATTGCACTATTCCTGTAGAACCCAATTTATCATAAGATCTTTCAAAATGATGCATTCAAAATGTAATTCTGTTAAAATCTGAAATAACTTTTTAAAAGGCATTAACGACGACAATAATTTTTTTTTCATGACGCACTCTTTATACGATACGTAATTTGTAATTAAATCTTCTCTCTTCAAAAACTTTTTTGACAAATTCTCAAGGATTTCAACGTCATATATCGCCACATGGAATTTTTCGTTTGGTGTTATTTCAATAAATCATGCAGTTACTTTCCGAGCTTAAACATTTCTAAGCCTTTTCAGTCAGGAAAGCATTTTTTTAAAAAGACTTACTGTGTCCGAAAAACCAGCAATATTGTTAAAATCCTGGATCATTGCAAAATTAATTATACCTTGAATTAAATACGAATAAAAACGTGCAATGGGCATTTTTGGAGAAAAATTTAAAAACTGTTGGAATTAAATTAATGCGTCCTTTAGAGTGATTGTTTTGGATAGGTTTACCACATAAATACAGGTCGCCATTAATATATTCTAAGCCCGTAACTATAAAAGCGTGGTAATTAATCGCTTGCGTAGGCCTAATATAAACATTGAATGTTTTAGCCAGATATTTCGCAGCTATTTGCAAAATATCAGCTGTACTTGAAAATTCCGATGTTTCTAAATCGAAATACACTAAGCCATAGCACTCGTATGTAATTGAAACATTATTCAATATATTAGTTAACGCTTGAGGATTAATCATGTCACCAGTATGATAAAGGTCTACCTGCAGTCCACAATTTGATTGATACTGTACCCCTTCATGTTTTTCTTTATTTTTTCTCGTGGCCTGCTTATTTCTAACCAATAAATTCTAAGTTTTTTCGTTGCAGGCAAATTAGCCCTTGATGCTCTATGTTTTCTTATTTCAACTTTTCTTGCCATATAAGATCTTGTATGTTTCCCAGGAGGGTTATTAATAAGCTTTCCTTTGCAAATTTGCCTTTATGTCGCAATTGATTATAATCGAAAGGCATTTTTATATGTTTTTTTTTTATTTTAAATAGAAGTAATACGCTCTAAACGGTAAACATACACAAAGTATAATAAATAACCTAAATAACCTGTATAAACATCATTCTATAAAGCATTCGGTATACGCATTAGCAGCGTTGCTACATTTACTTTCATTAAAAGTGTTTGTCTGCATATGAAAGTTTCCATGTATCGAATACAGTCTCCGACAAAAAAAAATACTCTGCCATTGAGTATTTCAAACTTTTTGTATTTATATCGGACTATACTTTTGGCTCCGATTGGCACGAGTGAACTATTTTAATACAATCCACTTCATAGTAAAATATTATTTCTATATCAAGAAAAGTAAAAATTTGAGGCAATTGAAATAATTAATTTTAACATTCGTCGACTCCCACAACCTTGTAAACGGCATATTGTACGATATATGCTAAGCAACCTCTCTAGCTTCTTTTCCAAAGCCTATCACATCTGTATATTTTACGTCAATAACATGCGTAAAATTGGCCCATTACCTAAGCCTTTTCAAAAAAGGAGAAAGGACAGATCCAAAAAACTATCGAGGTATCAGCTTAATGAGTGCGGTACTAAAATTGTTCACTAAAATTTTAGCAGAATAAATAATGTTAACCGGAATCTGTGAAAGAACAGCAAGAGTTCAGAGAGAACAGGTCTACTATAGACGCCATATTTATAATCCGCCAAATTACCGAAAAAGCTATAGACTTTAATAAGATAGTCTTTATGTGTTTCATTGATCTTACCCAGGCATTCGATAGGGTACGGTTAACCGATGTCATAACCCTACTACAATAAAGGGGAATTCACCCGAATATAATAAAAACTATTGAAGAATTGAACATCAACAACCACACATATGTAAGAGTGGCAAATAAATTAAGCAATACAATATCTATGACAACCGGAATCAGACAAGGAGATAGCCCAAGCCCAATCTTATTTAACATCATAATGGATGAAATTATAAACGAAGTAAAGAAAACTGGGAGAGGATATCGATTGGGAGACAAAGAAATAAAAATAATATGCTGCGCCAATGATGCAGTAATCATATCAGAAGACGAAGATAATTTACAGAGACTTCTACATAAGTTCCAACAAACAGCAAAAGTGTTTAATATGCAAATATCTGTAAAGAAAACAAAATCCCTTACAATATCTAAAAAACCGAAAAGATGCAAACTCGCGATTTATGATCAGAGTGTAGAACAAGTGATGTCCTTCAAATATCTAGGGGCAAACATAACAAGTACCAGGAACCTTAAGGAGGAAGTAAAAACTCAAACAACGAAGGCGTCATTAATATCAGGATACTTAAGAGATATAATTTGGAGAAACAAATATATGAACACCAGGAGCAAAGTAAGAATATACAAAATATGCGTAAGACCGATCATGACGTACGCGATAGAAACCAGAGCGGAGAACACAATAACAAAGCGACTCCTAAGAACAACAGAAATGCGAACTCCTAGATCGATAACAGGACACACCTTATTTGACCGGAAGAGATGTGAAGAAATAAGGGAAATGTACGAAATACAGAATGTGGTGAGATGGGCAAGGAATAGGAGAAGAGAATGGAGAGACCATGTGGACAGAATGCCAAATGACCGGTTGGCTAAGGTTACAAAAGAGAAGCGACCAAACAGACCTCGACCGCTTGGAAGACCACCAATAAAATGGTATGAGAGCTGGTCTTCATCATCGCAATTGTTTCTGGGAAACCTTTGAAGTGAACACAGGACATGGTCCTAACGTAGGAAGAAGAAGAAGAAGACCTAAGCTAACAATATGGACAATGCTCGTAATACTATTGAAACTGTGTAATATTTAATAACCCCCTCCTATTTCGCCGCTTTATTCTGTTAAATTTGAGATGAATAAGAGAATAACTTAATTTTCAGTCTTTTGCGACTCCAAGGAGATACAACATTATTTTAAGAAACGACCCCTCTAACTTCCTTTTACAACCCTTTAACCCTTACAAATCCTACTGTAAATAATTTTGCATAAAACTGGTTAATTATCTCAACAAAAATATAGGAAAAATTACCATATTACTATTAAAACCAAAAAGACTATCGACATCCATCTTTTTCCCCCCATTCCCCTAAAGCGATATCGCACAAAAACTATAAGCTTCATACCTCCTCTTGCTGTTATATGTAAACTAAATTTGAAATTGATATCCTATTTCATTCAAGAGTTATCGTACCAACAGACCAACACACTAACGTCAATGCTTGACCATGCTTTTCGTGATCTAGAGACCATTAAACGTGAAAGAAAAAAAATAGGATACAACGAATTGTATAAAGTACGCATACCTATTACTCCATCGAAAGCTGACACAGCAGCTTTCGAACCGACAGAGTGGTTGACACAGTCAACGCTTTGAAAGCAGGTAGCGCTTTCAGCTTTCGATGGAGTAATAGGTATGCGTACTTTATACAATTCGTTGTATCCTACCATCGTGCTCCGTAACTTCTGGGATAAGTACCAATACAGTTCCTAATCCTAGATACGTCACGAACACAAAGCTTGGAATATGGACTTTGTCTAGCAAGTAAAGTAAAAAAAGCTTTTCTTTAGCAAGTAAAGTATTTTATATATTCAAAAACATAAATTTTTCTTCACCGAATCTTACGTATTTACTTAAGCTTCCCTGCTTGTAAATAAAGTTCATTTAAAAACAAAAAAAAAACTTTTTAAAGTAAAATAAGCTGTAACATTTTGTTTGGATTTTGAACTTCAACTAGATATCTTTAGCTATCCAAGCCGACCGTAATCTGACCGAGTTTCCAATAAAAAACAACTTTAGTTTTAATGTTTTAAGCAGGGTTAAAAGATTAGACTATGTGGAATAGAAATTAAAGACTTATGCGGGGAACCACTTCCATTTCAAATTAAACTTTTATAAGCTCATTGCGATTAAATAAGTTTTGATCTTTGTTAGGAATCTGTTGGGATTACATTCAATCAGTAAAGTGAACTTACAAAATATTTTCAATCTAAAGGGATTTGCTCACCCTATCTCGAAACACGGAGGATTTATTTCTTCTTTAAAAAAGTAAAATTTTTCTTTTACTAATATAAACTATGTATGAGGTAGATCATCCTAGAAAATAAATTTATCCCATCAAAAACATAAAATGTAAAAAAATGCCTCCATCCACCACAAAAATTGTAAGATCTCATGTAAAACCAAGTCAGTTATTTTAGTTAGTATCTATGGAAGCACCTATTCAACAACTTTGTCATAAATTGTTATCTATTTAGTTACCTACCAACATTTATAGTGACCGTATCAATATTAGACATCTTTATTTCTATAATAAATATAATGACTTGCAATCGCACGGCAACATAATCACATAAGAATAATCTACTATTTAAAATACTTTATTCTTAAGTGCACTGTTTAGACTTACTTAGCAATCGAAATACTAGATTATTCTTATGTGATTATGTTGCCGTGCGATTGCCAAATCATTATATTTATTATAGAAATAGAGATGTCTAATTGATAGGGTCACTATAAATGTTGGTAGGTAACTAAATAGATAACAATTTATGACAAAGTTGTTGAATAGGTGCTTATATAGATACTAACTAAAATAACTGAGTTGGTTTTACATGAGATCTCACAACTTTTTGTGGTGGAAGGACTGCGTTGCGAGACTTGTCATTTTTTTACATTTTATATTTTTGATGGGATCTCATTTCTTTTTCTGGGTAGTCCTCTTTTTTTGTCTTCTCGGGTAATATTTCTTGTACGTCAGCTATGGATTTTCTTAAAGCTCACTCCCTGTCTGTATTGGTTTTTCTCAAAGGCTATGATGTAACAATTTTTGACAAGTCTGGACGATAAGTGCTTCTAAGTCGATTATATTCAACGATTGCTGACTCCTGAGCTTTGATACTACCGAAGTCGACATTAATTAGATGGAATCCGCCCAGACTTGTCACTCTCGAAAGTGCCACATATGCTTGACCGCATGTGAACACTGGCCATGGCAGTGCACTATTTAGACTCAGCCCCTGACTTTTGTGTATGGTAATAGCATAGGCTATACATATCGGAAACTGTTCGCGATAACATAAGTCTATTAATAATTTCAAATTTAGTTTTGACTGGTCCAAGGTCGTAAAGATGTTCAGTATTAAATGTAATATGTATTTTTTTTAATTCTATTTTTATTTTCAAGATCAACCTTTACTCCTTGTACTATACCGATAGAACCGTTGACTAAGCCAAGACTCACGTCAATCTTTCGTTTTAACATGACTTTTACTCTTATTTTAATAACTATATTCTCTTCTAGCCCTGCTGTCATGGAAGCATCATCTTCATACTTTTTTATAATTAAAATACACTTAAAGTATTTCACTTAACGATTTTTTAATTACACGAAGTAGGTAAGTATTATTAAACGAATATATTTGACAAATGAAAAATATTATTAAATATAATATATTAATTAATAAATAATACAAATTATTCATAATTATGGATTTTTTTAGGGGTTAATTAACTTTATACGACGTATTATTTACCGGGACTCACGGTTGACCTTGCATTATGCTATGTACGGCTGAGCGCTGCACGCTCTCCGCGCTCTATCTCAAAAACGGTTAAGCGTATAAAAAAATGTTTAAAACAAAACTGTAAAGAATTTTATGCTCTACAGTTTTCATAATAAATGCAAATATCATTGAAACCATAGGAAACGAGATATTTGCGAAAAACTGATTTTTGTGACCTTTGACCTTGAATATCTTAAGACGCGGACACGAGGTTTTATGAGACTTTTGAGTCAACTTTTAGAATGCCAAAATAAAGGTTTATACAAGTTTACAGCTTATTATCTCTCATTCAGAGGTTGACCCTCTTTTTTGGCTTAAGTGACTGTACAATTCAATTTAGAAAACGGAACTGAAATTTCGGGATGTTTCAGTTTTTCCTTCCTTTATAGGCTAAACACTAACTAAATTCAAAATTTGAAATTTGTGTGTCTGCTAGAGGTACCTTAGAATTTTGATGATCGGTGAGTGTGTCAGTGATAAAATTAAGGAACTTCGACTGGCGATAGTTCGTAAACTATAAGGTATAAATAGTAGGTAATTTAGGAATATGGTTAGTATAGTATGTCCTCTTGGTCACTGAAAATTCAGGCTTCTAGCTTTATCCACAACGAAGTTACAGGGGGGTCGAAAGTGCCGTGAGTGGCTTCGAGAATAGGATGGTACGGCTGTGCTTTCTGCTCGACTTGGCGGGGCACTATCATGCCCCCAGATAAACACTTTAAATCAATATGCAATAAAACAAATACCGTAGGTCCGAGTTTGCAAACCAACTGGAAGATAAATGACTAAGTTGTGCAAATTACTTTCTAACCGTAGGATTTGCTCAGCATAACATTTTCGGCCCTTTATACAATAGGCACGGAAATGGCTTTACCTATAAGAAATTCATTCTTGTTAAAAATTAGGCGGTGAAAAACATGTTTACAGAGGTAAATTAATGTCAATATATACCGTACAAAGCAAGAGAAAAAATACACATTTGATTCAGTGGTATATTATTTAGTGCCAGCCTTGGCTAAATTGGCTCCCAGAGCAGGAATTTTTCTTCTTATTTATCTTCTAGAAGCGTAGCAATTATCGGCTACCCTAATAAGTCGTTGGTATTGCAATTAAGTTATGTTATTAAGTTGTTAAACTAAGAAATACATCTTCGTTCTCGACTCCTCTTACCTTATATCTTCTCTCATGTTATTACCTACAATGTCTGTCTGTGTTTTTCCAACTGTCAGTACGCATATGGCAATTTTTTGTTGTATTAATATTTTAGATATTCTTTTGTTTACCCATTATTTTCGACACCTTCTCATTTACGAGTCAGTCATCTAAAGCTAAGATTTTTGCAGCCTGTCGATTATCTTTCCCTTATCTGTAAAACAACAGAAGCAGTAAGTAATATTTCAACAACCTGATTTTTTGCTTTGCTGTATAAATGGACTTCCAGCCTGCCTGTCCTATGTTTATTCTGTCATATAGTCGCTACCTTTATTATTATTTTAAGTAGCTATTTTTATTTGTTAATTCTCTCTTCTACAACAAGTTTATTCTTTATTCTTCTTGATGACATTTTGCAAACTTTTTTAACATTCTGTTTATTTGTCTATATGTGCTTCTTGGTTTATTTTCTCTGAATATAACTTGAACAAAGTTAGAAAAAATAGACAACACCTACTTACAATTCTATTGATAGTAATTTTTTCCCAAAATTTCATTTCATATTTGTATAGTGACAACATGATGATAATCAAGTAACTGATAATTTACATATCCTCTTTACCCAACCGTTTCATTCCTAACATTACCGTTAAGATCATTCCATCTTTTGCAAATGACTTTATTCGGTCCATACATTTCTGTAGGAGAATACTAATCATAAACAAAGATTCTCTTGAGGATTTCTAAACCCAAATTTTATTCATATCTTTTTTCTTTAATTTCAAAATATCTTTCCCTTTTTTTAAGGGATAATTTAAATGCTAAGAGATGCCTATTAATATTACGTCCAGAAGTCAGGCTTGCTAGATAATAAACCTTTAATGGAAAGAAAGCAAGTGTACTTTCAGTAGGATTGTGCTAGTGTGCACTCCATCTTTACTATAAGAAACTGGTTACACGAAGAGTTTGGCAACCAGAGATAAGCCGAACTTCCCGGCCTGCCAGATCCCCGACCTGAGTTATTTCTCCCAACTGTCAAAAAACAAAAGAAATTTACCTCAATTGAAATAATTTTTAACTAGATAAAGAAATATTTAAGAAAAAAAACTGCGACTTTAATGTTTTTATGTAGATGCTTAAAACTTTGCAAGAGTTTAAATTAGATTCTAAATACTTTTTACTCTTTGAATTTTTTCGATATTCTGTCAATTAGCCCGACTTTTCATGATTCCATGAGGGTTTATTCGAATTTCCCGCCATATCAACCACGCCTGAAAAAGAAATGTGAATACTCAAATGATAAAAAAAATTATCATTTGAGTACTCAAATTTTGGCAACCAGTAGATAGGTTGCCAAACTCCTCGTGTAACCAGTTTCTTACAGCAGTGCTGGACTGGACACTAGCGCCATCCTGCTGAAAGTACACACGCCTTTTTTCCATTAAAGGATGATTCCACGGGACCACAAAAAATCTGTTGTCAATTTACTTTGACTACAATAGGTCTAGATTATGTTTTTTTTTGGGTCGCTGATCATAAATTCGAGGTCCGTTTTAGTCCATCACATCTGGATTTTGAATAAAATAGCCATAAAATTGGTAAAAATAAACTCAAAATGAGATTTTCCTCGTTTTAAAAGGCGTGGTTCCGGAATGATCAAATTCGCCATATACCTGCCACTTTTGTGGTCTACGGGTTGGTGCAAACTTCAATGTCCCAAGTATATTTTGACAGCGGCCATATGTTCTGCAGCTGTCAAGTGCCAAAATGACTTGACGAAGAGATTCTATATTGCTGGGAAAAACCCCATGATAGGATCGCTATTAGTAGACACACACCGCACACATACCGTTCCTGGGGAGCCTGAGGGACTTCCCTGTAGCAAGTGTGCTAGACCCATAAAAAAAAGATTTTTCCTAACAAAGAAGACCCGACATCATTCGAAGAGAACAGAATACTTATTTTCTGTCAGTCGATTGATGTTGAGCCTCGACTATGAAGTATTTTGATCCACACGTAAAATCCCAGGCCAACCCAACAATCAAATCTTGTAAATAAAGAAAAAGATAAGTGAGCAGTAAAGAAGCGTTAGTGGGGGACCCTATTAATATAGGATGTGATATTGACAGGTTATACTGCTCTGAATATATTGCTTGATAAAAGGTGCCAAGATCTTGAAAAATGAGGTGACTTTGTAAATATCAGATCTGAGGAAAACATAAGGTAGAGTGCTAGTGGTGTCCGTCATTTGATAGCTGTTAAAGTGCACTGATAACTGCTGATTAACATCGTTTAAATGAGGATCCTGACCAAAGCGGATGAAAAGATAATACATATTAGTGTTTCCAAAGGTATAGACTATTTTCATGGTCTTCGTAGATATCAGAACTGGAACAGGGCGCAATAAAATCATAAACTGTAGAATTCTTGTCAACGATATGTAATACTCCTACCATCTTGACAGTTCTCTTCGCTATCGCTAGCTATTGAATTACACTTAAGAGGTATCAAATATAAACTTATATGTAAAGACCATTACGAGAGCCACCAAGTTCACAAAGTATAAAGGAATTTAAAAAAAACAGAGTAATTCTGGCATCTTGATAATATTATTTGCCATTTCTTTCATGTCAAATAAGAATCGCAGCTACCAATAAACCTGCGTGGATGTCAGAACCATAACAGGGCGATAAAATCATAAGACATAGTGTTCTTGTTAACGATTTAGAAAATTCTCACGGGTTTGCAAGCTTTGTCCATCATTTGACAGCTGTTGAAATGCACTTGAGTACTCTCACTTAACATATTATGTCAAGCTCCTTACTATAACCAATCCAACCATTATAGTAACACGATTTTTTGACGGAATAGAATATTCGCATTGTTTTAACAATTTTATTCAACATTTGACGGCTCTCAAAGTAAACATCACAGATGTCAAAGTTAACTTGACAGCTGCCAAAGTAAATTTTACAACTGCTTAATGATATTTTGCATTCTCTCATCCTGATCAGAATCGCCTATAACATCAGGTAGCATGGTTGCATTAGCAATATATAATCTCTTCTTCGAGGTATTTTGGCATTTGACTGCTGCAAAACATATGGTCGCTGTCAAAACCTATTTCGGACATTGAAGTTATACCTGCAGACCCCAAAAGTGGCGGGTATATGACAAATTTGATCAATCCGGAATACCATGCCCTTTAAAACGATGAAAATATCATTTTTACCAATTTTATGGCTATTTTATGCAAAATTCAGATATGACTGACCAAAACGGACCTCGAATTCGTGATCAGCGACCCAAAAAACATAACTTAGACCTATTGATATCAAAGTAAATTGACAAAAAAATTTTTTTGTGGTCCTATGTTATCTAGAAAGCCTGACCTTTGGATGTAATATTAGGTACCTCTCAGCATTTAAATTAACCCCTAAAAGAAGGGAAGAATTTTTTGAAATTAAAGAAAAAAGATATGAATAAAATTTGAGTTTAGAAATCCTCAAGAGAAACTTTATTTATGATTAGTATTCTCCTACAGAAATGTATGGACCGAATATGGTCATATTTCGATTCTATTCAAAATTTTAACCATTTTTAGTAATCTACTTTGTAACTATATTCATTTGTGTTCAAGATATTTAGATTTAAAAGTGATTTTTTGTTTTTAACTTCTGAGCGGTACATTTTAAAATATACTGGTAGTTTTATTCCCCATTCCAAGAATATCAAATTTCGATTGAACCGTAGGTGACGAAACACAAAATTCTCCCGGTTAACACAAGTTGACATTTTTAAATATAGGATGGAAAACTGACCGAAAATTAGATTGCATCTGTGCTAAGGTTTATCTCCATCAGTTAAGCAACCGACTCTCAACATATGTGTTTCTGAAGAATTAGTCTGATTAACAAGACATCTTTACTGAGAAATTCCAAGGTCTAATTTGACCTAAAATCAATTAGATTAACGAAAACATTAACTTTAACATATGAACTACTCTCGCTACTCCAGTTCAGTATGTATCGCTGTTACCAAAATAATACAACAATTTAAAAAAAAAAAATTAGTTGGTCACCTAATTTCGTTTAAATCTAATATGCCCACTTATCTTTTTATTTACTCGATTAGGCTAGGAATTTTCCCTGATTCATATGTACCATATAAATATACATCTCTGATCCTTTGGTCACCAAAAACCTGCCAGAAGTTGAGCGCGGTATTGGTGTTGTACGTAACCATGCTAAGTTGTACTTGGCAAGAATAATGAAGTGATTTTCCTTGGTGGTATTTGGGCCAGTGAAAATGCTTCTGTTATGTCCAAGACCTGTCAAAAACTGTAATAAAAAAATGTCTCTTTGTTTCGAGCTAGTCCTAGTAATTAATGTAGCTATTTACCAAGTGTTAAAGAATATGGAAGTGATGTAATTGGTTCCGAATAGGATTAGCGGTACGATCATGATTTATTTAGGGTTTAGGGTTACTTGTCCAACATGGCCCTGTATTTTACAGGAATCGTCGAAAGTTTCACTACTAGTGAAAATATTTTTGCTGCCTATTAATGTACTAAAATTATGTAGTCGAATTTAAGGTACGTTATGTAATCATAAAGGAAACCATGATTTATCATCTGAGGAAAGCTGTAGAAGCTATTATTTCAGACTTATTTGTTGTATAATACTGTATTGCTGTTACGATTTTATTATTGAACAGCTACGACATCTTACACAAACAAAAAATTGAACATAAATAGTAAATATTTAAACATATATTGGATATCCCTTCTATAATATATATAAAATGCAACGTCTCTCTGTCTGTCTGTCTGTCTGTCTGTCCGTTAGTGCGCTTATCACTGGAGAACCACTTATCCGATTTACGTACTTTTTTTTTTAAAAGATACATATGTTCTCTGGCCAGATTATAGGCTATATTTTATTACGATAGGTAGCATAAGAAATGAGCAGTGACGATAATAGTGAATGAAGTCGAAAAAAAGTTTGCCGCTAGCGCGTTCCCTTGCATATATAGCCTAAACTATTAAATATGGAACAATATTATGTAGCAGAGAATATCCATAATCTATAATCTATAATATATATAAAACGCAATGTCTCTCTGTCTGTCTGTCTGTCCATTAGTGCATTTATCACGCGAGAATTACTTATCCGATTTACGTGTATTTTTTTTAAATTCATACATATATTCTTTGGCCAGGCTATATAATAATAATAATAATAATCTATATCTATAATATATATAAAATGTAACGTCTCTCTGTCTGTCTGTCTGTCCGTTAGTGCACTTATCCCTCGAGAACCATTTATCCGATTTACGTGATTTTTTAACTTCATACATATGTTCTCTGACCAGGTTATAGATATATATTTTATTACATCTATAATATATATAAAATGCAACTTATCTCTGTCTGTTTGTCTGTCCATTAGTGCGCTTATCACTGGAGAACCACTTATCCGATTTACGTACTTTTTTTTTTAAACATACATATGTTCTCTGGCCAGGTTACAAGCTATATTTTATTACGATAGGTAGCATAAGGAATGAGCAGTGACGATAATAGTGAATGAAGTCGGAAAAAAGTTTGTCGCTAGCCCGTTCTCTTGCAATACACAGCCTAAACCATTAAATATGGAACAATATTATGTAGCAGAGAATATTTATAATATATATAAAATGCAACGTCTCTCTCTGTCTGTTTGTCCGTTTGTGCGCTTATCACTGGAGAACCACTTATCCGATTTACGTGCTTTTTTTTAAACATGATAAACCATTAAATATGGAACAATATGATGTAGCAAAGAATATCTAATATATATATAAAATGCAACGTTTCTCTGTCTGTCCGTTAGTGCGCTTATCACTGGAGAACCACTTATCCGATTTACGTGCTTTTTTTTTTAAATATACATATGTTCTCTGGCCAGGTTATAGGATATATTTTATTATGTTAGGTGACATAAGGAATAAGCAGTGACGATAATAGTGAATCAAGTCGAAAACTTTGCCGCTAGCGCGTTCTCTTGCAATAAACTGCCTAAAGCATTAAATATGGAACAATATCATGTAGCAAAGAATATAATATATATAAAATGCAACGTTTCTCTATCTGTCTGTCTGTCCGTTAGTGCGCTTATCACTCGAGAACCGATTTACGTGTTTTTATAAATTTATACATATGTTCTATATAATTCGATATAAGCCTAGATAATGGGAGATAAAGTGAGATAATGGGAGATAAGTGTAAATAATGGAAGATAAGGAGAAATAATGGGAGATAAGCAGTCTAGATAATGAGAGTTATGGTGAGATAATGGGAGATAAGGAGAAATAATGGGAGATAAGGAGAAATATTGCGAGATAAATCGAGATAAGCCTAGATAATGGGAGATAAGGTGAGATAATGAAAGATAAGGAGAAGTAATGGGAGATAAGGAGAAATAATGGAGATGAGCAGAGATAAGCTCAGATAATGGAAATTATTTAAAGATAATGGCAGATAAGGGGAAATAATGGGAGATGAGCAGAGATAAGCTCAGATAATGGAAATTATTTAAAGATAATGGCAGATAAGGGGAAATAATGGGAGATAAGGGGAAATAATGACAGATATTTTACTACGTTAGGTAACATAAGGAATAAGCAGTGACGATAGTAGTGAATCAAGTCCACACGAGCGGAGCCGCGGGCACTGCTAGTAGTAGATAAAATAAACGTTTCTACGAACTAATTTTGATGAAACATGCTGTATATTAATCCTTTCTAATAAAATAAGTTATACAGATTTTTTTATATTTATTACATTTTTCTCTAAATGCAATTTACGGATTCAAGTATGAAGCATTTTCATAATTTAATACAACTTACTGGTTTCTGCCACTTTCCATTAATTTGTCTACTTTAATATATTTATTTTATCTAAAATCACATACTAAAGTGTTTGTTACAAATTTGATATTTGCCTTCTTAAGTTTTTCTGCGAAATTATTTATTATTTCAACTTTAAAGAGAAATAATCTATATCTCATAAAATAAATATTTATACTTCCAGAAAATAAATTGCTTTCCTTAAGATGAACTTTAAAATATTTTCTGTGCTTGTCGAGAAAAAGCAAACCGTAAGAAACTTTTCATAAAACTTTTTTAAATCTAGATTTGAAACTTTCTCATATCGCAACTAACAAAAGATTTATATCCACTTAGAAAGTTAACTAGAATTTATCTCTAGGGCTCTCAATTTATATGAATATGCGCGAAAAGTTGGGTTAGAAGTAGTTTTATAAAGTAATCCTACAAAATTGTAAGCATTGAAGTATTTGAAACCCGAACTGAAATATGTTAAAAAACGTATTGTTTAGCTTTAATTGGAATAGTACAATTTAACGAATGAAGAGAACAGAGCCAATTCTCTTGTTGAAATTTGAGCATGAGCTGTCGAATATTATACTCAAATTAAAACATTCTAAAGGCCGTATAAAACTAACTGTGTACTACAGTTGTCTAAAGACCGCTAGTGGAAGTACAGGGTAAGTCAACGATAGAGTAAAGTTCATTATCTCATTTGTTGCGGGAATGACGAAAAAATGTTGAATACAATAGTTTTAGGGAATGTTAAGGTGCACAGCTTAAAATTAGTTTTGAGTTTACAGGGTACTTCAAAAAGTGTGGTTGATATAACGTTTGTTTTTTTAAATCCTATTTTCTATTTTATTTTTAAATTCTGCGTAAAATTTTATAACTTTTTTATTAATAATGTTATATACCTAAACCTAGTAGTTTCTCTAATATTCAATTTACTAGTTTTCAGCTTGGAAAAAATTGCCAGTAGCGCCATTGTTTCTTAAGGTAGAAAACTCATAATTGGTACGAGCGTTCTATAGAGATGAAAAAAAAGATATATGTAAAGAAATTTGAGTTAGATGCTACAGGATGTTCAAAATAAATTTATACATTTCGACTATTTTAAATTGAAAAATCTCAATTTTTTTAAATGGCACACCCTGTATATTATTATTTTTTCTGATAGATTTTACAAAACCATCCAACTTTTATTAAGTATGCCATATACCTATTTTAATAGTTTTCGATTTATCTTGAATTTTTCAATTTTTACCCTTGTTTTAATACAATTACGCTATAACATCATACTTGCCAAGACAAAACAAAAATGTAGGTATTGTCAAATTTTGCCATATCTATTAAGCAAGTAAAACTAGTTTAATTTGTTGTAGTAAGTGACGTATAAAGGTAACAGTTATGGATTTTCCTAAAAATCAATTAATTGATATGGTTTATATACTGCGCGAGGCGGGAAAAAATTGTCTTTTGGCAGTAAGGCTTTACGGAGCGAAGTACCTAATAGACGTATACCATCTAGAAAATCTTTTCAGTGCCTAATGAAACGGTTTGATGGTAGTGGTAGCGTTGAGTATACGAAACGGAAAGTAGTAAACCAGAATGCTACCAGTGAGGAAAAAGAAATGGAGATTTTACTTCATGTTGAAGATAATCCCCAGGTCAGCAGCCGTCAACTAGCTGACTTATCTGACACATCCTAATCTACGGCTAATCGCACCACGAGTATCATCCCTTTCATATGGAACTACACCAAGAACTTCAAGACCGTGATTTTGAACGGCGAGTAAACTTTTTTACCACCACGAATGGAGCAATAGAGGCCGTCCAAATTTGTTATCCAAAATAATGTTTTCTGATGAAGCCACTTTTCGTACTAATGGAGCAGTTAACAGCCATCACATGCATTATTATTCAACAGTTAATCCATTTTGGGTCCGGGGAGTTCAAAACCAAAACCACTGGTCACCTTATGTGTGGCGTGGAATATTAAATTTTCGAATTATTGGTCCATATTTTTTCCGCGAACTGCTTAACGAGCCTAGATATCTAAATTTTAGGCAAAACGAATTACCCCAGCTTCTTGAAGAAGTTGATAACTTTGAAAGGGAACAAATGTAGATTTAACAAGACGGAGCTCCTGCTCATTACCACCGGGAACTTCGGAAATTTTTAAACGATCATTACCCATAAAAATGGATCGGCAGACCTTTAGACTTCTTTTTGTGAGGTTACATTAAAGATCGTGTTTATGTGAATCCCCCTACAACACCAGTAGATATGGAAAATAGGATACGGGTTACGTGCAGGACAATAACGCCCTTTATGATAAGGAAAGTAAAAGAAAATATAGTAAAACGACTATACATCTGTATTCAAGCAGACGGGCATATTTTTGAACATTTATTACGTCATAATAATTAATCATTAGATACGTTAAACTACATTAAAACTATTATTAACTATTTGTTTATTTTTAGTGTTCCGTACGGAACACTTATAAGATCACTTCGGTGTCTGTCTGTCTGTCTGTCTGTCTGTCTGTCTGTCTGTCTGTCTGTCTGTCTGTCTGTCACACCCCGATTTTCTCCGAAACTATGTGACATGGAAAGGCGAAATTTGGTAATAATATAGGAATTGATGGCCTCATCAGAGCCATGTAGTTTTGAGAATTAAATTTTGACTTAAGGGGTTAGTTTTGGAGGGTGAAGTCGGAAGTGAAAAAAAAATTTTTTTACTAGGTCATCGAGTGTGGTGTCAAATGAAAGCTTGTGAAAACACTAGTAAAAAATATATATATAATATTATACTTGCGCGCACTTTTCTTTGTATTATTTTTAAAAATTAGCGAAAAATCGCTGTCCCGGGCCTTATCTCGAAAAGTACTTATCAAAAAATTTCGAAAAAATTCTGGAATATTCTCCATGGGGTATAGATTGAACGAAAATTATCACGAGTGCATTACCTTTAATAATTTATATGGGATATAAAAAAAACAAAAATTTCAAGGTCATCAGATTTCAGTAAAGATTGTAAACAAACTTTGTTGAAAAAACTCATTTGGGGTATTCACTGATCATTTTATACCACCGTAACATAAATTTTGACTTAAGGGGTTCGTTTTGAGGGGTGAAATCGGAAGTGAAAAAAAATTTTTTTTACTAGGTCATCGAGTGTGGTGTCAAATGAAAGCTTGTGAAAACATGAGTAAAAAATATATATATAACGTAATACTTGCGCACACTTTTCTTCGTATTACTTTTAAAAAATCGCTGTCCCCTACCTTATCTCGAAAAGTACTGATCAAAAAATTTTGAAAAAATTCTGGAATATTCTCCACAGGGTATAGATTGAACGAAAATTATCACGAGTGCATTACCTTCAATAATTTATTTGGTATATAAAAAAAAAACAAAATTTCAAGGTCACTAGTTTTCAGTAAAGATTGGAAACAAACTTTGTTGAAAACTCATTTGGGGTGTGTTTTGTGACGTCACTGATCATTTTATACCACCTTAACAAAAAATTTTATTTTAAAAACAATCAACGTACGGAACACTAATTGTGCAAGTTCAACTTGCACTTGACCGGTTTTTTTTTTCACAATAGTACGCTATTGCATTAAAAACAAGGGTAAAATTGAAAAATTTAAAATAAATCGAAAACTATTAGAAATAAGTATATGACATACAGTAATGACATACAGTAATAATGTACAGGGTGTGCCATTTAAAAAATCTGAGATTTTTCAATTTAAAATAGTCGAATGTATAATTTATTTTGAACACCCTGTAGTATCTAACTCAAATTTTCTTTACATATATCTTTTGTTCATCTCTATAGAATGCCCCTACCAATTATGAGTATTCCATCTTCAGAAAAAATGGCGCTACTGGCAATTTTTTACAATACTGAAAACACGGATTTTTTTAAAACATTGAAATATTAGAAAAACTACTAGGTTTAGGTATATAACATTATTAATAAAAAAGTTATAAAATTTTACGCAGAATTTAAAAATAAATTAGAAAATAAGATGTTATATCGGCCACACTTTTTTGAAGTATACTCAAAAATGATTTTAAACTGTGCACCTTAACATTCCCTAAAACTATTGTATTTAATATTTTTTTCGTCATTCCCGAAACAAATGAGATAATGAACTTTACTCTATCGTTGACTCACCCTGTACAGTCACTCCTGGCTATATTAAATATATTGCAATATTAAGTTCGAAATAAACTTGCTATAGTTTATAAATACAATGCCATACATACTGGCATTACAGGCAAACTTAAAAATTAATATTTTAAAATTATGCACAGGTTTATTAATTATAAATGAACCTACCTTCTGACCAGGTTATTTGAAATGCAAAAACGTTACATACGGAAGTTCTAGTGTATTTAGAAAATTTTTTACGGAATTAAAATAAAAACAGTCTCGCATCGCGAATTAGATATATGACACAAACTTCATATTTTTAGTGTTCCGTAGGGAACACTTATAAGATCACTTCGGTGTCCGTTTATCTGTCTGTCTGTCACACCCGATTTTCTCCGAAACTAGTTGACATAGAAAGTTGAAATTTGTCACTAATATATCAGAGCCGTGTAGTTTTGAGAGTTAATTTTGACTTAAGGAGTTAGTTTTGGGGGGTGAAATCGGAAGTGAATTTTTTTTTTACCAGTTATCGAGTGGGGTGTCAAATAAAAAATATATATATAATGTAATACTTGCACACAATTCTCTTTGTATTATTTTTTTAAAAAAAAATGCGAAAAATCGCTGTCCCGCCACCTTATCTCGAAAAGTACTAATCAAAAAATTTTGAAAAAATTCTGGAATTTTGCCTACAGGATGTAGATTGAACGAAAATTATCATGAGTACATTACCTTTAATAATTTATCTGGTATATAAAAAAAAATTCACTAAAGATCGGAAGAAGATTCATTTGGGATGTGTTTTGTGAAGTCATTGATCATTTTATAGTTCCGTAACGAAAATTTTCATTTTTAAAGCAATCAACGTGCGGAACACTAATTGCACAAGTCCAACTTGCACTTGACCGGTTATTTAAAATGGAATAGCCTGTGAATTATTTCTTATTTTTATAAAACTCTTAATTTTAGACAAGCTAACATATATTTTTAGGGTGCTATTTTGCAAAATCAGTAAGAAAAAATAATATTTATTAAAAGTGATCATAAAAAGGTAGTCACAATGGGAATATACAAGACTTTTTGGATAGCAAAGAAAAATTTCTAGCTTCAATAGAGTTCCAAGAATATACATACACCCACATCTTCACTAAAGCCACGTTGAAATAAAAGAAAATAATATTACAAAGAAGACTACTAGAAACTTAGAACAAAAAAAAAAAATATAAAAAAGGAGTTCATTTGATTCTAAATATGATTATGATAAAAACTTTTGCTTCGGTGGGGGAGCGGGATAGACTATCTCCCCCGGTACGTTCTGCCTGTCGTAGGAAGCGACTTAAAGAACAACCTAGATGGTAGATGCCCAGATCCCACCAGCATCGCCCGATGTGATACCATCGCATCGGGTTAGGCTGCGTGAAGTTGCTCAACGTTTCGTGGCTGTGCCGATGTCCCGGACTGTGGGATCAAATAGCATGATGAGGCACCTGGATACAAAAAATTCCGGAGGTAAAATAGCCCCCCGTTCGGATTTCCTGGTGAGAGCTAGTTCAGGGTCGTCGACATGCAGAGATCAGAATTTTAAAATAGATTTTTGCAACATACGGGCTTTAAACTCGAACATAAATTCAGTGCACCAACACGTGCAATAAAATAAACCTCATGTACTCGCTCTCTGTGAAACCAAGGTCAGTTCATCGACTAGCACAGTCAACTATCTTTATCCTGGGTACGACTTCTATTCCAGATTTAGGCGTAACTTTGGAATCTGTTTTTTTGTCAGAAGCGACCTCTCTTGCCAACTAGAAGAGGCTCTGGAGCCCCCAAACTTTGACGTTATGTGGTTAAAAATAACGACTCAACCAACCACAAGGTTCATTTGTATCCTCTATCTTATTACAAATTAACTATCCAAGTGCCGAAATTGCCGTCCTGGGCGACTTTAATGTCCACAACATCAACTGGCTTAAATATTCAAATACTACCGACAAACAAGGTCGTGAAGCCGAATCATTTTCAATCAGTTGTGGCTTAACTCAGCTTATTGACGAACCAACACGGATCCCTGATCGAGACGGGGAGTTCGCCAGTCTTCTTGATCTGTTTTTAACAACCAATCCAGAGATTTACACGGTCAGCGTAAATCCGCTGTTAGATTCTTCTGACCAAAAACTACTTTCGACATTGAAGACAGGAGATCTTCTGAGTTATGTCACACATGTTTGGAACAACCCAATTGAACACTTTGGAGGATCTTGAGCGGTGGCTCTTGACATGTCCAAGACATTCGACTGTGTTTGGCACGATGGGCTGTTAGCTAAGCTACGCTCTTATGGTATGTCTGAAAAGTTCTGTTTGTGGCTCTCTTGTTTCCTCAGAAAGCGTTTTTTACGAGTATCAGTCGACAGATTTCTTTCTGACACCGTCACCACTAACGCCGGTATACCCCAAGGCTCCATACTGTCTCCTACTCTCTTCTCATTTACATTAACGATCTGCTGGAAAAGACCGAGAATCCAATCTACAGCTTTGCAGATGACAGTACGCTTATCTCTTCTTTCACTTTGAACGCTCAGACATCGACTACTACGAATATCTGCAGACAGCAGGAAATCATTCAACTTAACAAAGACTTAGAAGAAATTCTATCTTGGGGTGACAGTAAGCAAGTGGAATTTAACGGTACAAAAACCCAGGCGGCAGTTTTTTCTAAAAAAGTTAACGTTGCTGAACCCGGCGTAGTTATGTCGGGGCACTCCATTCCTCTAACATCGTCACTGAATTTGTTGGGCGTTAATTTGGGAGCAAATATGTCCTGGCATGAAATATGTTGCAGGCATAGCAAGGAAAGCTTCTCAAAAGTTGGGAATATTATTTCGAACCAGAAAGCTTTACACTCCACAACAACTGTTAATCCTTTACAAAGCTCAAATTCGACCAACTATGGAATACTGCTCCCATGTTTGGGACTCCGCTCCCAAACATACACTGCATTTGTTTGGATTCTATTCAGAGAAGAGCTGTTCGTCTGATTGGAGACCCGGAACTGATCGGCGGCCTTGATTCGCTGGCGCATCGAAGAATGGTTGGCGACTTGAGCCTATTCTGCAAGTATTTTCATGGGAAATGTTCGAAGACGTGGCCCGCTTAATTCCTCCCAAAGCGGTGCATGTAAGAAGTACACGTCACGCGGATACTTCACATCCGTATGAGGTTCAGCTTGTTACTCCTCGTACAACGCCTTTCAAGCAGTCTTTTATATGGAGAACATGTTCCCTTTGGAATAATTTGCCTAGGACTGTGTTTTCCACCGAGTACAATTTACAGCGATTCAAGAACAACGTGAATCGCTTTCTCTCCGCACACGTGTCGCTCCTGTAGCGCTTTAGGGACTTCCCTGCAGAACGTGCGCTAAACCCATAAAAATAAGTATAAATAAATAAATTAATAAATAAATTTTGGGTATGCTAAATCCTCAACATATCCCTCGTTCTGTTCAATACCCTTTCTACCCTTTATCATTTAAAACTACGGCCTTCTGTATAATTTTTTGCCTTAGATGATTTACTGTCAAGTCTCTTTCACTCTTTAATTTATAGTTTAAATAGCCCCGTGAAAAGGAGCACAACACAATTAAATCTGGGCTATTGGTAGCCACCTTGATCTTCCAAATCTGCAAATCTAAAGAGAAAGTTTATTTTAAACATTAGTTACTACAACAATATTGTGTGATGGAGTGTTGTCCGGCTATCAGATTATTTCTTTTTGTCATGAGGTACTATTCCATTATTATTTCCAAATATGTTGTCTCATTTACAGGTCTATAAAACCAAAAAATTGACTTGTTTGTAATGAACATTAACTTAACCAACAATTAAAAATAAAGTGTGGCATCTCAAGTTTCATTGTTAGCATGTTAAATCAAAAAGAAACTTGCAAATTTCTAATTTGATTTTTAAGTTATAAGACGTAATGGAAATACGTATCATTTAATGATTTTCGTGCAAAACTCATAGTGGTACTAGCCTGTAATATCGATTTAGCTTACGATAACATATAGTTTTTTTTTATTAACATTTATATTGGTAGAATTGTTATTACATTTTTTAGTGTTCCATACGGAACACTTATAAGATTACTTCGGTGTCAGTCTGTCTATCACACCCGATTTTTTCCGAAACTATTTGACATAAAAAGTTGAAATTTGGACTAATATAGGAATTGATGGTCTCATCAGACCTGTGTAGTTTTGAAAGTTAAATTTTGACTAAAATCGGAAATGAAAAAAAAAATTTTACCAGGTCATCGAGTGGGATGTCAAATGAAAGCTTGTAAAAACACGGATTCAAAAATATATATAATGTAACACTTAAGCACATTTTTTTTTGTATTATTTTTAAAATGGCTTGTTGTTGTTTGTAAATTTAGTGAAATTTTGACAAATGGCCTTAGCGACTCACCAAAAAGACCTGGAATTGCTGAGGCAGGTAGAAAATTTGTTTTTAATTTTTTTGATTGTGAGCCTCCTTAGTTTCGCCGATAATTTCTTTGTATCTGTTCTGGGTACGAACAAAGAAATTTTATGTCGTTACCATTTTCTCGCCATTGTCGGTAGGTAAGATGTTGAGATGCAACAGCTTCCATGCATTTTCAGTCATATATATATATATATATATATATATATATATATATATATATATATATATATATAATATATATATATATATATATATATATATATATATATATATATATATATATATATATATATATATATATATATATATATATATATACAGGTGTACAAGTATGAAATGCGGATTTCAGACAACAGATGGTGCACCAACGCAGTTTGTGCTATAAAGATTTGACACTGCGCCATTTTGTTGTATCATCAACAAGTGTCAGACGCTCACGAGTGATAAATTGGAAAAGTGTGTGCATAGTGTTGTATTCAATATGTCGAAATTTATACCGAACAAAGAGCATTCGCGGACAGCATTAATTTTTTGTTTTCATTTGAAGAAAACTGCTGTTGAATCATACCGATTACTTCGAGAAGCTTATGGTGAACATGCTCCATCGCAAGATACATGTGAACGATGGTTTCGGCGTTTCAAAGTGGTGACTTCGATGTTGGAGACAAGGAACGTGGAAAACCGCCAAAAAAATACGAAGATGTGGAATTGCAAGCATTGTTGGACGAAGATGATTCGCAAACACAAAAACAACTCACCGAGCAATTGGACGTTAGTCAGCAAGCTGTTTCTAATCGGCTACGAGAGATGGGAAAGATTCAGAAGACGGTAGATGGGTACCTCATGAGTTGAACGACAGGCAAATGAAAAAGCGCAAAAACACGTGTGACATTTTGCTCGCTCGGTACAAAAGGAAGTTGTTTTTGCATCGTATAGTTACAGGGAATGAAAAGTGAATTTATTTTGAGAATCCCAAGCGCGTAAACCCAGGCGCACCAACCACACCGACCGCATGCTCTGTGTTTGGTGAGACCGGAGGGGCGTGATCTATTATGAGCTGTTAAAACCTGGGAAAAACGGTTAATAGTAAACGTTACCAATAACAATTGACCGATTTGAACTGTTCGCTGCTTGAAAATAGGCCAGAATACCGAAAGAGGCAACACAGAGTCATTTTTCTTCATGACAATGCTCCATCACATACGGCAAAACCAGTTCGCGACACGGTGGAAGCACTCAGCTGAGAAGTTCTACCCCATGCGGCTTACTCACCAGACTTGGCTCCTTCCGATTACCACTTGTTTGCATCGATGAGTCACGCACTTGCTGAGCAGCGCTTTGGTTCGTACGAAGATGTGAAAAAATTACTCGATGAATGGTTCGCAGCAAAAGGGGAAGATTTTTACTGGCGTGGTATTCACAAATTGTCCGAAAGATGGGAAAAAATGTATAACAAGCGATGAAGCATACTTTGAATAAAGCACTTTTTATCATTCTTCCGATTTTAAGATGTTTTTTCAGAAAAAAAAATCCGCAAATCATACTCATACTTGTACTGGGGTATATATATATATATATATATATATATATATATATATATATATATATATATATATAATACGTCAACTTACTTAAAAATAAATATATAATTAAATCGTTTAAGTAACGCCTTTCATATGCCGTCAATGGTATTTAGATAAGACTACCCGTTGCATGCAGGACTACAATGTTGCCTTCTTCTAAAATTTCCATCCAGCGGGTCCGCCAAAATTCGTGTCAGATGATTGACTCCTTACCTTTATGTTACCTCTTAACTTACTTTCTTGAAGCTACGTAACTCGCAAGTTCTGGACCTGTATGAGCATGCCACCTGTAGTGTATATAAATAACTAAAAATGTATATTTATACTTATTTACCTCAGATAACTTCGTCATTGACAAGTATTTGTCTTGGTAGCAAAAGGGAGTATATGGAACGCCCATTTTGATGGAATGTTTGCTAATAACAATATTTAATAAATTAGAGAACAGTGTATGTAACCTAAGATTAATATTTATTACTCCAATTTTGAAACTTATTAGTTATTCGATAACAGACTTATTTTTCTGAACCAAAAAACATGAATATACCGTATACAATTGCAAATCACATGAACCGCAAAGCCACAATTTGAGAATGCCAAAATTAAATATTTGCCCATACAAACCGAAACTATAAAGTTACTAAAATCAGGCAAAACTAAAACGTAGTTAAAAATCAGAGCGAATCGAATTTGCTAAAAAAAAGGAGGTAAAACACTGCAAGCGTAACCGATATTTACAAAAACTGCTTGTCTGTGCAAAATTGTGAACATTCAGCTTGTTAGGAATTTGATAAAGCTTGAAAAAAGTAATTACCCAAACCGAACGGGTTTCTCGTTTACAAATATCGAGATTTTTTAATTATTCCATGCTGATCAGGACCTACTACAAATTAATAAACTGCTCGATAGATGATACGTACCCACCGATGAAAAAATTCACTAAAACTAGAAAATAATTTTTTTGCTAAATCAACAGCGATGCAAATTTCGTTTCCAGCATTTCACAGAACTGTTGAGATATTGCGGCGTTTTAATAATACAGAGGAGGAAAAAAAGCTGTACAAAATATACATTCATATTTAGAATTTTTAGGTTGTAGCAGTTCTCTTTTGGAATATTTAAATTCGCTTTTATATCTTTTTTTTTTCATCTGTATTAGAAATGCTTTTTATGCAGCAGTGATAAAATTCGCTAATTGCCTGAAGATAACCGTATCAAGAAAAATATAACAACCATTTTTTAATTAACGAGTCAAAATGGAGACAATACGCACCAAATTTTTACCCAAATCCATTTTCTGGCCGAAATTTGAATTCTCTAGCGACCTGTCTGAGCGGATTGTTGATTATTGACCATAATTTGAACTCATTTTTCACTATAGTTTTTAGCCATTTACACCAAGAACATCAAACCTATTAGCGAAGTTCGGCACATTAGGTTATGTTAAATTAAGGTTCGCTACATTAGGTTTAGGTTTGGAGTTCACTTCACTAGGTTATGTTAGGCTAGGTCTTCGCTATATTAGGTTATGTTAGCTTTGGTCTTCTCTATATTAGGTTATGTTAGGTTTGGAGTTCCTGGTTTAAAAGCCTGAAATTAAGGAAACGTTAATCTGATCCTTTTTTCTCTTTGTATAGCGTTATGATGGGTTTGATGTTCTTAGCGCAAATAACTCAAACTATATTTTTTGCCAACCCAAGCAGATTGATAGAGAAATCAACAACAGAGGTTATAAAAAAAATTATTTTAATTCCTTGAAAATTGCGTGACTGAGACTCATTTTATTGCCTAAAAAGGTGTTTTTGGAAAAAAATCAATACATATTGATAAATTAATAAAAAAAACATGATAAATAATCAAAAAGCCGCTCAGACAGATTGATAGAGAAATCAAAAATGAAGATTTAAAAAAATATATTGAGATTCCTTAAAAATTGCAACCAGAAAATGAATTTGGATAAACATAACATATTGGCGCGTGCGGCGCAGAAATTGATTACGATAATATTAAAAAATTATGTACAATTTTACCTTTTAATTTAAATGTTGTCTGCATTAATTAAAGAGGAAGAGTAATGTTTCGAAGTCCAAAAATACTTAAACACCTCTCAAATAGTCATTATAAACAGGTAATAAAAAAAGAAAACCAAATTCGATCAGTAACAAGACGCTTAGTTTGAAATTTGTATTTTCTTATAAGAAATCAAATTAATTACTGTGACTTAAAATACTTGCCAAAATACAAAAGGGCTAAAATTCTCATTCAGATTTAAATATCGGTCTTAAATTTAACGTAATATTTTTAGAAATGCCCATTAAGAACGCCATTATTAAAAAAATGATTTGAAGACATGTTTATCAAACAAAAAAGAAAAGATCAAGCAGCTCAAGATATACCTAAGATTATATGCTATATTAACATTTTTGAAAAAACATGTCTTAACTGGGCCAAAAATATCTAAGCAGAAATAATACTTTCGTATACAGGGTGTCCCAGTATTCCGTGTACATAGAGTTACTGTGGATTTCTGAGAGGAAAATGTAACCATTTAACCCAACTTATCTTAATCCAAAAATTCGTCCGCCGTGTATATTACTTTCTTTGCTAAAAAAAGAGTTGTGTTCGTGATTTTCGCATTTCTTCATGTCTCAGGATACCTAGATCACATAAAATATAATTTGCCTTTTCCTTGATTCTGTTGACCTGTCTGTTGGCGTCATACCTCTCAAATGAACTGACATATTAATTTCAAATTTGGTGCGTACTTGAAGTAGGAACGTACAGTATAATTTTTATGCGATTTATTTCTCATTTTCTATCTAATTTGAAAGGCAGATAAGCAATTACAAGAAAAATATTATTTCAAAATATGAAAAAAAAATGTAATTCAGCAGTTCTTCAGAAGTTGAAAATTAAAAAATTATGTTCATTTCAATCTTGTTATAATTTTAGTAAACTATCTGTGCACTTCAAATGACGATTTAATCGATTGAAGATTAAACACATACTAGTTCATCGAACTGAACGGTTTCAGACTAACAACAAAAATGCAGCTGTATAACGTTACCCTGTCTAGACTGGAGCCACAGTGCCATGTCACAAGAGAGCATATAAAATGAGTCAAGTGTGACAGTACTAGAAAGGTTTGATATAATTCATATTTTTAGAGCTATTGACAATTTTGAAATAATAATTCGTCATTGAGAATCTTTTCCACAGTGAATCTTTTTATTGTCCATTGCAAGTATTACAAACAAGTTTTATACTTGTTATTAACAAATTATACAATTGCTTGTCGACGCTTGTTCACAGCAACTTGTAATTATAAAAGTTTCACTCTTAAAATTGTTATCTACAAAACTTCGAGTCTTTCTGAAACAAGCCAATGATACTAGAGGAAAATTGAAATTTTACGCATACTTCGTAACCTAAACTGAAACCAATAGATACCGTAACCAGTTTTTATGACCGTTTTATGCTATACAAAGCAATATAATTTATTTTATCATACAAGTAGTTCCCATGAGTAAATTAGTTTTATTTGATGCTTCAGGTTTAAATAGTTGTGACCTGTGAACTGCTAAATAATAATGTTTATGATAATACTCAAAAAGATTATGTTCAAAATTCTAAATTATTTAATATCTAAACTTTGTGGTTAAGCCCCATTCAAAATATACTGACCTCAGCTGATCTACACGCCATTTTTATTAGATTTTTTAGTGTTCCGTACAGAACACTTATGGGATCACTGCGGTGTCCGTCTTTCACACCTGATTTCCTCCGAAACTATTTAACATTTAAAGTTAAAATTTAGGACAAATATGGGAATTGATGGCCTAATTAGAGCCGTAGTTGAAAGTTAAATTTTGGGGGCTAACCCTTTCTAAGATCATCGAGTGGAGTGTTAAATGAAAGCTTGTGAAAACATGAGTTCAAAAATATATATTAGGTAATACTTGCGCACACTTTTCTCTGAATTATTTTTAAAAAATGGCCAAAAATCTCTGTCTCCCACCTTATCTCGAAAAATACTGTTCGAAAAATTTTGAAAAAATTCTGGAATATTCTTCATAGAGTGTAAATTGAGCGAAAAGTATCACGAGTGCATTACGTTTGATAACACAGCCCCACAAAAAAAAAGTGGGGTATACTTTTGATGCGATATATCAGGTCCGTAGTATTTTTGCCCGCTGATCGCGAATCTGACGTCAGAATATCGCCATCACATCTCAATTTTTTTCTAACCTCAAAAAATAGGTAAAAATTAGTAAAAATTAAGAAAAATATACTCCTAAAAAATTGATTCAAGCTTTTTCATGAATCCAAAGATGTATTAATATGTATCTGGACACGCTAAGCTAATATTCATCGGTTGGATTGAGCCATACAGTTCTGTTTTCTTTCTAACCTCAATAAATCAGACAGATATAGTGCTTCTCGAATGCAAAAACGAATTCAAATTAAAATTCAACCGATCCTTACCAAATTTGGTACACGGGGATTTTTTGGGTCGCTGATCACGAATCTGAGGTTGGATTTGCAAAATTCAAGATGGCAGATGTTTTCGCGCCATTTTGAACGCCGAGAAAATTCATCGGTCGATTTTTATTCTTCTACCTGCATCCAGGGCACCTCCACGTGGTGACGGTGGGCAACGGTGTTACTCCACTAGCCGGCAGAGTCCCTGGTCAACGGCTTAGATGCCGTCATGGCAGGAAAAAGAAAGAGAATTACGATGCAGGGACTCGGAAACCCAGTATCGGCGGTTGGTCAGGGTGGGAAAGCGGGCCCGCAGCCGTCGTCATCCAGCGACCGTAGCTCTTCATGTGTGGGTGACTTGGCTCATGTAGAGTATAATGCTACAAGAAAACGGTCTCACGGTACAAGGACTTTTCGTAAGTGCGATAAAAACAGTGATTCATTTTGTTATATTTGCTGTCAACACGTATTGAGTAAAATGGGGTCACCGATAACGGATAAGATTAAAACCTTATATAAGGATTGTTTTAACATTGAAATACAGCACCAGGATACAGATTGGGTTCCCCACGTCATTTGCAGTTCTTGCAAAATAATGTTGTACATCAATAAGAAGGCGATTAAATATTCCAGACCAGCAATATGGAATAGACCATACAGTGAAAATGATTGCTACTTTTGTATGAATGTTGTATCTAGGCATAACCGAAAAAATAAAAGCACTATTACTTATAACGATGTTTCGACAGTAACAAGACCAACTAAACTAATTCCGCCTCCTGAACCACTTGATGCTGATGTTATGGAAACAAATGATTTCACCTTATCAGTTCATGCCGAAAACATTGAGACTGTCGAAAAAGATTCAAACACTGTTACTAATGAATGTTCTAGTGACAACCTATCATATACTAGTGACACAGATAAAGAATTTCTACCATACAACCGTAAACCAGAACAATACTCGTATCACAGTCAGAACTTAGTGATCTAGTCAGAGATTTAGGCTTATCCAAAGATGGTTCAGAGCATCTTGCTTCCTTTTTAAAGAAAAGACATTTACTTAAGCCAGAAGCTACGATTTCTTATTGTAGAAACAGAGATGAAGAATTTCGAAAATATTTCACAATGGACGAGGAATTGACACTTTCATATTGTACCGATGTAAAAGGTCTAATGGATGAATTTCAAAATAACTCATACGATCCTGAAGAATGGAGACTGTTTGATTCTTCTAAACGGAGCATTAAGGCAGTTTTGCTGCATAATACCAACGTTTACGCTCCCATTCCGATTGCTCATTCCACAGTTATGGAAGAGCAATATGAAAAAATGAAGCAGCTTTTGATAAAAATAAAATATGCTGATCATAACTGGAAAATTTGTGGAGATCTGAAAATTGTATTGTATTGTATTGCTTGGCCAACAGTCAGGGTTTACACTTTATCCCTGTTATAAATGTCTGTGGAATAGCAGAGACAAGGAACGTCATTATAAGAAAAAAATTTGGCCAACAAGAGAATCGTTCACTCCTGGTGAAAATAATGTATTGTTTCCACCATTGGTAGATCCAGGAAAAGTTCTTATTCCCCCGCTTCACATTAAGCTTGGACTTATGAAGCAATTCACGAGAGCATTAGATACAAACGGCCCATGGTTCAAATATTTGCATAAAAAATTTCCGAAATTTTCTGAAGCTAAAATTAAGGCAGGCGTATTTGACGGGCCACAAATAAGAAAATTGTTTCAAGATTCATTATTTGTTACTAAAATGAATAAAGTTGAAAAAGCTGCTTGGCTTAGTTTTAAAGAAGTCGCAACAAACTTTTTGGGAAATAATAAAAGTCTTAAGTACAAAGAAATAGTCGAGAAAATGGTAAAAAATTTTTAAACATTAGGTTGCTTAATGAATCTAAAATTACATTTCCTGGACTCCCACATCGATGATTTCCCAGATAATCTTGGTGACTACAGTGATGAGCAAGGGGAACGTTTTCACCAAGATCTGAAAATCATAGAAAATCGGTATCAAGGACGATGGGATGACCATATGCTAGCGGACTATTGCTGGTCGCTAAAAAGAGAAATAAGTCCTCAAAAGCGTTTGGGCAGAAAGCCTTTGAATAGGTCATTCGCGGAAAAAAGAACAAGATACAGCCAAAAAAAGGAAAGTTAGGCGCGGGTCTAACCTTCGCAATTCTAGGGCTTAAGGGTCTACTATTTGAGAGTATATGGTTTAAAAAGTCCTGGTTTTGAGTTTATTGGGTCTCATTTTTAAAGTTACGGGGTTATTGAGGTCTATTTTTTGAGGTTACAGGGTGTGGGAGTCTAAGGTTTCAGGGTTTAGGGTTTAAGAGTATCAGGTTTGAGGATTCCCCAACTGTACACCAAATTTGGTAGGAATCGGTTGGTTTTCAAAAATTTTGTCCGCCATCTTGGATCCGCCATTTTGAATTTTGTCAATCCGACCTCAGATTCATGATCAGCAACCCAAAAAACCCCCGTGTACCAAATTTGGTAAGAATCGGTTGAATTTTAATTTGAATTCGTTTTTGCATTCGAGAAGCACTATATCTGTCTGATTTATTGAGGTTAGAAAGAAAACAGAACTGTATGGCTTATTCCAACCGATGAATATTAGCTTAGCGTGTCCGAATACATATTAATACATCTTTGGATTCATGAAAAAGCTTGAATCAATTTTTTAGGAGTATATTTTTCTTAATTTTTACTAATTTTTACCTATTTTTTGAGGTTAGAAAAAAAATTTAGATGTGATGGCGATATTCTGACGTCAGATTCGTGATCAGCGGGCAAAAATACTACGGATCTGATATATCGCATCAAAAGTATAACCCACTTTTTTTTTGTGGGGCTGTGTAATTTATCTGGTATATAGGGGGTAAAATCGGATGGGAAAAATAAATGACCAAGTCATCGAGTAGGGTGTCAAATCATTGCGTAAAAACACAAGTTCAAAAATATATATAATGTGATATTTGTGCATGCTTTTTTTATATAAATTGCCAAAAAAACAATCTCGAAAAGTGCTGATCGAAAAGTTTTGAAAAAATTCTAGAATATTTTTCATAAAGTGTAAATTGAGCGAAAATTATCAGGACTAAATTACGTTTGATAATATCCAGGACTAAGAACTACTAAATATCAATTCGGTCCAATTAGTAATATCATGCTGACTAGTAACGACGGATGGGTACCGAAGACAAAGTAATTTAATTTTATTTGTTCATAATTAAACAACTATTTCGATAGTAAATATTTATTTTAAACTTTTACTACTAGATTCTAGATTGAGCTAGATTCATTTATTGGCTATTAAGTAGCTAATTTCTATTTTAAAGGTAATCACGTTACGGAACACTAATAGTGCAAGTTCAACTTGCACTTGACCGGTTATTTCATATAGACATGACGTAGGTTACTTTCATAAAAACTTTGTTATACTTAAACAACTACCATAAATTTTTTATGATAAATGTCGCGAAATTCTTACTTTGTTGAATTGTGGCGATGACTCCCATAAAGAAGGTAAAATGACAAAAGTTAAACGTGTGTTATTACAAATTTGGTACCAAACATGTTAACATGAAATATGAAGGAATCACCAAGCACTGTAATTAGTTTTATGTGATCGAGTATTAACGAATATCATGCAACCTGTTCTTTGAGAAAATAAAACAAACTATTTTCAAGACAGTTCATCACCAGTAAAATATGTTGCAGAACAACTCTATGATATAAAAACCTATCCATACCTATACTAATCAAAACTGAGAATATGGTAACCATGACCTATATTAATATAATTCTCGCTATAATTGTCAATAATACTAGAAATATTATTGACAGTAGGAAACATGACGCCTTTAATAAATCACAGAAGTAGACCGAAAATTTGCCGTATAATGAAAATTTTGATAAATCTCTGCTAGAAAGGCAACCCGCTAAATTGACAAATATAAGTAATAAAGTTTTTAATTCCAGTAATCTCTGTTATATTACTGGACCAGTATATAATTTAAAATTTTTAACACATATATAAGTTCAACAAAATCAGTTATAAGTTCAAATTTTACATACAAATATTTTCCAAGTTGTATAAAAAATTATCAACTTATCATTTGAACCGTTCTTGAGAAATTGGTGAACCAGTATAATGCAAGGAACAATAATGCATCAAAAGAATTTAATTGTTAGAAAAAAAAATAATTTTAAATTTTCTCTACTCACTGTTCACATTATTTGACAGTTTTTAGAAAAGGTTTATCATCTCATATACTACAACAATATTATATTTTAGTTAAATTATGTAACAAGTTTCCCAAAGTCCAAACTAATTAAAATAATACTAATTAAAATAAGTATATTTGATCAAAGACTCGGTTCAAATGTTGATTTATTCTAGTGCAAAAAAATTCATTCCAAGTGAATACACCAACCAAGTTACTTCGTATTTAAACCACCAAAATTAGAGTTACACGGACACCCAAGAATCTTAAAAAATGCCGTCGTTAGTACACCTTAATAACAAACGTAGCAGCTGTCAGTTATTTATTAAACAAGTATTTGTCTCTTACATAATACCTGCAATAATTTATTTATAAACCCTAAAATTGTTATTTAAATACCTCAAATTAAGTCTAAATAAAATTTTATCAATTTATAAAAAATGGGAATCACTGTCTAAATGGTTATCATTTAGACCAGTGATTCCCAAAGTGGTTCAGGTGGACCCCCAGGGGTCCACGGGAGACTCGACGGGGGTCTACGTTGGTGTGAAAAAAAAATGGGGGTTCACAAATTGTAAGTGGGGGTCCACGAAAATTTATCTGGTTTCGATAGTAAAGAACAAAAATGTTGGCTTGGCTTTACCTATCAATGTAGGCAGATAATACACTACTCAAAAAAATTTAGGGAGCAAAAAAAATTCCAAATTTTTCGGTGATTTTTGACAGGCTGCATTTCGGTGAAAAATGGTCGTATTGAGACTTTAAAAAAAAAGCATTTTAAAGCTTTATGATTCTAATTTTCAGATTTTTTTGGCTAAAATTTTTTAGGAGCTACGGTTCTCATGCAATCCTAACAGATAGCGCGAAAAAATAATATTGCAAATATTTTGCTTTTTTTTTGGTCCACGGGCTACAAAAAAATTTTTTCAGTTAGGCCGGCATATGGATCAGATAGCCTGTTTATTTAGCATTAATTTCCTTGTTTTAAAACCTCCCTTAATTTTTTTGAGTAGTGTATTTTAAGAAGGTCAGCGACTGTTACTTGTAAAAACTTGCATATTCGATATTCAGTACAACGCGCGTCGAGACTTGCAAAGCGCCGCCCGCCCACCCGCCCGCTCGCCCTCAACGCAACCCGTTCAGACGTGCAAAGGGACGAAATACGACTTGTGCTGTGCTTGCAATCTTGCATGAACTTGTTTTATTCTTCACCAATATAAATACGAATGCCAAGGACAAACGTTACTCATTTGTTTCCGCAATTTTGAAAAGAAAAGTGTGAGTGAATCGATGTCAGTGCCGGAAAAAGTAAGTACGTGCCTATTTGTTATTCATACTTTTATTTTATATTGTAATAATATAATATTTGTTATGTTTGCGTGTAGTAGGTACGTAATAAAAATTAAATACTGAACAGGGCCATTATTCGATACTTCTATAAAAGAACAGAAAGCCGAGAAAGATTGAACTTTTAGTACTTTTTATTATAAAATTATCTATTTATCCGACTGTGGTGATTCACTAAAGGAGAGATATATGATTGACCTGCAAGTTTTTACATATTTCAGTGCCCTCGTAGTTGCTAATGCTAAATGACTAAAAATATTTTCATAAATTGTACGTGTCTTTATGTACCACTCGTAACGTACACCAAAGTAAAAAATAAATCATTAAAATCGCGGAGTTTTGATGTCAAAATATTCTTTAAAAGTGTTTTCTCTCGAATTTACAGAAATGTATCAAAATATAATTAATCAAAAATATTTTATATTAAATTAAAATAGGTTCAGCCGTTTTGTGAAAACCTCTATATGGGTCTTAGCAGTTTATTGCTTTTAATAATTAAAATCAGTTTTGCGCCGGCATTTTGGTTTTTTCATCGCAATAATTAATTAATCCTATTTTATTCTGTTAAAATAGCCATATCCTGTTAAAGTCGCCTTATGATTACTAAAACAAACATTTTTTTTCTTTACAGGTAAGTAACTGATACGAAAACATGGCTGAATCTAAGAAGAAATGACGACAGTACAGTGTTAATTATTTGAAATTTGGTTTTCTTCCATCAAAGGCAGACAAACGATTGCCCATATGCCTTTTATGCAACAAAGTTTTGAGCAATGACTCTATGAAACCATCGAAGCTCGAAGATCATCTAAGAAGGTGTCATCCTGATAAAATAGGTAAAGATTTAAAATATTTTCAAACATTGAAGGAAAAATATGAAAAGAGACCCACCGTGCACAGTATGTTCACTTCAACGTCTCAAAGTAACGATGATGGCTTGCGGGCATCTTACAATAGCTCACTGCTTATAGCGAAATCTGAAAAACCGTACACCATCGAAGAACAGTTAATTTTACCCGCTGTTGAAGAGGTTTTAAAAACTGTTCTGCACAAACCTCCATTTGACGTACTCAAAAGAATTCCTTTGAGTAACAACACTGTACAAAGACCTATTGATGAAATGAGCTCTGATATTGAAAGCTTCTTGTGTAATTATCTGCAAACAACTCATTTTTCTTTCAACTAGACGAGTCAACTTTACCTGGTAATGAAGCATTATTATTGGCATATGTTCGATTTGTTATGGACGAGGAAATCCATGAAGAGCTGCTATTCGCGAAAACTTTGGAGACGGACACTAAAGGCGAATCAATATTTAATGCCCTGAGTGATTTTTTTAAGGAAAAATCGATTCCATTTACAAACATTATTTCGGTGGCAGCAGATGGAGCTCCTGCCATCTTCGGGCAATATCGTGGGTTTATAAGCCATCTTAAAAGAATTATACCAGGAGTAACTGCAATTCACTATGTCATCCTCCGACAACACCTAGTAGCGAAAAATTTGAGTGATAGATTGCACCAATCGCTTCAATTTGTGATTAAAGCAGTTAACAAAATAAGAAGCAATGCGTTGAATACCCCGTTTATTTGCACAATTGTGCGACGAAAATGATGAAGACTTCCAACGATTGCTCTTACATACTGAAGTACGCTGGTTGTCGAAAGGTGCATGTTTAACAAGATTTTACTCACTTTTTGAATCAGTTTTAGAGTTTCTGGAAAGTAAAAATCCAGATTTAAAAGAAAACCTGATCAAATTGAAAGCAGACATCGCGTATTTCACAGATTTGTTCAAAAAATTTAATGACATTAACTTGCAGTTACAAGGGGACAGCCTAAATTTAATAAAAACAAAGGGTGTAATTTCGGCTTGGAAAATTGAAATTTATGAAGCAAAATATTAGTCGGCGCGAATTCTCCCAGTTTCCAAACTTGTCACAGGCATAATGTCTTGATGAGGATATTCAGACATACATTCAACATTTAAATGCCTGCATGATGACTTCAAAAATAGATTTGAAGATATTCTGACGATGGAAATACCACCACGGATCATAAATCCATTTGATGAAACGGAAATGGCGAATGTGGTATTACAAGAGGAGCTACTCGAGCTTAGCACCAATGAGGAGCTGAAGGTGAAATTTAAAAAAGGCTATCAAACATTTTGTGTGCAGGCAGAAATACCCGAAAAATATCCTGGGCTGTGGGAAATTGCGAGAAAACTTTTAATAGCGTTTCCCTCGTCGTACCTTGTCGAAAAAAGTTTTAGTGTCGTTACAAATCTATTAACAAAAAAAAACGAGCAGATTGAACATCACGGAACGCAAGATTGCGGTTATTCCTTACAAAACTGATGCCAAATATTGATAATTTGCTGTCAATCCATCAAGTACATCCCTCTCATTAAAATTATGACTATTTTTTTTTAATTGTTGAGTTGCATTGTTGAAGTTCCGGTACGTTATTAATGTTTAATTTTAATTCTATTAAGTCTGTAAACATATTATTTTAATAAATAAAACACAAGAAAATATATTATTTTTCTTTTTATTTTTACCACTCCGAATTTAGGGTTGGAACTCAGCCACGACGCAAATTTCCATCGTTAGATCTAATCTTCACATTTTTTGACGAGTTTTAGGAATATGGTAGAAATGTAGCAGCAGGGGGTCCACTGAAACCAGTAAAATTTTGAAAGTGGTCTACGAGAAAAAAAAGTTTGGGAATCTCTGATTTAGACTTTAAATGTGAAAATACAAATTAACCTACCGCGTAATTTAATACGACCTTTTGATAGAATTCATGCCAATACACAGACATTATTATTTCTTAATATTTCAAAAAATACTCCACTTTTTTTCATTTTCCATTTTCCTTTTTTCCCACAAAATTCCGAAGCAAATTGTCAATTATCTGCATAAACAAATTGTTGTGTTCTTCAAATCATCCACAATGGATTTATTGAAAGGTTATACTAGGCGGTCTTTAATAAACAAAAAGCGAATTTAATAAAACATTTATTAACTGAAAAAATAATATTAATAAAAAGAAAAATCGCACGCACTTAACACGTTACCGACGAACTTATATATATATATATATATATATATATATATATATATATATATATATATATATATATATATATATTGTAACATTCATTTTTTCTTAGATTTTAAGACCATGTAATGTTACTGATTTTTCACTTTAAATTGTACTTCTTTTCATTTTTGTATCGGGCAGTATATTAATCAGAAATTGCTAGCCGCTCGGTATATTAGTGTGCTGTGCGGGTTTGCGACCGAATCTCGCGATACGCCGGGATTGGTCAAATATTTGTATCCGCAGTCGTGTCGACCGAGCCGCAGTAGAGGCTCATAGCAACAATTATGAGAGCTAAGTAAAGCACGAGTTTTTTTTTTTTACGTAAAGCCGTAGTGGGCTCTAAGTGTTTCCTACAAAGTGTGAAATCGGTTTTGTGTTCCATCGAAGGCCTAGAAGCCCAAATAAAAACCGTAAGTTACCAGAACATTCATCAATAGACCTATTCCCGAAGTAGTGTCTTAATAGCAATTTGAACTGACAAAAGGTGAAGTGAAAATCACGATTCTTCGCTTTCGGGGGTAGTCAGGTTTTAGAATTTAAATGTCTGATTTAGGGACTCTAATAATAATAACTACCTGTTAGGCTAGAATTTTTTCGTAATCCTTAAAAACACAGAGGTTAGAACTTTTATTTTAAAATCATGAATAAATTTTCTTTTTGTTGATTAAAGCTAGTGTCTCACTGAATACCTATCTTACTTTTCAGGATAATGACGGCTGTACCAAACTGTTTTTTTATTTAACAACTGTACACCCTTTCAGTATTTTTTCATTTTTTTTAGCTGAAGTTAGATCCTTTCTATTTTAAAATGAATGGTGCCCAAAAGTCGTACAGCTGAGGCTTTTTTAAAAAAATAAAAAAAATATAATTCCAAAAAGACGTACAAAAATTATCTCTTACCCATATCTCTCTACCAAGGAAAACTGAGCTAGTGTGTGTTTAATTTCTTTAGTTCTTTTAAAATCAGGATCCACTCAATTCATTATCAGAAATTAAAAAGAGGTTGCAAGAAAATTGCGCCCAAGCGTGGGAAAAAACAACTTTTCACAACGCCTCAAAAAGCGGGCAAGTTCACATAGTACAAAATAGCGCTGTCAACGCGGGGCTTTTGGAATTTTATTTTTTAAAGGGTTCAGTGTACTAGCTATCGAACAAAGTAAAAAGCTCTAACTTTTCAGATATTTTTATTTCATAACATTTATTAAACGAAAACTACACCATAGCAATAAGACAAAAGCAGGAAATTTGTTAGAATTATTTATTTCAATTTATCTGATGGTGGTATAGATATTTGAATTTTGTTAATCGATTCTAAGATAAGAGATTCCTACTTTTTTCTTAAAAGCTACTTTTATAGTTCAGATTAGCAGATGTGCTGGTTTACTTTATTTTTGCAGTGTTAGATTTATTTTGCGGAACCGAAGAAAAAACTGTACTTTTTTCTCATCGCTGTTTTGCATGAATATTAAAAATACTTTGCTGATACGAAAAACGGTATTTAGAGATTTTTTTATAGGAAATTCTTAAGATATTTAATAAAGGAATTTTAATACAAGGCGATACTTAGAAATTTTTTTTGAAATTGTGGAAGATTTTTTAAATGTTTGGTAAGAAGTTTACATATTTTAAGTGCCTTTACATATTTTCTATTTTTGACTATTGGGAGCACAGGAGAAATACTTTCACGACTTTTTAAACAATTCTTTTAAATTGTATTCATTTATCATGGAAGCCTTCAATTTTAAAGTCAATCACCTACTGGAATATGAGTTAGACTATGAACTGAAAATCCGTCGTACTTTCTCAGAAACGTCCGGTCGCGGATAAAAGAAAGATTCTAACGAGGATCTTAAGTAAAGAAATTAATGAGCCCGGAAAAAACGATAAAAATAGGGGATGACACTCTGTCTATTAAAGAAGAAACGGCTGGTATCGAAAAGAGTTTAAATTCTATCCAAAACTTAATCGATAGTTATGACGGCGATCCAAATGATTCACTTGTACACCGGGTTAAGTCACGTTTATCGCATGTAGCGGGTCGCGTACAAAGAATTCCCATGCCGGATGACGAAGAGGAAGCGTCGAAGTTTTCCAGATATGTTCAGGAAACAATAGCTACGTGTGTGCTCATGGAAGCAAATCTTGCAGAAAAAGATAGCTCCTGGTCATGAGTTACCACAGTTGCCTATTACAACCCCCAGTCATAAATGTACCAGCTCCAATCGTGAATTGCGCAGCCAGAAATATTCCTGTCAGCGAATGGCAATTGAAATTTAATGGAGACTCAAAGAGACTCTATCCTTTTTTTGGAGAGGCTGACTGAAATAGCTCAAGCTAGGAAAGTATCGGAAGATGAACTTTTCAGCTCTGCTATTGAATTTTTCACTGGCGATGCCTTCATTTGGTTTAGAAGCATAAAAAATCAAGTGTCAACGACTGGCATTCCTTGGTAGATAGGCTAAAGAAGGACTTCTTGCCACTGTGATGATGATGAAGAATTGTGGTCGGAAATAAAGAGGAGGCGACAAAAGAAGAATGAGTCCACTGTGATTTTTATTGCCCACATGGAATCTTTATTTGGTAGGTTGTCCACCAAGCCTTTGGAAAGTACCAAAGTTAAATTTATACGGAGGAATATTCTACCTAGTTTCGTCAATCGGTTAGCTCTACTAGATATTAATTCGGTAGCCGAACTCGCCGGGTTATGTAGAAAAACTTGAAGAGTCCGATTATTTGTTGGAAAAGAGCAGACCAAAAGGCGAAACTAATATACATCAAGTAGAATATAATCCAAATGGCCGAAGTGGAGTCTCGACAAATAAGGTTGGGAATGTAAATCGGAAACCCTAGGAGTAACAG
>CM032447.1:122853906-122931406 GCA_019049505.1 Pachyrhynchus sulphureomaculatus | reverse complement strand
ATATTATATTAACGGAGCAGTTTAGAATCATTTGTAAATAAAATGTTCACACTCGGGAAAAATTAAAAGTCAAGAACAATAAATAAGAGATTAAAAATAAACTCACCGTCGCACAGTGAGGAAAAACGAAAAATCGTGTTTCAAAATTGCCTAGAGCCTTCAATTTTGGTTCGATTTGAACGATTTTTTTTTTAAATTGAAGCTTATTAAATTCCGAACAAAGTTGTCGGAGCCGATTTTTCAATTAAACTTTTGTTTCAAAATGGCGGACGTTGGTTTCTGATTATATAGCGACTGAGACACAGAAAACGCTTACAGTTTCAAACCAAGTTGTGCCACTGTTTCGCAATAGCAGCCACTTTTTTGCTACAACAGCAAACAATGTGGCTAGTGCAGCAAAAATATTTAGCTGTCCCTATTTTAACAAAACGTTTTAGCCATTTTCTAGCTGTGTGAGCTGTCCTTTTCTGCGTGTATCGCTGTCTTTTGTATCTGCTAGAAAATTGTCTACGATACTTAAAATTTACAGCAGCAATATTGTAGCAATAACTGCATGAAAATTTAAATCCCGCAACTAAACTTGAATAACTTGAATGATCTGACTGCCACAGTCTAAATGCCACAGAGAAACTTTCTTGCTCGATTCAATTTTGGCATCCGCCATACTAGATTTGTCATTTTAAGTCAATTGTTGAAACATATTTATAATTAACAACCTTAAAGAAATTATTTATGCAAATGTTATGGATATAAAATAATAATGGTATGTTTATTCATATTTATAATACTTTTATTGTTCATGGCAGCCATTTTGGGTTCATTATTATTAATCTTGTAACTGTGATATTAGATATATTATCTGCGACATAAAAAAACATACATACACGCATTTTAGCACAACTTGGTTTGAAACTGTAAGCGTTTTCTGTGTCTCAGTCGCTATATAATCAGAAACCGCCATTTTGAAACAAAAGTTTAATTGCAAAATCGGCTCCGACAACTTTGTTCGGAATTTAATAAGCTTCAATTTTAAAAAAAAATCGTCCAAATCGAACCAAAATTGAAGGCTCTAGACAATTTTGAAACACGATTTTCGTTTTTCCCCACTGTGCGTCGTCGTCGTTCACGTAGTGGAGATGCTTACATACACATACATACTTTGGATTCATATTATCTTGGTTTCAAATTTATATTCGGATCGGCTCTTTATTATATACGAATATAAAAAAATCGGATTCTATTAGCATGATTCTAACGTGGTAGGTTAAAATTTTAAATTTATCTTCGATCAACTTACCCAGTTATGCATGATGATAAATAAGAACAAACTTATTAAGGTTTGTCATACACTATACAGCTTATGAGACATATTTGTTTTTTAAATTTAGTTTAGGCTTAGCTTGTCTGTTATGCGTGATGGTATTATTAATTCTAAATAAAGATTACCACACACTATACGTTCTATTTTAATTTTAAAAAAAAATGACATAATTGTTTTATTTTCGACTCGACTTGCTCAGTCATGATGATAAATAAAATAAAAAGCTTTTTATTATTATAAGTTTACCAGACACACTATAAATATATTTTGTTTTTATTTTTTTTTTGCAACTCAGTTTGCCAGTTACGCATAGATTGTATTGTAAGGTAACACGATGTCATATTTTGTTGTTGGCTAGGAAAGATTGAAGGTCACAAGAAGCTAAAAATAAACTTGTAACGGAAGTCATAAATAAATGTTTTTGACATTTCTTTTACTACAAGATTTCTGTCCAAAATAACAAGGTTGTGAAAATTTGGTTTGCTAATTTAACAGTTTGCTCCATTCCAGTGGTTTTACCAAAATTGACGTTACCTTTTAATTTAAAACATTTCTTATTAAATTCAATGTTACTAACTATATTTAAATCATTAAGCCTTTTTAAATATGATTGAATAAATTTTAACCTCTGTGTATTTTGTTTATATTTAAACCAAGCTGAATAGTTTTAAATTTATGTAGTGAATAATATAATGTGTTTTTAGCAAAGTAGCAATTTAGAGAATTCTGAATGAGGTACAGGAGGAACATGAGTTGGACATAAGGTATATCTTTATGTTTATCAAAAAGTTGTTTGTGATATGAAATATCTACCGCAGATATGTACCCTACCAAACTGCAATTAGGAGTATTTCATAATGTCAATGTTTTCTTGAAAAAAGTCGTCAATCCACTCCAAATTAAACTGAGGTAAAGGAAAGTTCATGACTGCCTATATAGATTAATAATAACAAAATAAATAAGATATCAAATTACTCTGCTCCCATATATTTATTGTTGGCTTTACCATATCTATTTGAACATTGTGAAATATCACGTCAAACACAATTTGCTATTAACATAACCATATCGATATCTGGTAATAGTTCTAATTTTATTTGAAAAAAATTTTAAAAATGCATCAGAAGCTAAGAAAGGGAGTGTAACAGAATGCAAACTATCTCGTTTATCAATATAAAAAGGAAAGCAAAAGTATGTCAGTTTTCTAAATACTGTGGAATATGAGTTACGTTGAAAGTCTTCCAAACATTACAAGCATGATTATAATCTACTTGACACACGTTATCATTATTTATTGATATAAAATAATTCCCTTTTAGGTAAACAAGTATCCTTTAAAATTCATAATTGGTTTTGCAAAAACTTCTAGTGATTTTTTTCTCCTCTTCTTTTAAGTATGAAGCTAACTTTTCAATACTTGATGCGATAAATTTAAACAAGTCTATAAACTGAAAATATTGTTGAGTTTTTTTTATGAATTTTATAAATAAAATAGAGGCGGCCATAGCGTATTCGTTAAGGTGTCTTCGTTTTACGCTAGAGATCCAAGTTTGTATCTAGACTCGGAAAAAAAAAGTTTAAAATAATAACAATAAAATTACATCGTGACGGTCGCCCCTCTCGGGAGGGTAATGGCAAACCAACCGCCTAACAAAAAACCACTCTCACTTTAGCCACTTGGAACCGGTATTAAACTGTAGGTCCCCTTTGTCTGCGATACACCTAAAAAAGAAAGCAACCAAAGGCAAAGGCGAGAGAACCAGATTTGGAAATTTAAAAAATATAAATAAAATAAATCTTTCTTGGTTTAATGGGATTATAGATATAGTTCCTTTTATGAACTTAGGGTCTTTAACAGTAAATTACTGTTCTAGTCAGAAAAATTGTGGAAAACAACAAAGAGAGAACAAATTTTTAACACAATTGAGGTCACAGGAATTATGTACAGCACCCCTATATTTACCTGTAAAATGACAATGATCTTTACATTTTATTTGATTATCTTCAAATTTAAGCGAGCATATGTAACGATACTACTCAAGTTCAAATTGCTTGATTTGTTCTTCAATTAAAGGTTTCATTGGGATGGGGTTCCAAAAGATGTTAGAAAATTAAAAGGGTTTGTAATTGTATTGCCTTCATAATTTTTTAATATGCATTTAAGGTCATTTCACGAACGGAATTTTTTTTTTTATTTTTAAAATTTTTAAATTCTAAAACATTTTTTATAGTTGGTTGACAGACGAATCTTGGTATCGTTCTTTTTCTTACAGATTTTCAAGTGTCTTATTAAACATTTATCAGAATCAAATTTGCCTAAACAACAATCACATAATCAAGACCTATGTCGAACATTTATTTTATTTTTTTTATTTTATTAACTAAACGAGATAAGTCTTTAATAAGAGCAAAATGAAGAATTCGACTTTTTCAATGTCTAATTGAAAATTAGGTTCATTGTCGTTATTGTTATTGTCACTATCTTTATCGCTGTTTTCATCATTGTTGCTATCGCTCCTTCCATCATAAGGATTTGAAAGAATCCTTAACAAAAAAATTTTTTTGAAAAAATTGTTAAAATTACAGGATAAATTTTATTCTTCTAAAAAACATATACATTAATTGATATGTTGTTCATTCTCTCAAATTTTGAAACATCTTTTAAGCCTATAGGAAAATTAATTTTATCATCACTCCCTATGGGCCAGAGCTTGTACTATGTATCGTTATTTCTACTATTAACGACGGCCTTTGACTTTTTTATAAATGATGGCAAATTTATATAAATTGTTGGTTTTTTAGTAGATAAATATGAAATTATACCTATCGATTGTTAAAACAGGACTCCACGTCTTGCAAAACTAAACGTTTAGACTTTTTTCCTGTTTTTGCTTTGCTAAATTTAATGTTACAACCATTTTTGAAATAAATTAGATAGTATTTTAAGAGTGCTAAACCTACTTCAACACGTGAAAATTTTTTTATGCATGCTGTCTTTTTTTTAATTGCAATCTTCACTGTTATTGTTGTCTATTTCAAAATTTGTATCCATTTTTAATGTTCCCTCAACGTTTTTCAATATTTTCTGAAACATCTCCTATGATACTCTCTAACTTTAAATTGGATGACATTTTTTTTCTTAATCTAAGTACACCTATATATAAATACAAAGACTAATTGAATGTTACTCTTTTAGTTCGAAAAAAAAAGACAGATAAGACTTTTTTTATTCGCCGACATATCAAATTTCGAACACACAAAGACTAAGTAAACGATTTGTTTCACAGTAACACTCTTCCAGCTCCAATTCCAAATTGAGAGTGTCCTTTACATACCACGAACAATGATAGTGACCATATTCGTGGCTATATATGCTGGAAATATCCAATGAATGAATGTTCTAAATATTATTATCAAACAACATCAATATTAGCAGCAGTAACAACAACAGCAGTAGAAGAGGATTTCACACTTACTCTACAACGCAAATCATGTTTTTTTCTTCTTCTTCGATACAGTTCATGAGCAAATTTGGCCAAGTCATGTTGACATCATCAAAACTGATTTCTAAATTATCCTTAGTGGTTAATCGAACTCTCTCTCAAACCCAAATAGACTCATAATACGCTGAACATATTTTGAAACGCACTGAACTAGCTCGACTTGGCGATGATTCAAGTTTATTTTTAAAAATGAAGAAAGATAAGTGTTCTGACTGCTTTTCGCACACAATATTATGAAGAGTTAATACATCCTAGTCCAAAAATTAGTAATTTGGCACGAAATTCAGATTTACATTTTAAAAGAAGAGAAGAAAAACATATATTATCAATTCAAATGTAACTATTTTGATACACCATGAGAAGAATATATATTACTACCATGAACGGCATCTATTTATGTAGCTCTTACTGGAGACAAACAAAAGATATTCATCATTAGACGTAATTATTCTACTGGTCAAATTACAGCTTGAAAAACAATAATGAATATTTGCTCCAAATATCAACGTAGAACAATTTGGTTCTTAATAAAAGAATAAAAAAAGTGTATCCACAACATTTGGAAAATTCAAATCAAAATTATTTGTTAAAATACACCACGTATTTCTAATGTCAATAGAATATAAGGGAGCAAATCTAGATGCATTGGAAAACAAATGTTTTAAAATTACATTTAAAAGAGACTGAAAAACAAATAACATTTGTTTTTTTAAGGCACTCACAAGGTACTCTTTTATAACTCCAATATATGAGAATATTTACAAACTATATTCATTCTCATCTACATAAAGATTTGGATACATCTCCATGAAGATTTGGATGAATTTTAAGGATTCTTTCCAATCTCTTACTGATTTGCTAGATATTCTAGCAAAAAAAAATCAAATGCTTTTTGTTAATTAAGTTGAATAGTTACAGAACTCTATGGGTTTATTTTACAGCAGAGAGGAATTAACGAGTGCAATAAAAATGCCACTTTCAATAAATATGACTTCACTTGAAGGTACATACAGATTCGAGAGTTGAGATATTTATACCACATTCGAGTTAAGAGGCAGCTGCCCACACTCTAGCTTATATCAATATCAGAAGAACGAAATAAAACTTAAAAATAAGCAAAATTCAAATTACTATATTTTAGAAACTATTGACATTATTTCATGGAAAACAACATTCTTTTTTTAAAATTAAAAAAATAATAAAAAATTTTGTAGACCACTTAATATATGCAATATATACTATATGTTACTGGCAAAGTGTATAATTAAGAAATTCTATAGAATGCAGGACTCGCTTAGGAAATGTATTAAATATTTTCTTTTTCTTTAACTATTATATACTTTGCCTAGGTAATCTATAGAATGATTAGGTAAAGTATAAAATGAAAGACAAATTACTATAATTATATCTTTTGTTAATTCAAAATCAACAATATTGAAATTTTCAACTGTCTATAAAAGGAATGCGTAAGGAAATGAAATCAGAGCTTTGCCTTTGGCAATCTTTGAAAAATCACACATTCGTTTCATTTTTAAAAGACACATCTTGTTTTTTAAGCTTTAAAACAGATTAATTAAATTGACTTCGACAATCTTTAAAAAATCAAACGTTCGTTTTATTTGTAACAAAAGTATTTACTTTTTTTAGCTTAAAAATAAATAATGATATTATTACTTTAACTGAATTAAATATCAATAACCTTCGGTACTTATTTATTCTTGCACGATAAACTATTGTGACACTTGAAATTACACAGGATATTCTTCTTAAGACATAAGCACTTGTTAGTTCAGGTTAGTTTAAATTAGTTCATGTCATAACATGTTACCTCCCCCGCCACCCTCAACACGAGTAACAGTCAATCCTTATTGTTTTCAATATCTAACAAAACTCGTTGATTAGGCGCCATAGTGAACTTGATTGATACCACGTCACCATAGGTCTCCTCGCAATGCCCTGGGATGCAATACGAAACAAAACTAAAACGTCATAACGTGTTGACTCTACCCCCATCGAGCTGCTCCGCCACCTGCAACATGAGTAATAGTTAATGCTTACTGTTTTCAATATCTGTTATATACATTGCCGGCTGTACGTTAGGTATTCTATTGAACACAAAGTATAAAATAAAGGATATTATATGCTTTGCCTGAATGTTTTAGGCATTCTATAGAATGACTTTGCCGGTAACATATACAATTAGTAAAGGTTTTACTTTAATTTAAATTTTCAAGAGAAACGTTTTATGATGACTTTAAAAAAATACATTTTTTTCGTTACAGTTCTAGTACTTTATCTAATGAAGTAACCGACATAATTTTACCCCTATTTTCAAATTTTGCAATTTTAAATTGCTCAAATTCAAAATGATTAAATTTAGAAAGTCGAAAAATAGTTTTTATTATTAATTTTGAAGATATCGACCATCTAAATTGTTATAATTTTTGTTAGTAAGCCACTTCGTAACATAGAATGGAAAAAACTATATTAAATCACAACGATATAATTGAATTGTTTTGTTTTTTTCACGAAACCATTTCATAATTATAATAATTACATTAAGAATAAATGGATTTAGGGTGTTTCCATAGTATGGAAGTTAATAAATAACGTAAAGAGTTATTTGAAGGTTGATTTCTTTAATTTGACGACACCTATAGATAGTGACATTATCAACTTTTTAAATTTAGCCGTTTTAGTGCTTCAATTATTCAAAGCTTAGATTTCGAATCATTTTAAATATATAAAAATTTAAAACAGCCCTTTTATTTTCACTTTTTTTTTTATTAGATAGCATATCGAAACCATAACAGGACATTCTTTTAGAGCCATCCAAGAATAGAATGAAAGTGAAAAATTGTGTAATTTTCAAAGTATATTATCCCAAAAAATATATTTAACATTGAGAGTGATAGATAAAAGTTGTCTAGAATTTCCCGCAAAATTAAAAATGCACTGGATATTTCATGTAAAATAAAAAAAATATGTCACGTTTCTCGCGAAATCGCAAGTGAATGACATTTGTTATTATCTTAAATCAGCATCTAATATACTCGTATATTACTATAATTTTCTGTCAAATTTCTAACATATATATATATATATATATATATATATATATATATATATATATATATATATATATATATATATATATGTATGATATATATATATATATATATATATATATATATATATATATATATATATATATATATATATATATATATATATATATATATATATATATATATATATATATATATATATATATATATATATATATATGTATGTAAAACAATTAATCCGGGAATACATTCGTTCGTTCGACACATTCTAGGTGGAATTTTGCAGACGTTTGGTCGAGGTCTTATTGGACAATTTTTAATGTGAATTACTGAGGTTTTGCTTGTGTACTACTTTGTGGCTATATTGCTTTTTCAATTATTGGGATGTTGTATTCGTTTCGGATGACAGATTTTGTAGTGATGTTTATCTCCTCATGAGTGTTAATGTTGTAAATTGGACGCAAAGATCTTAATATCAAGCTGTTGGCTACTATGTGTAGTTGTGCTGTAACGTAAATTGGCATTCAAATAACCGTTAGTGTGTTTTCGATTTCTGTAAAGTGTGTGCTTCAGGTGTGTTTGTAGTTTATTCTGTACTAGCACGTCGAAGAACGCTACCTGGTTAATCTTCTCTAGTTACTATTCAAATAAATTCTTGGTTCACCTAATTTCTTTACACCAGAAAATTCAATTCTAGTCTAGGTATATACCTAGATTCTTCAGCTGCTTAAAATTTCTCACATGTCGCCATTTAGTATGTAGAGTTCTAATTTATAATTTTTTTAAAGTATAGATATTTAATAGGTAATTCAGAAACTTGAATACAATATGACTTAAAAATTGATTAACTAATTCGTACATCATATATCGTTATAAATTTGGTAATTTTATTCCATTTTCTCGCATAAAGCTTGGTTAAACGAGGATGGATCTTCTTGCGACTGACTTAAAATTACCAATTAATAAATAATAAATGGAACCATAGGTTCTAGATATGCATATTTCTTTGGTTATAGTTAATTTCGGGATATCCAAAATCAACATACCACAGCTCAGATTCGAATATCTTAAGTCTCTCAACATATTTATAAAAAAATCCTTAGGTGTAATAGGTTGTTTTGATTAGTACTGCTTATCTCGCCAAATTCTGGTTTCTATAAAACATCTCTCCTGCGCTTTTTTGTTTCCAGTAATGTCAAAATTCCTTACTAGTCCGTTAACCCGGAAAATTTGATAATAAGAAGGAGGCTCTCTTTTCCTGCCTGGTACGCTGGGTGGGCACATAACCTTGCCTCTCACAGGCATGGTATTCTTAATGTGTAACCTTAAAAACCTTTGAAAGATCCATGTGAAATTAAATTATGAAATATTAAATATCGCGGACTGAGTCCATAAAATACTTAATTCGGCATTTCGAATTTCAAAATGTTGGAAACTAATCAGCAAATAGCAACCGTCAAAACTCCGATATATCTTTTTACTGTGGCAACAAGTTCTGATACTAAAATTTGTAAAACTAGAGTCACCATATTAAATTCGTCACTTTGAAACTGATAATGTCAATGAAAAAACTTGTGATTTCTTTCTAAGATTACTGGAATAGTTTCAATTCGTTAAGAATAAAATCGAAGGCTACACTATTGCCTTTACCGCTTTGAATTTTAAAATTCTAACTACATATTTCTATTCAATTACCTCAAAAACCCAATTTACAATTATTTTCAAGTTGATTTCATAGACTGCAGTATTTATATTAACAACATAAAATCGTTGAAAACTTTTCAATTTCATTTACCATATTGAAGCTGTTACATTAAATTCTCAAATCAGCGAAGTTCATTAATTTGGAAGAGATACTAAAAAATCGCTTTTTCCGCACACGTGCCGCTCCTGGAGCGCTTTAGGGACTTCCCTGCAGCACATGTGCTAGACCCATAAAAAAAATACTAAAAAATGCAGCCTTTTCGCGAGCATTAAAACATAATATTTTAAAACAAAAACTTTTATTTCAGGTTAATCTTGATCAAATTTATGTTTTATGTAACGAGGTAAACCTAACCTTTGTTTATCACTATAATAATGACTGACTCCGTTTTTTTTTTGTTCAAGGAAATCTAAATTAGCTTCAATTGAATTATTTAATTTTAACTTTAGTAAATTTCATTCAGACTTATCTGAAATCATCTAAGTTTAAGTAAGTATAAATTAAACTTATTTCAAAATTAAAAATGTAACTTTTAAACCAAAGGAAACATGTAGGTTATTTTTTTTTATAGGTCTAGCACACGTGCTGCAGGGAAGTCCCAAAAGTGCTCCAGGAGCGGTACGTGTGCGAAAAAAAGCGATTCACGTTGTTCTTGAATCGGTGTAAATTGTACTCGGTGGGAAACATACTATTCCAAAGGGATGATGTTCTCCATATAAAAGACTGCTTGAAAAGCGTTGTACGCGGAGTAACAAGCTGAACCTCATACGGATGTGAAGTATTAGCGCGACGTGTATTTCTAACATGCACCGCTCTGGGAGGAATTAAGCGGGCTACATCCTTCGAACACTTTCCATGAAAATACTTGTAGAACAGACTCAAGTCGCCAACGGTTCTTTAAATAATACTAAAACATAATTAAATACATAAACATATATATGTTTATATATATATATATATATATATATATATATATATATATATATATATATATATATAAATATATATATATATATATATATATATATATATATATATACATATATGTATATATATATATATATATATATATATATATATATATATATATATATAAAAACAGCTATTTATTTACTACCACAAAAACAAAAAATATTTATGTAACATACTGTTTAAAGAATTCATGTTATAATATCAGATGATACTTATTTAGTTAATTATCCCTTGAGCATCTTAAAACAAAACGAAAAAAAAAGCACTCGTTCCATAAAAAATAGAAACGATTTCACTGTATGAAGATGAAGAAGCGAATGCTAAGAATTATTACGTCATAATACTAAAACTCGGCAACCTTGCATAGTGGCTCAAATAAGACGCCTACGGAAATGTTACTTGTGGTGTGCGTGCTGCCAGCCTCCTGATGCGTGTCTGGCATTTTTGCCGACTCCAAGAAAAAATATGTGCACGAATCTAACATTTAAGTACGTGACGTACATAAAGCTGGAACGTCTAGAGGCACATTACCGGGTCCTAAGGGGTAAAATGAAAAATACATACATATATTTAAATCTATAGCACATGATACATACGGAAATAATACGAAATATTTTATTTCAAAATTATAATATAGATGTTAATAAATAATAATTTTGGTCCCAATTAAGTTACTTTTGAGCACAATGACACAGGTTTTAGCTGGTATATCGCTCAGCCATTTCTCATAAAAATATAATATTCACTATGACATTACCCAAATGTAATAAATCACTAATAGCAATTATTAAAATATGTATTTTTTTTAATTTTTCAATTAAATAATTTTAAAAAATAATTTTTATAATCCAATAAAATTATAATTATAAACATCAACTGTGTTAATCTGTTATATATCTTAAATGTACAAGTAATTAGGCACATAAGCAGGACTCTTGTTTGTCACGATATTTTTTCTCATTTTTATTGACAAGAATCACATCGTCTTTTTGCTAGAAGCATAATAACCTTTGGTCGATTTTAACTACAAAGTAAACATAAATTTGCAAAAAATGTCAGAAAAACTTATATATTGTATGTATTTAGCTTCCAGATTAATAGAACATAAGATATTCCCGCTAATTTTAAAGGAAGTATAATTGAATTCATGTTGTCAATAACAAGAAAGTTATTCGATTACCGAACTTTTTGAAATGTTAGCGAACCTTTTTTATAGCATCAAATATTTTAAATTTGAATTTTTTTACTAAAACCATATATTGTGTAAACTTTTTTTAAGTGTTAATCGTTATATACTCTATCATTGTTTTAACATCATCTTATATTTCCTTCACGAATGTAAAAAGCATAATGTTTCATTTCCTATAGATATCTAATACACATGAAGTCAAGAAATATTGAGAATATCTTCGAGGTGGGCTGGCTGTAGTAAAAATGACACAACATAAAGTATTTTTATAATAAACTTTCTTGATACTTGGTAAAAATGTATTCGACAAAACTAACTAACAGTGTTCCTAAGTTTCAAGGGTCTTAAGATTAGTAAAAGTAATATAAATTCTATCGCACTGTTCCTTACTTCACTTGAGAATTTCTATTCAATTTATAGGTTTTAAAAAATAAACTAAATTATATATAATGTTTTGTATTGTTTGTTTTTACGCAAACTTCAACTACATGGCAAATACAATAAGAAAATGTTATTAACTTCTATAAAATAACAAGGGTACCAAGATTATTCAAATTCTAAAAATTCTTGAAATTTTATAGTTAAACTGGCACAGTTCCATCAGATTTTTTATAAAGAATTAGTGAATATTTTCATCATATCTGATTTTGGATCTATTAAAAATCGATACACATAAATTTATGCACTCATAGCAACAAAGAAGAAAATATGGTTGTGAAAACTTTATCAAACAATTTTCTGGCGTATAATTCCATAAATTTAAACTATGTATAATTATAATTTTTTAATATACGAGAATATTTTTTAAGTTATCTATCTAGCCAGGAGAATGATATTCTATGAAGATATCAGATTCATAAACATGAATACTTTCACCATTGAGGATATTGAGGATAAGGTCAGATTTATTAATTTTCATTTATTAGGCGTGTTTAGGGACCATTGTCCTCTCAGAACGGTAAGAGTAAACAAGCCTCCAGCTTCCTGGCTAACACCTGCTTTGAAAGCGCTAATGATAGAAAGAGACCGAGCACTAGCTCAATTTAAGAGAAATAATACTCAGGAAAGTCGTCAATATTATAAAGAAATGAGAAATTTCACACCTTACTGTGTGCGTCGCGAAAAATTGGGATATCTTGTATATTTAGAGACACAAAAAATGCAAAATCATTTTGGAGGGGACTTCAGCAATGCAATGTTCACACGGGTTCAAAAGATACCCCTCGCCTAACTTCACATTTGGCCAATGTGAATGATATAAATGAATACTTTTTAAGCGTTTTCCGAAAGTCCGACAACTGTACTGGTAAAATACATTATTACAGTAACAGTAAGAGGAATTTAAGTCTGAACTTTAATTTCCTAATGGAAACCCCTGAGTCAATTGGCAAGTGTGTTAATAGTATAAAGTCCAGTACTGCTGGAAATGATGGTTTGACACTTTTTATGCTTAAACTTAATTTACCTTATTACCTTTTATCGTCTAACGCATATAGTTAATTGTTGCCTGGAGAGTGGTTATTTTCCGGAAAGCTGGAAAGACTCTATTGTGTGCCCTGTTGCTAAAGTTAAAAATCCTTTGACCATCAGAGACTTGCGTCCAATTAGTTTCTTACCAGTTATGTCAAAAGTCTTGGAAAGGGCAGTACATACACAGGTTTCAAAATATCTCTTGACTAATGGGTTGCTCCCCTTACATCAATCTGGTTTTCGGATGGGTCATCGCACATCAACGACTTTATTGAATTTAACTGATAGCATAATCAGAGCTATGGCTGTTATATCAGTCTCGCTGGATTATTCGAAAGCCTTTGATGTGCCTACTTTGTGCTAAACTGCACTATCTGGGCTTCGCTGATCACTCCGTACAATTTTTCTATAGCTATTTGTTGGATAGACGGCAGAGGGTGCGAATGAATGATGTTTGTTCAACTGCTGGTAAAGTTATCTCGAGAGTGCCCCAGGGTTCAATACTGGGGCCTCTTTTGTTTCTTATATATACTTTTGATATATTCCAAACTGCTGCATATTCATCGGTTCAGTCGTATACTGATGACACACAGTTGCTTTATTTCTTTCAACCATCGGATCCTGAGTCTGCAGCAGAAAATTTAAATCAGGATCGCATGGCTTTGTCAGTTTACTCGGATGAACATAATTTGAGGCTATATCAAGACAAGACGCAAGTTTTATTGTTTTGCAAGAAAAATCGGCGACCAACCTTGAGACTGAGGCTGGCTGATCAGGATTTGATGTTTTCTGATTGTGCCAAGAATTTGGGTCTTCGCACTGATACACATCTCAGATTCAGGGAACATGTTAGGGTGCTCCTACAAAAAAGTTATGCGAAAATGAAGGTTTTATATGCAAATCGTTTTATTCTGAATTTTAAGATGAGAAAAAAATTGTGTGAGCCTTTGGTCTTGTCTTCATTTCATTTTTGTAGAATTGTGTACTATCCTTGCTTGGATGCGCTTTCAAGGAGACGATTGCAGTATGTACAGAATGTCTGCTGTAGGTTTATATTCCATTTGAGAAAATATGTTCATGTATCTTTAAAAATAAATGAGTTAAAATGGTTAAATTTTGGTAATACTGTGCAACTGCACTTCGTAATATTCTTGATGAGGCTCTTAGGAACTTCCCGATTTATTTAAGGGAGAAACTAGTGTCCCGAAATTTGGTGCATGATAGGCATATTAGACGGCCTGATCGCTTGACTATGCCTCAACATCGCCCTGCCTTGTTTCAGCGCCGTTTTACATATAATGCAGTAAATATATACAATACCATGAACCCAGAACTGAAAACGTGCACTATTGGCCGACTTCGTCGAGCCCTTAAATAAGCAGATTTCTCAGACGTAATTTATTTGTATTGTTATATTCTCTTCTCGATTATTGATTTTACTATATTAGTATGTAATTGTTGCATGATTTTTTTTATAAGCGCGTTGTGTGTTGAAGAGGTTACATATAAGAGTAACCCAAGGCTCCATACTGTCTCCTACTCTCTTTCTCATTTATATTAACGATCTGCTGGAAAAGACCGGGAATCCAATCTACAGCTTTGCAGATGACACTACACTTATCTCTTCATTCACTTTGAACGCTCGGACATCGGCTACTCAGACGAATATCCGCAGACAGCAGGAAGTCATTCAACTTAACAAAGAGCTAGAAGAAACTCTATCTTGGGGTGACAGTAACCAAGTGGAATTTAACGTTACAAAAACCCAAGCGGCAGTTTTTTCTAAAAAAGTTAACGTTGCTAAACCCGACATAGTTATGTCGGGGTAGTCCATTCCTCTAACAGCGTCACTCAATTTGTTGGGCGTTAATTTGGGAGCAAATATGTCCTGGCATGAACATGTTGCAGGCATAGCAAGGAGAGCTTCTCAAAAGTTGGGAATATTATTTCGAACCAGAAAGCTTTACACTCCACAACAACTATTAATTCTTTACAAAGTTCAAATTCGACCAACTATGGAATACTTCTCCCATGTTTGGAGCTCCGCTCCCAAACATACACTGCATTTATTGGATTCTATTCAGAGAAGAGCTGTTCGTCTGATTGGAGACCGGCGGCCTTGATTCGCTGGAATATCGAAGAACCGTTGGCGACTTGACCCTATTCTACAAGTATTTTCATGGAAAGTGGTCGAAGGATGAGGCCCGCTTAATTCCTCCCAGAGCGATGCATGTTGGAAGTACACGTCGCGCTAATGCTTCACATCCGTATGTGGTTCAGCTTGTTACTCCTCGTACAACGCTTTTCAAGCAGTCTCTTATATGGAGAACATCATCCCTTTGAAATAATTTGCCCAGGACTGTGTTTCCCACCGAGTACAATTTACAGCGATTCAAGAACAATGTGAATCGCTTTCTCCGCACACGTGTCGCTCCTTTAGGGACTTCCCTGTAGCACGCGTGCTAGACCTATCAAAAAAAAAACGATGGTTAAATCTCGCCTCTTCTACTACACGATGTGTGTGATTAATATGTACTCACATCACACGTATTAACATCTTAATAAAAACGATATTTATTTATTTTTTTATTTAAATTTTCTACGAATTTGTTGAGTTTTTACGTTTTTTTTTTCTTCCTCTCACGAAATGAGTGAAAGTAATTTAGAGCATAGCGCACTGACAAAAAATTTCCCACTAAGAACAAAATGCGTCATTTTCAGTATTCATGGAAACATGCTCTAAGTGTACAGGAACCACTGCTCATTTTATTTTCAAATAAAATTTTGGTCTTATCAGTTTCGATGTGGCCAAAACTGAGCAGGAAGACCAGTTGAGGCAAAAACTGAAGAAGCCGCTAGACTTGTTAAGAACTTGCTGCTGTCAGATAGTCGAATGAAGATCTCAGTGCTTGCTAAAGAAGCTGGTCTATCCGAAAGTGCAGTTTTCAAGATGAGAAAAGTTTTTGAACGATGGATCCCCAAATTCTTTACACCAGAAACTGATTTAGATAGCGATCTGATTTATTTTTCAGGAAGTGTCGCTGGTGACGATACTGAGCTGTTCTAATGGAATCTTCCCATGAATAAAAAGTCGATGTAATGGTTTCATAGGGAATATCCAAAAAAATCCAGTTGTCTTCTTGAATGATTCATGGAGAAGTTACATCATTAATTGAGAAGTTTACGGAAGCGAGGTCCAAAGCCAAAGAGAATGTCTGTATTCATGACAACCAAAACTTTTCTGTTGCACGACAACTACAAAGTTCACAAAACTTACACACTTCTTATAGCCTTAATTTAGCGCCCTACGGTTCAGAAACTATCTCAGGTCGAAAACTGATGATGAGTTGAAAGCTCTGTAGCATTGTTTCTTGAGGAGAAAACAATTTTTTTTCTCGATGGAATGAAACAATTCGAGAAATGCACGACTAAGGCTATTAGTATAAAGTAGTTATACAGAAAAATATTTTTTTAAGCACTACGAATTTTACTTCATAACTAGATAGATAACTTTTTTTCATAATTACCGATAACAAATATTTAAATGTCTAGTTATTATCGTTTACTCTAAATATAAGGGATTACATAATTTTATGACTTTATGAGTAAATATTAACATATTTTTCTTCTAAAGTTCAGACACGTCTAATGTTCAAAAACAAAATGCCCAGTCATGCCAACTTATTAAATACATTTATTCTAAGCAGGAAGATTGCACATTTTGGATACACTTCCATTCTAAAATCGATAAACTTCACTTCTTATTATAACTAGAAATATCGATAACTATTGGAAATTTACCCCTGTTTAACATGTTTTGACTTACAGTTAATAAAATATAACCTGATACAATCTAAATATTTTAGTTACTTTTACGTATCTTTTTTTACCACGAACTAAAACTTGACATACATCTAGTATTATATTTTTCAAACAGCCGTTGCAGATTTATCGCTATTTAAAATTTGGAATAAAAAGCTGCGGATACAGTTTCATAATTGTTCTAGTGCAAACAACATACATAAATAAATTTTGTATATTTAAGGCATTTTCTACTTATTACAATCATGATAAAACGCAAGATAAGATATCGCTTTACTTTCTTTTTCATTGATCATTCTGGATACAATTCTTTGCCAAAATCGATATACTTATTATAAATAGAAGTATCGATAACTATTGGATATTTACCCCTCTGTAACAGTTTTTGACATACAATTAATAAAAATATATACGATGTTTCAGAAGTCATGTCATTTTTGTTTCAACAGAGCTCTAGAAATAAGAGAGAAATGTTACAAGAAATAAGAAACCCAAGTATATATTTATTTAGTTTATTTAAATTATCTTTAATATAGCACTTCTACGACGTGAAACTATATTTAATGTTTGTGTATTGTAGCGGACAATTATATAATGATTTAGCGGACGAAGAAGACGCAACTGAAATGATATGTTTTGCTATATCTATGTGTTTAGGCTGACCAATTAAAATACCTAATAAACACTAGGTTCAAACCTATAACTCATCTTCTAAAGTTATCTTCTAAATATAGTGATATTGAAAAGTATATAATATTTGCTTAAAATGAATCATTTCGCGATAATGAAAAACCTTGTCACGTTTTAGACCATGATTTACAAATTAATTTTACTTTACAAGAAATATGTTCCAAAGTACACAATTTTAACATTATATTATTAAATACGCTAAGAGTCGTAGGTGTTCAAAGTCAAAATTTTAGTTATAAATTTAATCATTAAAATAATTTTTTATCTATATTCTGAAAATACCAGTCAGAATTGGTTTGGACTTTAAACATTATCTAAATGTGAAATCAACTTTGTAATACTTACATGAAAAGTAATCTAGTGTGGTTAATTTTATAAACACAACCGTCATATCTATGACTGTATCTCTTTACTGATGATTGTCAGTTCTTTGCTATCTTTGTAGTTGGTTTAATTTTACAGCATGCAGAGACAAAATATGTTCAAAATTTGACGTTATTCTAAATTTTTGCAAGAAGCAAAAGAGCTTATAAACAGAAATTCATTTCAAAAGTATACAACTTATATTGGCGATTTGTATTCAACTTTAAAAGTATAAATAGGAAGACTAGAAGGCAAATTCTCTCCAATTAGGACTACTAAGTCTCATAAATAATATCAAAACAATAAATCCTATTGGAGATTTCATATACTTGGAAGATATCTGAATCAACTAATTTATATAAGCACTAGCCGGGCCCGCGGCTCCGCTCGCGTGGACTTGATTCACTACTATCGTCACTGCTTATTCCTTATGTTACCCAAAGTAGTATTATAACCCATGAACTGCGACCGAGGATGGCCACTGTTCATGCGTCACACCAAACCCCCCCCCCCCCCCCCCCCCCCCCCCCCCCCCCCCCCCCCCCCCCCCCCCCCCCCCCCCCAAAAAAAAAAAAACCCCCCCCCCCCCCCCCCCCCCCCCCCCCCCCCCCCCCCCCCCCCCCCCCCCCCCCCCCCCCCCCCCCCCCCCCCCCCCCCCCCCCCCCCCCCCCCCCCCCCCCCCCCCCCCCCCCCCCCCCCCCCCCCCCCCCCCCCCCCCCCCCCCCCCCCCCCCCCCCCCCCCCCCCCCCCCCCCCCCCCCCCCCCCCCCCCCCCCCCCCCCCCCCCCCCCCCCCCCCCCCCCCCCCCCCCCCCCCCCCCCCCCCCCCCCCCCCCCCCCCCCCCCCCCCCCCCCCCCCCCCCCACCCCCCCCCCCCCCCCCCCCCCCCCCCCCCCCCCCCCCCCCCCCCCCCCCCCCCCCCCCCCCCCCCCCCCCCCCCCCCCCCCCCCCCCCCCCCCCCCCCCCCCCCCCCCCCCCCCCCCCCCCCCCCCCCCCCCCCCCCCGATTGGGCGTGGCCTTAGTTCTTGCAGCCCGAATTGACCTTGAGCGGTGAAGACTGCCCTTGGGGAGCTGAAGAAGTGACGTATTAGCGGCAATTGACCAGTGGTTGTTGACCGTGGGGGCCTTAATAGTTACCTGTGAATAGTAGGTTGACACGTGAATTACCTTGTTTGGTGAAGAAGTAAGGTGAGCCGAAGAGGTCCAGTGGTTGTTGAACAGTGCCCTTTTGGCATATATTCTTGAAGAATAGGTGAAAATCTCTGTTTACCTGTATGCCTGTACCTGTAATTTACCTGTAATTTATCTGTAATTTACCTGTAATTTACCTGTAATTTACCTGTAAAATAGCTGAAGAAGTGTTCAATGAGGTAATTTGTCCAGTGGATGTAGCTCAGTGCCTTTTTGTCATTTTTTGACCTTGAGAGTCGTGAAGGGTAATATGGGGTAAAAGTGGATCATGAGGTAATATTTGGGTGTTAGGAAGTGGTCAAAAAGGCGTTATTTGTGTATATATTTTAGGTGTTAAAATTGGTAAATGTTCCCCTATTTCGTTGTATGGCGCCGTAAAGTCGGTAAAAATGTATCGTATTTAGTTGTTTGGTGCCTAAAAGTCGGCAAAAATGTGTAAGATAAGTTAAAAATGTAAACAAAATGTGTGATTTATGGTAGTTTCCTTGAATTGAAAACAAGTAAACATGCGCCTCGATAGGTCACAATATAAAAAGAAAGGTCAAAAACAGCTGATAAGGAGTTGATTTGACTGCATTGAAGTGTTGTAAAATAGTAAAATAAAACATAAGTATGAGCACATTAAGAAAATATATTAATAAAATTTAAAAATAGTACAAAAATGTTACAAAATATTAATTAAAAAACTTTAACCGTACTAGTTAGAGGATTATATCTAACTAATCGATCATGTAGGATTAAACAATAGGCAGCTGTATCTTTGGGTACATTTTTACTGGTTTCAAATTCGATGCGTATATCGACTGCTCCTCCTTTCAATATATCGACACTTTGTCGAGAACAATCAATTACCACTAGAGGTGTATGTGATTTAAATTTTAGAGGGTGGACACATGGATCGTTGAGAGATGTATAATAGTAGGATTTTTGAAATTGTGCATACATTTCATAGAGAATTGAATATTTGTTAGAATCAAAATCGATGTTTAAATTGTCGTAGGGAAACACCTCAGAATTTAAGTAGACTTTTAAATTAGTTAAATTGATGTGATTAAAAGTACTCATATCTTTATCAATTTTAGTTTTCATAGCTGTTTGAAAACCAATGATAATAAAACGTGGTTTTTCCAATTGATTGGAAGATTTTACTGCCCAAGTATGATTTTTTGTTTGTTGCAACTGTGGATATTCATGCAATTCCCAACTACGAAAAGCCATATTTAAATCCTTGTTGCTCTCGAATTGTTTGAATAATCGTAATTTTTGATGATCGCTCACTGAAATGTGTGGCATTTTCCAAAGCACTTTGTTCAAAGTGACTTTATAGTTTTCCTTTTTATCCCCAATTTGTTGAATGCCATTTAAATCTGTACTGCTTCTGATTAATATCAATTCTTGACGTAGATTCATTACAATTTTATGAAAATCTTCAGCAAAACCCATCATAATTTTTAGTGGAATGCAAACACTGAAATTTCCACTTCCATCCACTAGGGCAGGAGTCTCTTTTTCACACCATCCTGCATTTTGTAATCTATTACTATCAGTTGGAGTAAATGATACGAGACCTTTTAAGGTTGAAGTTATGCCTGGATTTCTAACACGATCAATTACCACTCCTCCTAGTTCATAACGAATTTCTTCAAATAGATATAGTATGCCATTGTTGATAAAATGTACATTTTCACTATAGGTATTATCATTTTTCAGCAGTTTTCCTTCAATATACAAAAAACTTTGACTAGGCAATGTATAAAGATCCTGTGTTTGAATGGGTATTCTAATTTCATCGTTGTTACTTAGAGTTGTTGACGAATAAGGTTGATGAGTATGATATTGATAACTAACAATTGCATCATCATGTAACACACTTTCTCCAACTTTTAATATGTTATAACTCATTTTCTTCTTTGACTTTATATTTACACTTACATCTAATTATTAGGAAAATCCTTTCGATACTTGTACTAATTTGTAACTTAAATCTACACCAAAATAATCTTATTTTGTTTGCAATGTTGTTTATTAATTTTTCAATTTAAATCCTAAGGAAAGTAAAACAGCTTTATTCTCAGAAGTTAATTCTTTCAATGGTTGTTGTAAACTGATACGTTTATCTTTTTTTCTTACAGGTTTTATATTCAGTTTGTTGTTGTTGATAGTCCCAGAATGGTATGTCAAATGAATTATGGTTATATATAAATACCATATTTAAACTCTTTTTAAGTGTAAACGTGCTGTGACCAACTCTTTTCTAAAATTAACTAAATTACCATGTTGGTCAGTTATTTTAAGCTGAATTTCATCTATATAACGTGTATTGATTGGTAAATATATGACATTTGATGGGTTCTCCAATATTTTATATCCAGGTTCTACATTAGGATAAAACATGTGAATTATATGCACATGCGCTTCATTATTATACGAATTGTTTACTAAATTACATTCTATACAGATGGAATTAACTTTGAAAATATCTACAGGATTTTCAGATATGTACTGTATATTCGGTTTTAGGATAATTTTACCAAATCCCAATAGTTTTCCTATAGAATTTTCTTGGGTAAAATCAATTTTTACTGTACATTTAATTTCACACTTGAGAGTATTCAAATTTGCACTAAGAAATAATTTCGGTTTATTTTCTTCCTTTGACTGTAGGCTTATTTGTTCGAGTAAATATTTGTATATATCTCTAAGTTCGTACGACCCTTCTGGTAAAACAATCTCATTGTTATCTTTTCCATAGTGAAAGGTATTATTGGTTTTGTCAACATTTGGAATTGAATAGTAACTAGCAAAATTAATCAACCCCAAAACAAACTCTTCGTTTTCGTTTAATACAATAGGAGGATAAATATTTGTTGTCAATATAGATTCATTTCCTGACAATGTAAATGTGTAGGACATTTTTTTTTTTTTTGTTAAAGTTCTGATCTGCTTAAGGTAACATAAATAAATAACATAATATTTAAGTGGGATTTACTTTTTATTTTAAACATACAGTATTATACAAAAAGTGTAAACATAAATGACCACAAATAATAGAATTATAAGACTGATAAGAATCATGATTATAATATATACTACTTGGTTCTTTAGATTGAAAATATAGTTGTGTTTCGATTGGTGGTAACAAATTTCCAAAACTGTCAAAATAATAAATGATCGATCCATACTTCTTGTAAGCAGTCCAATGTGTACCAGGACCAGAATCGTTATCCAAATTAATAACTCCTGATTCATATTTATGAATTTTCCTCGGTAACCTATCCTTCATATAGACTCCTCGAAAATAGGGAATTTTCAATTTTTTTGCATACATTTCCATCTCTAGGTTCGTTAGGGGATGATTGGGTAATACTATCGGTAATTTCGCATTTTTGGGGGACGCTGGTGTAAAAAAAGACCCATACCAGTTTTGTATGGTTTTAAATAGAGACCTTTACCCATTGCAATTGCTTCCATTTTTTTATTATGACGTTGATTTTCATACAATTGTTGCTTAGCCGATCGAGCATCGTTCACGGCCTTTGCAATACCTGCCACGCCCCCACTCAAACTGCCTAAAGCACTTAGACCTGCAAATATCGGTAGTAAGGGTAGAATTCCTCCAGTTTTAGGAATTTTAATAACCCGAGGTGTTTTAATATTTCCTTTTTCATTTTTAACCGTTTTAATTGCAATATTAAGCGCACTGTTTATACTTGTAGGCTTTACTTTTAAAATATTTCTCTTTATTTTCTTTGCTATAGATTGAAAACTTAATTTTTTTCATATTTTTATTTTTTTTTATTTGTTGTTTACGTTTTCCTCCCCTTTGTCGATTTTGTTTCTTAGATTTAATCTCTTTTCTTTTTTGACGATTACGACGACTACTGATAGCCATAATAATAAGATTTGTGTTTCCTTTTGTTGAAAGGTTTGTAATGAACTAAAACAATATTTAATAAGACTTTATATATATAACAGGATTTATAATTTAAATTTTTTACTATAATCCTCATCAATTTCTTCTTCACTGCTAATACTATCACGTTTTCGCTTTTGACTAGTACTAGTATCCATATCCATGTTAAATATAGGGATATTAGTAGCTGGTTCTTCTGTAATATTTAATTTACGTTTCCGACTTTGCTTTTGTTTTTGTTGACGCCGTTGCCGTTGAATATCTTGCTTAAATCTTTTTTCTAATAATTTTACTTCCGATTCTTGAATATTATCAAGTTTCCTTTTTCTGTTACTACGTGGTATTTCTGCGGTTTGAGATAATTTATTTGCTACCATCTTTTCCTTAATTTTTTTTTCATGATAGTTATAAATAGGTTTTTCTTTTTCATCATATTCCTCCTTCTCATCATCATCACTACTATCTATTTGAGGTTTCTTATTCTTGATAGTTTTCTTCTTAATAGTTTTTTTAATATTAGTAGCCGATTTATTTTTGGAGTTTTTATTTTCTTCTCAGCATTTGTTTTTAAGCTATTGATTTTTTCTAACAACGTTTCCATTTTTGTTAAATAATTTTGCATTGATTTTACACTTTGCTTAATAATACCTGTGGTTTGTTTAATGTTCTTCTTCGTTTCCTTCATAATATACTGATTAGTTTTATCATTCTCATTCATTTTATCTTGTTTACTATCCCTTCTACTATAACCCATACCTAACTTAAGCTTACTGTCCATGGCAGCAGATACACCTATAGCTGCAATTTTTTCTTTCCAAGATGCATCCCCTGCATTAATTCGACTTAAAGCATTTTTAAGTAATATTTTATCAGCTTGATGACGATCAGGTAAGGCGGTATGATTTGAATAGGCTATATCATGCTCTCTACAAGCTTCATCGAGAGGATTAATACCTTTATCGCCACGGGCTAGACGTTCTTGTAGTTTTGTACCAGGTCCACAAAAATTGATAACCAGGTAAATGTACTTCAAATGGAAGCTTATTTATAATAGTATTTAAAAGTCCACTCCCTTGAAATGTACTGTTTTCTACATTTGAATAGTATTTCATTTTCAAAAACAAAATATATACTAACTATAAATTTAATATACCTTCTTTTTATATTTATTTCTATTCTAACTTTGATGTGTTGCGTGTAAGATGAAGAGAATTGTTCAACAGAAAACTAGATTAAAAGTTGAGAATCACGATTTACAAGAAACTAAAAAAAATGTTAAACATAGTGTATTATTACCCTCTACGATGCGATGTATTATTTCAGGACCTAGTAACTGTGGAAAAACTTCCACTATGTTAAGTCTTCTTGAACATCCAAATGGTTTAAAATTTGAGAATGTTTACCTGTATTCTAAGTCATTATATCAACCTAAATATATTTATTTGGAACAATTATTAAAACCTGTCAAAGGAATAGGTTATTTTGCATTCGATAATAGTGAACAAATAATAACACCGTCAGAAGCAAAACGTAATTCTGTATTTATATTTGATGATGTAGCCTGTGACAAACAAGATGTAATACGAGAATATTTTAGTATGGGTCGTCATAACAATATTGACTGTTTTTATTTATGTCAAACCTATGCAAAAATCCCGAAACATTTAATACGAGACAATGCTAATGTACTTATTTTGTTCAAACAGGATGATTTAAATTTACGACATGTATATTCCGACCATGTTGGTACCGATATGTTATTTGAACGTTTTAAAGAAATCTGCTCTTTTTGTTGGAGAAAAACATTCAGATTTTTATCAGTTTTTAAGGACAACAAAATTGATGAAGGAAGATATCGTTATGGTTTGGACTGTTATATATATTTAAATTAATGTTATATACAGTTAATATTCACTTAAAAGATGGCTACCAAGAAGAAAATAAGTAAAAAAAGTGTTAAACAAAAATTAACACACAAACGAAGAGATATTAAAAATAAATTAAACCTTTTAAAACATGACCAAATTGCACATGAAACTTTATTTCAACCAATAACAAAACATCTACAAAGTATTGAAAATAAATTGGAACCAAAAAAATATGAAATACCAACAACAAAAACTCTTGAAGCACCTTCTGAATTAAATATAAAATCTGAGGAATCTGATTATGATGATGATTATGAAGGAGATGAATATGATGATCTGGACGATTTTGAAACTGATAAAGATTCGATAGCGTCTGAACCCATCCCGACAATCTCAACTTACACCGATACACCTAGAGGAATGATGACAATTAAACCATCTATGTCAGCAGCACCTCTAAAAAGAAAATTGCATTTTACTACAACATCTAAACCATACAGTTTAAGAAAATTTATCGTCAAAGATATTCAAAAGGAACATTTAGATGAGGAAGCCAAAAGACAAAAAAATTATGAAGACCAATTAAATAAAACCATAGAAGAGAAATCCTTATCAGATTATTATGAACAATATCATCCTTTACCTGCAAAATATATTAAAATGTATCTTAAGAATCCGAAAGGTGATTCTGAGGGAAAATTTAGAGTAAAATTTGATAAAGACATTGAACGGTTTTCCATAGGTAATCAAACTATTAATTTCGATGGACCTGATCTCTTAATTGGAACTAAAAAATTTAAAGGTACGAGTGGTTTGTATGGACTACTTTTTAATAGAAATCCACCAACTAAATATACCAAAAATGATGCTAAACACTATGCTGAAATTCTTTCTGATTCAAGTGTAATAAGAGATATTAAAACTATGCAAAGTAGTAAATTTAAGAAAATTATTAAACCAAATTTAAGTAAAATAAACATAGATTCAGAAGAAGAATCAGACAATTCAGAGAGAATAGGACATGGTATGTTTATGAAGGTTACAAATAATCCAATCGATTATGTATACTGGGATGATCCAAATGAGCTTGTCGAAAGGCTGCAATTATTAGTTACCTCTGAGGCAGCTGGTAATACAAGTCATACAAACGAGATCAATTCAATTGTTGAAGAATTACGTGAAGCTAATATTATTGAATAATGTCCAACTATGCAACTAAAGTAAAGAAACAAATTGTTGAAGAAATTCATAGGCCTGCAAGGAAAAATTTTAAACGTAGAAAAGTATTTTTAAAAAAATCACTTTTAGATTTAATGCAAGCAGATTTGGTAGATATGCGAGAATATGAAAAAGAAAATAAGGGATTTAAATACATATTAGTTGTAATTAATTGTTTTTCAAAGTATGTATGGACCTATCCATTAAAATCAAAAACTTCAAAGGAAGTTGCACATGCTCTTGATAACGTATTTAAACAACAAACTCCTATTCATCTAGCTACAGACTGTGGTGGAGAGTTTATGGGAAAGGAAGTACAGACTTTAATTAAAAAATATAATATTAAACACTATGTTGTTTATAGTGAAAAGAAAGCATCAATTGTTGAACGTGTAAACAGAACTCTTAAGAGTATGATGTGGAAAGAGTTTAGTATCCAAGGATCTTATAAATGGGTTAAATTACTACCAAATATTGTCAATATTTATAATAATAAAAAACATAGAACGATAGGTCTAAAACCTAGTGAAGTAACGAAAAAATATGAGAAATTTTTACTTAACACAGTATATAGTAATAAAAAAATGATTACATTTAAAAAAACAAAATATAATGTTGGTGATCGTGTGCGCATATCAAAACTTAGAGGTGTCTTTGACAAATCATATCAACCCAACTGGTCAACAGAAATTTTTACAGTTAAAAAAGTACAATTTACAAATCCTGTAACGTATTTACTCCAAGACGAACGCAATCAAGACATTAAAGGTGGATTTTATGAACCTCAACTTCAAAAAGTTAAATATCCTGATATTTACTTAGTTGAAAAGGTACTAAAACGTCAAGGGAATAAAGTATTTGTAAAATGGTTAGGTTTTGATAATAATCACAATAGTTGGATAGATAAAAACAATATTCAATAGGTGGGGAGAGAAAGAATGAAATGAGAATTATTAAAAATGTTAGTTATTGTACGAATAAAATGCCTCAAATGTAAAGGAGAAACAGATCTGTATAATGAAAGATGTTTGGCATGTGATGCTAAAAAAGGTTTTTTTATAAAGAACAACGAGGAAATGAAAGACGCTGATAAAACAACAACAATTATTTTATTAACGTTATAGTATCTTCAAATATAATAAATTATTATGTCAATATCAGTATTTTTAAATATGTCTTTAATAAGGTCCTTTACGGTGAGCCAATTCAATCGATCGAGTCCACAACCAATTTTGGGCATAGCAAGTTTTTTTATATTATATGCAATCATATGTGTTTTCATATTTTCCAAACTGGATCGTAGACTTGAAATTGTCGGCTTGTTCCAATAGTTTAATTTTGTTATTAAATAATATATAGGTGCCTGTCGTTTAATTTCATTCCATAATACAGCAACTTGTCCAATTTTTTTCTTTTGTTTTTTTAGAGATGGCACGTTACCAAAAATATTTTTAAATTTAATAGCTATTCCAGCTCCCATTCGTAAGTCCTGAGATACACAATGGGCTAATGCCCAGTCGTCAACATCATTATTGTTCAAGCATGAAAACAAATCACCTTTTATTTCAGAAAATTTCATTTTTTTTTTGTTTTAATACCCGTTACTAGTATTTAACTAACAAATCTAAACTCATTTTAATTGGTATATATATATGTCAAACAAAATATTGCACAATAATGTGAAATGTGAACTGTGACGTAAGAAGAGAAAACATATATAAACCTTCATTTCAAATAGTAATATAATAATATTCAATAAAGTCCTATTTAAGTTTGAATAATGTTCATAGTAGATGTTCAAGGATTTCAATACAAAAATAGTGATTTTATATGTAAAGAAATAGCTGTGATTAATATTAATACTGGTGAATGCCATCATCATATTATAAATTTTCCTTTCAAAAAAGAATGGTTAGAAGGGAGCATTCGTCAACATGTTGAATGGACCACCAACAATTTAACTGGATTAGATTGGGATCAATTTAATTTTAGTAATTTACCATTTGAAAGTATTACCAGTTTTCTACAAGGTGTAGTGAAAAACGAACAAGTTTTTGTGAAAGGAAACCAAAAGAAAATTTGGTTAAGTGATTTAATATCTAATGATATTAAAGATTTATTTGAATTAGGATGTAAAAGTTTAGGCAATTTAAACGCTAGAAATTATGCTATTTGTTGTAATCATCATGTTGATACAATTAAAAATAAATTTCATTGTGCCCTACAAAATGTATATTTATTACGAAATTGGTATATGTATAAATTTGATATATTAGATTCAGATTGGTAAATATATATATATATGTAATTTAGCATTCCTAAAATAAGTTTTACTATGTTCTAAATCATCGTTAGTTCTAAAGATTAGTGATAAATAAAACAATATTAAATATTTTTTTTAGTTTTATTTTTATAAATATAATATTACAATATCAATCATTAATACATATTAATTCATTAAAATCGTTTATTTTTGTCACTTGAGTTTCAAAATCATCATCATCAAAATCATCCGGATTGAAGGAATTTAAAAAATGTCTTGTTGTTGTCGATGTGCCGGCAACTTGGTCATTTTTTCTTTTTTTTTTTTTTCTTTGGGGCTCATTTTCTTCTTCATTGGAATCGGCTGGTTTTAATAGTCGATTTTCCAATATTTTTATTTTTTTACTTTCCTCTATTGCTTTTTGTTCTCCACTATCATCCTTCTTTTCCATTAGATATTTTTTAACCTCTGGGTATTCTTGCAAAGCTCTAAAAAAAAAGCTGCAACTCTTCTTCATTATCTGCTTGAATTCGCAAATACTTTACAGGCAGCATACCCAGTTTTTCCTCCATTGTTGAATTTTTTGGATGATACTGGAGGTATAAATGTATTTGATTTTTTAATTGCTTGACTTCTTTTACCCCATGTCTGAAAATAAATTTAAAAATTAATTTTCTATATATTCTATCTAATTTAAATAGTACTCTTAATATTTGATTAATATTACTATTAAAACAGTAAATGAAAAAAAAAAATTCTCCAGTTAATATTAAAACAGTAAACGAAAAAAAATTCTTAAGTCTAATATATAAAAAAAAAAAATAAAAATACTTACTTGAATAAATTGCGTACCAACATGTACAGCATTTTATTTGAAAGTTTTTGAAAATTAGTTGATTCAATAATAAATGTTGACATTTTTATTTTTTAAAGAATTAAGAAAATTGAAAGTTTATAATTACACAAAGATGTAATATGACTTAAGTAGGAAATTTGCTACTTATATATAAATACATTTAAGAAAAAATAAATGTTATATCATCTGTTTCTAAAGTTGATTATACATTTTTAATAACATTCATGCTGATTAACAAAAATAATTAATTGGAAAATAACCAGTTTATCTAGTTAGAAATATATAATGATTTTGCAATTCATGCTGATTAACTACTTTAAACTATTGACAATAACAAAAATAATTAATTGGAAAATAACCAGTTTATCTAGTTAGAAATATATAATGATTGTGCAATATTTAAAATATTGATAACGACAACTAAATAATTATTTTTGGAAAATTAACATTTTATCTTATTATGCATTTTTTTTTTTTAAATAGAAATTTATGCTAATTAATGATTTTGTAATATTGAAAAATAACAAAATAATTAGTTTTGGAAAAATATATAAATTCTAATAGTTTATCTATCAAATTATTTACCAAAGTTTTATTGAATACACACATCATGTCTTTCGAAATTTCACAGTTAAGTGATCGTATGTTATTAAGCATTCAGGAAGTTGGTAAGTTAATTAAATCGAAACGTGAATATGTTAAGTGGATAAAATTTTTAAATAAAAATATTTTAATTTTAAAAAAATATTTTAAAAGGAAAAAGTGTATCTTATAATAAAAAATATCTTTCAAAAATAGAATCAAATTTAAGTTTATTAAAAAATTATCGAGAGCAGTTTAAATATAAAAAAAATTTTAATAAAAATAAAAATAAAAATTTGGTTTGGGTTGATTTAGAATCTTGTTTTAATAATCGTATTAGGACAGGTGCAATTGTTAATTTAAGTATTCAGGATCCAATAATTTTCTTCAATAAAGCATATAAATCTTTTGCATGTAAAGTTAAAAAAGAACTTGAAAAATCACTATTGAAAATTAATGTTATATTTCTGGCAAAATTCTTAAAACCTGGAAGTAATGAAACTGATATAAAAAATTTTACAACCAAAAATCGTGTAATAGATCGAAATACTAACTTAAAAGAATTTTTTAACGATCACATTAAAAATAACATTTTGACAAAACTTGAAGATTTTCAACTACGTGATTCAGGTTGGTCACTTTACAAAATTTTACAATTAAAAAATTAATTTTAATCATTATACACCAATTAATGTTGGTATTTCAACTTTTGTTCCAGTTCCAAAATTTATTACAAATACTAAAGGAGTTCTGAATATTAAAAATAATGATGAATATTGCTTTCTTTGGTCTATTGTGGCTGCTTTACATCCTTGCCGTCCAAATCAAAATCAATCCAGAACGTCATCATATCCTCATTTTAGTGAAATTTTGAATTACGATGGTATTAATTTCCCTATAACTTTAAAAGACATTAAAAAATTTGAGCCATTGAATAATATCTCAATTAACGTTTATTCTATAGATAAAAAAGAAATTGTACCAATTTATTTAAGTAATTATGAATATTTAACCACTATTAATCTATTAATGTTAGAAACAGGCTTTCAGCATAATGAGGAAGACAGTGATGATGAGGATGATTCTTTTATTAACTCTATATCTAAATTTAAACCAATTTACCATTTTACATTAATTAAAGATTTATCACGATTACTCAGAAAACAAACTGGTGACATCAATAGCAAAAAATATTATTGTGACAGGTGTTTAAATCATTTTTATTCACAAGAGAATTTAAATAAACACATATTTACTTGCAGAAAAATGAACAAATCTAAAATAACTTTACCAAATGAAGACGAGAAATATGTATCATTTAAAAATTATAGTCATAAAGCAAAAGTACCGTTTATTATTTACGCAGACATTGAAAGTATATTAGAAAAATATGAGGATCGAAGTGGGAAACATATAAAAAAAACAACAAAAACATATACCATGTAGTATTGCTTACTACTTGTTTTGTAGTTATAATAACAGTTTTTCAAAATTTAATTTATATACCGGTGAAAATTGTATAAGTTGGTTTTGTAATGAGTTACAAAATTTAGCTTTACAATTAAATCCCATATTTAATAATATAGTTCCAATGTTACCATTAACACCTGAAGAACAAGAATCCTTTACTACATCTACCATTTGTTATTTATGTCAACAATCATATACACCAGATCAAAAAAAAGTTAGAGATCATTGTCATTTTACGGGGAAATATCGAGGTAGTGCTCATTCCACATGCAATCTCAACTGTCGTGATGAACATATGATACCTATATTATTTCATAATCTATCTGGTTATGATGGTCATTTTATTATTAAAAAATTAGTTACAGAAATTCGGGGTAAAACAACTTTATTACCTATAAATAAAGAAAAATATATTTCATTCACTAAATACATAGAAAATACTTCAATTCAATTCCGATTTTTAGATTCCTTTCGATTTATGTCTAGTAGTTTAAATAAATTAAGTTCATATTTAGATAACAACAAAAAAGAGATTATGAAAAGTTTTTATCCAAACAATGAAGATTTTATTTTATTATCTAAAAAAGGAATATTCCCCTATGATTATCTAGACAGTTGGGAAAAATTAAAGGAGAATCGATTACCTACAATTGAGCATTTTTACAACAAACTTACTAAATCTAACATATCTCAAGAAGATTACCAACATGCTGTCAATGTTTGGAATCATTTTAAAATTCAAAATTTGTGTCAATATATGGAAATCTATTTAAAAACGGATGTACTGTTATTGGCTGATATTTTTAAAAATTTTCAAGATCTTTGCTGGGAAACATACGGTTTGGAATGTTTAAAATCATTTACAGCCCCAGGATTAGCATATAACGCATGTTTGTTGAAATCAGGTGTTAAATTAGAGTTAATTACAGATGTGGAACAACTAATGATGATTGAAAAAGGAATTAGAGGCGGGGTTTCACAATGTAGTAATCGATATGGGAAAGCAAATAATAAATACATGGGAAATGAGTACGATCCTAATATACCTTCATCTTATTTAATATATTATGATGTCAATAATTTATATGGTACTGCAATGAGTCAGCAACTTCCCACAGGTGAATTTAGGTGGATTGATAGTATAGAATTTTATTCTGAAAATATTATAAATACACCTGATGATTCAGACGTGGGATATATTCTTGAAGTAGATTTAGAGTATCCTCCAGAACTTCATGATTTACATAAAGATTTACCTTTATGCCCAGAACGTCTGATCCCACCTATATCATCTTCAAAACAATCAAAATTACTTACAACTTTATATCATAAAAAAAAAATTATGTAATCCATTATATAAAAATCTCAAACAAGCTCTTAAATTAGGTTTACGTATTTCAAAAGTTCACAAAATTTTAAAATTCAAGCAATCATATTGGTTAAAATCTTATATTGATTTAAATACGAAATTAAGGCAACTAAGCAAAAATGAATTTGGAAAAATTTTTTTTAAATTAATGAATAACGCTGTATTCGGAAAAACAATGGAAAACGTACGTAAATACAAAGACGTTAAAGTAGTAACAGCTTGGTCAGGACGATATGGAGCAAAAAATTATATTTCAAAACCAAACTTTCATAGCGCAATCGTTTTTGATGAAGATATAGCTATTATTGAAATGAAAAGACTAAATATCAAATTTAATAAACCTATATATGTAGGTTTTAGTATTTTAGATATTTCAAAAACATATTTATATGACTTTCATTATAATTATATTAAGCCAAAATTTAATAATAATGTGAAATTATTATACACAGATACTGACTCATTGATTTACCAATTTTATGTAGAGGATATCTATGAACATATTAAAAATGATATTCATAGATTTGATACCTCTGATTATCCTCTTGATAATCCATACAATATACCTTTAAGGAACAAAAAGGTTTTAGGCCTTATGAAAGATGAAAATAATGGTAAAATTATGGTTGAATTTGTAGGCCTAAAATCTAAAATGTACTCTTTTAAATTATACTCAAATTGTCCCGTTATTAAAAAGGCAAAAGGTATTACTAGCACCTCTTTAAGATCGATTCAATTTATGGATTATTACAATTGTCTTTTTAATAAAAACGAAATTTATAGTACTGAACATTTAATTCGTAGTAAAAAACATGAGGTATACACAATATCTCAAAGAAAGTGTGCACTTACACCCTATGACGATAAAAGAATAGTAAATTATTTGTCAACTGATACACTGCCTTGGGGTTATCAAATTTAAAAAAAATATTAGCCACTTAATCTAGTCCTTTTCGACTTAATTGTCTTACAGTTTCAAATATGCTTCATGAACAAGAAGAAGATCACAGTTTAAAATTTCTCAAAATTGTTCCTCATGCTTATACACCAAGTAAAGGTAGTCCAAAAGCAGCAGGATTTGATATCAAGAGTCTTAATGATATAACTGTCCCAGCTATGGGAAGAGTTAAAATTCCTACAGGTCTAAAGTTTGAATTGCCTAAAAATTGTTATGGTCGTATAGCTCCCAGATCTGGATTAGCTTATAATCACTTCATCGATGTAGGAGGTAAAGATTAAAAATATTTTTTTATTATCTTACACTAAAAATTTTTTTTATTTTTCATATAGCTGGTGTAATTGATGAGGACTACAGAGGAGAACTTTTTGTATTACTATTCAACCATTCAACCAAAGATTTCCACGTCAAATCTGGAGACCGAATAGCGCAATTAATATGTGAAAAAATTTTCCATCCTCGTCTGGAAGAAGTTACATCTCTAACAAAGACAGAAAGAAATGAAAACGGATTTGGATCTACAGAAAAAAAAAATGTGTAATCATATCTAATATATAATAAGCTTGTAGCACCCTTCCTCTAAATAGTTAGTATTAATCATGACTTCGATAAGTAATAATAATGTTCAAGAAGCTTGTATAAAAATTAATTTTATTATTGAAGAATTACCAAAATATTTTGGTGTTTATCCACAAAATATTTATTGAAGATTGGCTTGATATTAAAAAAATGTTAGAACCATATATCAACCAAGAACAAGTGACTCTGACCATAGACTATTATGGGGAAGAAAGAGTAGAAACACATTTTGTATCATGTATTTGGACACTTCCGGGGACTCGTGAAGGACCTGATGAATGTATCTGCTATGATGTTCAAGAAAAAGTTGAACATATTAATAGAATTTATAACATTATAAAAAAGCCTTAATTTATATTTTTGTACTATTTTAAATTTTATTAATATATATATATATTTCTGTGTGCTCATACTGTGTGTTTTATTTTACCAAATATAACCAATTTTACAACACTTCAATGCAGTCAAATCAACTCCTTATCAGCTGTTTTTGACCTTTCTTTTTATATTGTGACCTATCGAGGCGCATGTTTACTTGTTTTCAATTCAAGGAAACTACCATAAATCACACATTTTGTTTACATTTTTAACTTATCTTACACATTTTTGCCGACTTTTAGGCACCAAACAACTAAATACGATACATTTTTACCGACTTTACGGCGCCATACAACGAAATAGGGGAACATTTACCAATTTTAACACCTAAAATATATACACAAATAACGCCTTTTTGACCACTTCCTAACACCCAAATATTACCTCATGATCCACTTTTACCCCATATTACCCTTCACGACTCTCAAGGTCAAAAAATGACAAAAAGGCACTGAGCTACATCCACTGGACAAATTACCTCATTGAACACTTCTTCAGCTATTTTACAGGTAAATTACAGGTAAATTACAGGTAAATTACAGATAAATTACAGGTAAATTACAGGTACAGGGCATACAGGTAAACAGAGATTTTCACCTATTCTTCAAGAATATATGCCAAAAGGGCACTGTTCAACAACCACTGGACCTCTTCGGCTCACCTTACTTCTTCACCAAACAAGGTAATTCACGTGTCAACCTACTATTCACAGGTAACTATTAAGGCCCCCACGGTCAACAACCACTGGTCAATTGCCGCTAATACGTCACTTCTTCAGCTCCCCAAGGGCAGTCTTCACCGCTCAAGGTCAATTCGGGCTGCAAGAACTAAGGCCACGCCCAATCTTTGGTGTGACGCATGAACAGTGGCCATCCTCGGTCGCAGTTCATGGGTTATAATACTACTACTACCCAACGTAATAAAATATCTCCCATTATTTCTCCTTATCTCCCAATATTTCTCTTATTTCCCATTATCTCTACATAATTTCCGTTATCTAGGCTTATCTCTGCTCATCTCCCATTATTTCTCCTTATCTCCCATTATTTCTCCTTATCTCCCATTATCTCACCTTATTTCCCATTATCTAGGCTTATCTCGACTTATCTCCCATTATTTCTCCTTATCTCCCATTATTTCTCCTTATCTCCCATTATCTCACCATAACTCCCATTATTTAGACTTACCTCTGCTTATCTCCCATTATTTCTCCTTATCTCCCATTATTTATACTTATCTCCCATTATCTCACCTTATCTCCCATTATCTAGGCTTATATCGAATTATATAGAACATACGTATAAATTTATAAAAACACGTAAATCGGATAAGTGGTTCTCGAGTGATAAGCGCACTAACGGATAGACAGACAGACAGAGAGACGTTGCATTTTATATATATTGTATTCTTTGCTACATGATATTGTTCCATATTTAATGCTTTAGGGAGTGTATTGCAAGAGAACGCGCTAGCGGCAAACTTTTCTCCGACTTAATTCACTATTATCGTCACTGCTTATTCCTTATGTCACCTAATAAAATGTAGCCTATAACCTGGCCAGAGAACATACGTATGGTTAAAAAAAAAGCACGTAAATCGGATAAGTAGTTCTGCAGTGATAAGCACACTAACGAACGGACAGACAGACAGACAGACGGACAGAGAGACATTGCATTTTATATATATTATAGATATTTTCTGCTACATAATATTGTTCCATATTTAATGGTTTGGACTGTGTATTGCAAGAGAACGCGCTAGCGGCAAACTTTGTCCGACTTCATTTACTATTATTGTCACTGCTCATTCATTATGCTACCTATCGTAATAAAATATAGCCTATAACCTGGCCGGAGAAGATATGTATGTTTAAAAAAAAAAAGTACGAAAATCGGATAAGTGATTCTCTAGTGATAAGCGCACTAACGGACAGACAGACAGACAGAATACGTTGCATTTTATATATATTATAGATGTAATAAAATATATACCTATAACCTGGTCAGAGAACATATGTATGAATTTAAAAAAAAACTCACGTAAATCGGATAAGTGGTTCTCGAGGGATAAGCGCATTAACGGACAGACAGACAGACAAACATTGCATTTTATATATATTATAGATATAGATTATTTTTTATTATTATATAACCTGGCCAAAGAATATATGCATGAATTTAAAAAAAGACAGGTAAATCTGATAAGTGGTTCCTGCGTGATAAACGCACTAATGGACAGACAGACAGACAGAGAGACATTGCATTTTATATATATTATAGATTATACATATACAGATACATAATATTGTTCCATATTTAATGGTTTAGGCTGTGTATTGCAAAGGCACGCGCTAACGGCAAACTTATTTGCGACATCATTCACTATTTTACGTCACTGCTCATTCTTTCTGCTACCCATCATAATAAAATATAGCTTATAACCTGGCCAGAGAACATATGTATGTTTTAAAAAAAAAAGTACGTAAATCGGATAAGTGGTTTTTCAGTGATAGGCGCACTAACGGACAGACAGACAGACAGACGGAGAGACGTTGCATTTTATATATATTATAGATGTAATAAAATATATATCTAAAACCTGGTCAGAGAACATATGTACGAATTTAAAACAATCACGTAAATCCGATAAGTGGTTCTCGAGGGATAAACGCACTAACGGACAGACAGACAGACAGAGAGAGGTTGCAATTTGTTTATATTATAGGTATAAATTATTATTATTATTATATAACCTGGCCAAAGAATATATGTACGAATTTAAAAAAAGACGTAAATCGGATAAGTGGTTCTCGCGTGATAAACGCACCAGTGGACAGACAGACAGACAGAGAGACATTGCATTTTATATATATTATAGATTCTAAAGATTCTCTACTACATAATATTGTTCCATATTTAATGGTTTAGACTGTGTATTGCAAGGGAACGCGCTAGCGATAAACTTTTTTTCGACTTCATTCACTATTATCGTCACTGCTCATTCCTTATGCTACCTATCGTAATAAAATATAGCCTATAATCTGGCCAGAGAACATATGTATGTTTTAAAAAAAAAAAGTACGTAAATCGGATAAGTGGTTCTCCAGTGATAAGGTCACTAACGGACAGACAGACAGACAGACAGAGAGACGTTGCATTTTATATATATTATAGATGTGACATGTGCTTGATGTTTTTAAATTGACTCCCCAACTTTTTGTTTTAGATATCTTATCGTCTTTAAAATTACGAATAGTACTGTGAAATCATTTTACGATTATGTTGAGAGTAGTGTTAAAGGTATATTCCCACTATTCCAACCAATTACTTCTATGTTTAATACTGGGTTAATCGTGTATGGAGAAATATGTATTATCGCTCTTTATCATAAAATAACAATTCTCATTAAGTTTAAGTGTCTTCTAAGTATAATCAAATTTTTATCCTTATATCGTCTACATCATGACAATAACAACAACTAGTAATATAAGTACATTATACTTTAACCATGCCATATTTTACACCTTACAACACTTTTTTTACGTCAACAATACAGTACTAATATCATTATAGGAACTTCATTCCGATAAATATAAAGCGATACGGCATCTCTACTAGAACAATTAAAAAGAAATATCTTTACTTTTTCTCACTACAACAAAATGGTCGACTATATATCGTATCTAATATACGATATAGTAACAAAAGTAGTACTAATAGAAGTAGTAGCAGTAGTAGTAATCGGTAGGGAAGATCATAGAAAAGCAAGCAGACCAGATATTTTTGCCTATTCTATTAACATCTGCGTAATATCAGCCAACCTGAACCTACAGTTCAAAGTATGATCCTTGATGGACGCCAACTTTTTTTAACTTCATCGATTGCCTTATAAACGTCTTTCTGGTGTTGCGATAAAGTATATTTTGTTGGCTGACTTCACATTTGTATACTCTTTGGAAACGCGCTCCATCCTAATGTGGAAAAGCGCTGTCTTTACCGTCAGTCTCGTCCAGTCCCAGTGGCCTTGACCAACGCCATGTATTTTTAAGTAATATAGTTAAATAAATAAGTCTACTGACCTGCTGGAAATCGAACTCGAGACTCTGGGCGCAGTGAGCTGGACCATGGAGCCCGAGCTACAACAATATATCAGGTGAATCTTTTCGACTCCTGTAGAAGTGCAAAACTCAGCTCCTCCAGCTAGCATTTACCGCACTAATTTTATAAAAATAAACACGATCTAAAAAAAGAACATTTTTTTTAAATTATAAAATAAAAAGGAACTACGCTTATGTACCAAAGCTTTACATCATGGAGAAAAGAATAAAGTCTAGAAGATGAATTTACTGACGCGTGACCAACACCATCACGCCTTTTCTGAAATCAATTTGGATAGGTGAAATATTTGGACAGGTTACGTGTTTTTTTCTTTTGTTGCTGAACAAATAAGGCTACAAACAATACATAAAAACTGTAATTTTAACTATATACTAAGTTAATAAAGCTTCTTTCAAGTAATTTTCCCAATTTTTTAGATTAAATTATCTTGAAATATAACCTGATGCAAGCTAAATACTTTAGTTACTTTTACGTAACATTTTATTTACTGCGGACTAAAACTTTATTTAAAATAGAAAAAGTTTATAGAGGAGAAAAATGACATAAAGCTAGTACTACATTTTTGTAGTTTGGAATATAAAAAGCTGCGAAGAGGTTTCATAATTGTTCTAGAGCAAACAACAAACAAATAATTTTATATATCTAAGGCATTTTTGTGCTTTCTAATATATCTGGTATAATCATGATAAAACACAAAATAAGATATCACTTTGCATTACTTTACATTGTTATTCAAAATCTTGGCAATGTTATGTCAAAACTACTTTGTAGGAGATCTAAATTCAAAAATTAGGGAAACTAGGAGTGATTCATCCTCGCCCAGGTGGAAAATAGGACTGTGTTCTCTCTCCTAGACTGGTTAATGTTTATTGTGAATTTATAATGAGAAGTGCTAAATGAATGGAATGGTGGAACCTTAATAGGAGGTGAGCGAATAAACAACTTGCGTTACGCAGATAATACCACCATATTGGCAGCAACTGAGGATGAGATGACTGCATTCCTAAATCGGATGGAACAAGAATGTGAGAAACAAGGTTTAACCATAAATAGGGACAAGACAATATTGAGAGTCGATAAGGCTAACTAACTTACTCACTGGTGTCGAGAAAGCTTTTTATATCTAGGATCAACCATAAGTAGTGTGAATATCCCTAGCAAAGAATGCTATGACGAGGCTTACTAAGATGTGAAAAAGTCCCTATATAACCAAAAGAACAAAATTAAATCTCATCCAAATCTTACTCTCTCAAATATTTTCATATAGCGTGGAATCCTGGACGCTTAGAGCAAAGGAACGTAAATACATTGATTCCTCTGAAATGTGGTGTTATAGGAGGATGCTGAGAATCTCCTAGACCGCTAGAAGTACCAAGCAATCTGTACTAAAAGAGCTAAACATAACCGTAAGATTATCATCACTGTGTCTAAAAAGGTTTCCTCAGTATTTTGGACATGTAATCAGAAGACCATGTAATAATGTAGACCGGCTTATAATGATGGGTGACGTCCAGACTAAAAGAAGTAGAAGTAATTCATCAAGAAGATGATCGGATCAAATAAAACAAGATCAAACACTCCATGTATCATTACAGTTGACAGAAGATCGGGAGAAATGAAGGAAAACGGTGGACAGAGCAGTAAAGTCATTCCAAAGAGATCACGACCCTCAAAATTGAAGAAACCACCAGAGAGAAAGAATTTGCCTAAAAACACTCAATTTACTCTTCGTTGAACAGAAATGTATTTTTATTCTTCCGTTGTTAAGCAAGTAAAGCTACAAACAACACATAAAAAATATATTTTACCTACATACAAGGTTAACAAATTTCTCTAAAACAATTCATCAAATTTGTGTAAGTCTAAAATTGTTATTTTAATTTAACCGTAAGCATCGGCAAAGCGGGCATTATAATGTTTCATAGCATTATTAGTCACTATAAACAAAATCAAATTACATAAACTGGTATTCATATAACTAAAATTGTGCTTCTAATAGATAATAATCGGTTAATCGTATAATACAAAATTGTTTCATTGGGTATGAAATTTTGTAATATTATTTGTTATGCACTATATCTCATTACAGTGCATGCGTTGCAATATTTTGCAACTATATGAAATGCAGAAAACGTTTGAATAGAAACCTTATATATTCACTACTATGAATTCAATTAAATATATATATATATATATATATATATATATATATATATATATATATATATATATATATATATATATATATATAAATATATATATATATATATATATATATATATATATATATATATATATATATATATATATACACAGGTTGTTATAAAATTCACTGCATATGTTAAAATAGGTGTATTTTTCCAAAATTAAAAAAAAAAAGGGAGGCAAAACTGCGTTTTACCAATCATTTACAAAATTAACCCGTTCAAGAAAAGCGGCCATTTGCAACAAAGCAAATAAAATTTTAGCGACAAAAAAAGAAATAATTTCTTGATAACAAGCGACAACTGAAAGAGTAGAGTAGGGCGAATAAAATTTCTACAAAAATATTTAACATTGATGAAAGTGGGTTTTCAACTATTCAGAAAAAAAAAACGCAAAAAGTGTTAGGATTAAAAAGGAAGAAACAAATCGACGCAATCATTACTGGAGATAAAGGCCTTATGTAGTGCCAGTGTGGCTAGACAGTTTGTGCCACCAATGCTTATATTCAAAATAATGAGACAAAATCCTGAATTGGGGAATGGCGCACCTTTTGAGAGTGTTGTCACTATTTCAGACACTGGCTATATTAACTCAAACTTATTTGTAGAATCGATGAAACATTTTATAAGCTTAGTAAAACCAACCCCTGAAAACAAAATGTGACTCCTCCTTGATAGAACATCTCAAAGAATAATGGGATGTTACAACTGCCAGGCCTTACTATTCACCGGCTTCATAGACTGGATGTCTCTTTTCTTGAAAGCCATTTGCAGTTATTGTAGTATATTCGAACAACAGAAAAATGGTTGAGGACAAATCTAGGTCGTTAATAAATGCAATATCAAGTTTCAATTTATTTATAGCAGCTTACCAAAGAGCTTGATACCATTGTGAACAGATTTAAGGCGGGTAGAGTTTGGCCCGTGGACAAAACGTCTTTCCTGAACATCTGTTTAAAGAAGCTGAAAATATAAGTGATCCTTCTCTAAAATAAACTCAGGTAATGAAAGCACATCGTTCTTACTAGATGCTTCTATTATTATCAATAATGAAAACAAGGAAATTGCTTAGCAACCTAATGTCTCCGAATGGATTACCACATTTAAATAGTGTACTGTCTACGTCGGGATTTATCGCTAAAACTTTAAGATACTAAAAAAAATACTGTACTAGAAACTGTGGAAATTACCCAAAGTCCTTACAAAAATATGAAGAATCATCAGTAGTCAAATCGAAGAAAAATGCTGATGTCTGCCGAAGATATTGGTAAGGTCCGAGAACAACTGGGTCATTGCCCCTTAACAGCTGGCTTTGACCTTTAAGTAAAGCCAGCTGTTATCAGTTAGTTAATAGAATTTCAAATAGGTTTTTCTCTTAACTTTTTCAATACCGGAATGGTAAACAATTTTCTTGTAAAATATGTACGATTTTTTTAGTACTAAAATGAAAAAATGTATTTGTCCTTTGTTTTCATATACCTTAAATTGGTATCTTATTGGTGACGTGCTATATCATTACTACTATTTTTGTATTATTCATTCAGGTAATTTTATTTAACTTCACTTGTGCGGTGTGCAATGTACAATAAACACTCCTTGTTGGCGCTCTAAATTTACAAAATTAGAAAAATAATTTAAAAAAAAAATAGTTTTAATGAAAGTTCTTTTGCAACGTTAATTTAATTATTATCGGGCTTAGGCAGTGGTTTAAAAAATTTAGTCGTTTTTTTGCTCCATTTAAAAGCTTTTTCAGCTCAGACTGATATTCAACAGTAGCATGGACAATTTTCCTTTTGAGAACACAACTTCTTTCCGGAAACAGATCGATTGTTATTAAAACATCACAAAGCCCATTAGCTATTCGTAAACCTTTCCTCAGATTTTTAAAGGTTAATGTCACCTCTTCAGTGCTACACTCATTCCATTTCAGTCAAATTCTCATATTGCGCTTCAAGCAACTTTTGAATGTCACTCCGTTCTAACTATTCAAAACCGTTGAGCCAGAGGCCGAAGCCGCAATAAGTATATAAATTTTTAATTGTTTTGTTTTTACATATTTTTCTATAAAAAAATTATAATATCGTTATTTTCAGAACCGCGAATAATGAAATTCTTAGCCGCAAATACAGAATCGCGAATTACGAAACGGCGAGTAAGGAACTTTCACTGTACATTCATGAGAAATAAATCAATAAATAAATGTACCTTAAATGTGCAATAGATCTTCATATAAAATATCCTAAGTTATTCGTGACAAATTTATAACTAAACCAATTGTACCGAATGACACAATCTATCACACATATTTCTTAATTAACACCATTATATTAGTTCATCTATCTTTAAAAAAAACCTGCAAAAACATTGATCTTTATCTCACATTACCCACGACATATTGCAAAATTTGCAAACAATCGCTGAAAAGAAAACAAACGAAACGTGGATTTGAAGTTTTGCTACCTTCTCAGAAAACGAGCTGGTGGCGGCATAAACCCTTCAATATTAGCCTGGCACGCGGATACCAAAGGAGCGACAAATCTATTGTCGGATTTAGAATAATAAAATAAGAAAAATATTTTAATTTTTTTTTTATTAAATTTATTTAAGAAAAGCCAACTCAAATCTTACGTCTGATTAACGATTTTCGATATTGTGGAGTTCTAGGGTACACCAATGGCGGCGTGAAAAAAATTCATGACTTTTTTAGGGTCAATTTTTTCCTTTATTATTGATTCGCTATTTCAAGTGAATTTTCTGCAGTCTGTCTTGCTATAAGGAGGCGCCAATTCCAACATATGCAATGAATTTCAATTCACCCCGTATACATATATATATATATATATATATATATATATATATATATATATATATATATATATATATATATATATATATATACAGTCCCTGGCCAAATTATTAGACGCACTGTATTTTTTTTAGTAATTTTATGTTTCTTAAGAGTTTTTATGCAATAATGGTATATTTAAAACTACAATATTATTGATTTTTATTTAAAAGAATTGTTGTAGACTACATATTTGTATTTATTTTTAACATATGGCAACACTGTGTTGACAAAGTGATACATGAACGTAAACAAGTACAAATCTGTATCAGTCGCGATCGGAATCGAGTCAGGTACGGACGTGTTTCTGTGGCTTTATGGACTGTGATTGTTTGTTTAACAGTTTTATACTACTCAGATATTAGTTTATTTTGTATGCAGTGTTTTAAAAAAGTAATTGGACTATTTTCATTATGGGTAGAAAAGGCGATCTTTCACCACGTAAAAAAGCTGAAGTGAAGGCCCTTGTGATTGCGAAAACATTTACAAACCGAGAAATATCACGAAGATTGGAGGTTTCTGAAGCTAGTGTACGACGCATAAAAAAGAAAATTGAGTCAGGGAAGGAATTAAGCCCGAAAGGAAAAAAAAGATGCGGTAGAAAACCAATTTCACTCCACGGTCAGAGAGATGTTTGAAGAAAATTTGTGTAGAAAACAGATTTGCTACCACAAAGGTAATAAAATCACAACTCCAAGATGCTAGCGTAAATGCTTCTGAGCGCAGTGTTCGAAGAAAATTGAAAGAATTAGATTTTAAGGCCTGTCGCCCCGCCAGGAAGCCCAAGTTAACAGCTGCAATGAAAGCAAAGCGCCCGAAGTGGGCCAAACAATGGCAAGACAAAGATGTGGACTTCTCGAGATCGGTAAGATACAGCAATTTAATCAATAATTGATACATTATTATCATTTTCAGTTAAATAAAGCAAATAAACATGGAAGTTTATATATTTTTTCCTATTTTTGACAGGTCTGCTTCAGTGACGAAAACACATTCGAAATTTTGCAGAATAAAGCTCAGTATGTGCGTCGTCGTCATGGAGAAAAGTTTCATCCTGATTGTGTCGTCCCGACGGTTAAACATCCCACCAAAGTGATGATTTGGTCAGTCATCAGCGGCAAGGGCACTGGGCGTCTGTACGTCGTCAAAGGAATAATGAGGCAAGATCAGTACAAAGAAGTATTACAAAATCGGTTGATTCCGCAGCTCAGAGAATGGTTTCCAAATGGGGAACCATTCACTTTCATCCAAGATGGAGCTCCCTGCCACACTGCTCGGTCTGTTAAAGCTTTTTTTGGCAGAAAAAAATATCCCTCTGTTGGATTGGCCCCATTGAAAATGTGTGGGAGCTGATGAAAAGGGAAGTGGCTAAAAGATGTGATTACTAACAAAACCCAGCTCCTAGAAAAGATTATTCATGTGTGGAATCATCATCCTCAAATGCCCCCCCCCCCCCCCCCCCCCCCCCCCCCCCCCCCCCCCCCCCCCCCCCCCCCCCCCCCTGAGACAGTACAATCTTGCATTGATAGCATGCCGCGCAGAATTAAAGCTTTGATAGCAGCTTAAGGTGGCTCAACTAAATATTGACTTTTACTAACATCAATTTCACTTTTCTTTAAAACTTAATAAATGTATGCTTTTCTAAATTAATGCTGTTTTATTTATGTCAAATAAATAGGTAATTGATTGGATAATATAAAAATAAAAAACAAATCAATTTAAAATAATAAAACGGTACAATATCACTCGGTAATTAATATTTTACATGAAATCTTGCAGTGCGTCTAATAATTTGGCCAGGGACTGTATATATGTATATAAATATATATATATATAATATATATATATATATATATATATATATATATATATATATATATATATACATATATATATATATATATATAATACGCCATCACTTTTCCAGCCGGACTCTGGAGCATAGTGGTGAACCCAGGTTTCGTCCATTATCACAAACCTGTTAAGAAAATCTTGCGGATCAGCCTCAAACATCTCCAAACAGTTGCGAGATATCGTGAGTCGAATTCGTTTTTGTTCAACTGAAAGCAATCTGGAGGCCTACTTAGCGGAAACCTTCGAAAATCCGAGTTCGTTGGTGTTTTGTATTCGTTCAACGAGATGCTTATAGTGTCTGCAATCTCCCTTATAGTTAATCTACGGTCTTTCAATATGAGATCACGCACTTTGCCGATGTAGTAGAGGTCGTGGGCCGGCCGGGGCGAGGGTCATCTTCGATGCTCTCTCGTCCACGTTTAAATTCTGCAACCCATTTTTTCATCGTCGTATATGACCGAGCAGATTCCCCTAGTGATGTTATCATAACATCGTGAATCTCCTTTGGTGTTAATCTTTTTTTGGGCAGGCACTAGATGACCGCACGTTGTTAAATTTTTTCCATTTTTCCAAAAACGCTGCACTTGATCTCACTAAACTCGTTCTAACCTAAAAAACCACAAATTCTACAACAACAAAATTTTACACTGTGGCAACCAAAGAAAGTATGAACTTAAGTACTATAATAAAACTATTATAATTATTTTTTGGCAAGGCCGCGAACTTTTCATTTCATACTCGTATTTTTATAAAGACTTGAAGTAATATCCACAGTTTTTGTACAGTATTTTTTCATAATAAAGTAATTTTAGGTATTGGGAATAAAAATTTTAAAGTTTTCTTTATAACTTTAGTGTTAAATCCCGAAGTAGACGGTTCACTATTTAAATGTGACAATTTATTCGAAGACTGAGAAGGCAACTTTGGAGGAAATCAGCATCAAGTTGCTGAGCCATTTAGTTTTTTTTGATTATGAATAATAATAGAAACGTCCTGAAAGGTCGATGTGTCTTCATTTTACTTGAGTTTGTTTGAAAGAGAACATTTATATTTTCCGCTGCTTTAAACAAATGTTCGGGAAATACATTTTTGTCCATCGACCAAACTCCAGCCGCTTTAACTCCGGACACAATGCTGCCAATGATAGCAGCTCTTTGGTAAGCTTCTGTAAATAAACTTGCAACTTGATATTGCGATTTTTCCTCAACCATTTTTCTGTTGCTTGAATATAATAAATGACACGTCCAGTAACTTAAGCCGGTGGGTAGTATGCCCTGGCAGTTGTTACATTATTATCTCATTAATTTTTGCTATGTTCAACGCTTTCAAGTTCTTCGAATGTGTTGTATTTCCATCAAGCAGAAGAAACCCTTTATTGTCAGGGGTTGGCTTTACTATGTTTCATCGATTATACAAATAAGTTTGAGTTAATATGGCCAGTGTCTGAAATAGTGACAACACTCTCAGAAGGTACGCCATTCCCCAATTCAGGATTTTGTCTCATTATTTTAAATAAGGGCATTGGTGGTGGTGGGCATTTAGTGTTCCGTACGGAACATTTATAAGATCACTTCGGTGTATGTCTGCCCATTTGTCCGTCGGTCCGTCGGTCCGTCGATCCGTCGGTCCGTCGGTCCGTCGGTCCGTCTGTCCGTCTGTCTGTCTGTCTGTCCGCCTGTCCATCTGTGCGTCTGTACGTCTGTCCGTCTGTCTATCACACCCGATTTTCTCCGAAGCTATTTGACGTAAAAAGTTAAAATTTGGCACTAATATAGGACTTGATGACATCATTAGAGCTGCGAAGTTTTGAAAGTTAATTTTCACTTAAGGGGTTAGTTTTGGGGGGGTGAAATCGGAAGTGAAAAAAAAACTTACCAGGTCATCAAGTGGGGTGTTAAATGAAAGTTTGTAAAAACTCGAGTTCAAACACACTTTATATTATTTTTAAAAAATTGTGAAAAATTTCTGTCCCTCCCTTATCTGGAAAAGTACTGATCAAGAATTTTTTTAAAAATTATGGGATATTCTCCACAAGGTATAGATTGAACACAAATTATCACGAGTTCATTACCTTTAATAATATATCTGGTATATAAAAATACAAACATTTCAAGGTCATTGAGTAAAGATCGGAAAATACTTTGTTGAAAACTCATTTGGTGTGTGTTTTGTGAAGTAACTAATCACTGTATACCTCCGTAACAAAAAATTTTATTTTAAAAGCATATGAAAGACTACGTGTAAGTCCGACTTCCACTTGGCTGGTTATTTAATCCTAAGGCTTTTTGCATTTTTTTTTCTGAAAGATAGAAAATCCACTTTTGTTAAAGTTAAATATTTTTGTAAACATTAATATATTTTTATCTACGATTTTTTCAAACCGAGGTTGGCTTTGCACTACCTTTTGGGAGTGACCAAGTCACAACGCCCTCTACCGAAACCTTTCACCTTTAATTTGATTATTTACAAATCGAGTTGTTAATTAACAAATTTATAAAAAGTGTAATAGAATATCGCATCAAAATTCCTGTCGTTCGGTAAAGTTGGTTATGTCACGTAGGATATTTTATAATAAGAGCGATTGCACATTTAAGAAAAAAAAACATTTTTATACCTACTTTTCTTTCCCTTTAGCACTAAAAAAATCTTATATTTTTTACAAGAAAATCATTTACCATTTCGGTATTAATCTTAGAAAAGTTAATAGAAAAACTTATTTGAAATCCTGTTTTTATTTTGCCAAAACTCAAACAGCTGTTAACATAAAAGTCACAATCAGCTGTTAAGGAGCAATGATCCAGTTGTTCTACTGCGTTACCAAAAGATTTCTTTTCTAATAATAGATAAAAAAATTCGTAATTATGGTTAAATATTATTTTTACTAGACGTTATCTGTTATTATTTTGAATTATTAGATTCATTCTACTTAAAATTTGAAAATCTGTAATTGTTGAAGAAAATCGTATATTGTTTGTCAACAAATAAAACAATGCGCCTGTACTTGAACTAATTCTTGCAATGGCGACTTGTCATGATCGGGTTGATTGGTCGAGTAAAATCCATTTGTGCTCCTTTTTTCATCTTTTAAATATTTTCGAATTTGGAAAAAAACTCTTGAATGTGCTTCTGCATGTGCTTCTACATGAATTTCATAACACCCTTACGTGTATATTTATAACAAACCCGTTTAGAGCGAGTTTCCGATTAAAACGAACTATTTTATAATGCACGAAAAAACTTCCATACAACCAATGCACATTTTTATCGGTTATAACGAACCCGGTTATAACAAACTTCCGGATAAAGCGAACCAAATTTGGATGTTTTGTGTCCGTTTATAACGAACTTGCCACTCCCTGTGCTCGATGTCGCGCCACTTGATCTAGAGAGTTCACAGAAACTCGCTGGGAACCCCTATTCTACTTATTTCCGCCGCGTGGCTAGTTCAAGCAGTATTATTTTCAATTCACTTGTTGTGTTATGCAGTTCTAATGCACGTTTGATCAAAGTAGCAAAGTAAATGTTTAAGTTTTTATTTTAAAATGAGTACACAAAAACGTAAAACGTTTACTTTAAAAGACAAACACGATATTATAAGGAAAATAGAAAATGGAGTTAAACAAAGTGATGTTTGCAAACAGTTGAATTTAACTAAATCTATGGAAGAAGAGGCAAGAAATCTTATCAATCTATGATAAAAGAAACTTTAGTTGTAAAAAAGTAAGAAAATGACCAAGTCGATAAAGGACTCCTTAAATGGTTTAGTCAAAAACGACATGGACATGTTCCTATTACCGGCTATACCTTACAAGAGAAAGCTAGTGAATTGGAAAGGAAAATAGAGAACACCGAGTTTAACTGTTCTAGAAGTTGGATTTACCGATTTAAAAAGCGACGTAATATTAGGGGGGGTAAGATAGTAGGGGAAACTACAGGAGTGGATATGACTGTTGTTGATCAGTGGTTGGCTAATGTATGGCCGGAAATTCGAGAAAGTTATGAATATGTGGACATTTTGAATGCGGATGAAACGGGTTTATTTTACAAGGTGACGCCTGATAAGACATTAAAGTTTGTAGGAGAGAATTACGCTAGTGGAAGATTATCAAAAGTAAGGATTACTGTGTTGGTAACTGCAAATAACAGAGAAAAGAAAATTGTTGGTGATAGGAAAGTCCGCCAATCCCAGGTGTTTTAAAAACAAACATTTACCAGCAAAGTACAAATCAAACAGCAAAGCCTGGATGACATCAGAAATTTTTAAAAACGAACTGATCGAATCGGACAAAGAATTAAAATTCACAAACAGGGAAATTTGATTGGGAACTGTCCAGCGCACCCTGAAGTTGATCTACAGCAAATAAAATTGTTTTTATGCCTCCAAACATAAGTACAAAGCTCCAGCCTATGGATCATGGTGTGATACATTCTTTAAAATGTCATTATCGAAAGATTTTACTTATAAAAATATTAGAGATGATCGATAAAGGTAATATTTTTTCTGTAACTCTCTTGAACACTATAAACTTTATCCATATGGCGGATTTTTAAGCAAGGAATATAGATATGACTTAGATGAGGAGCTACCGTTGACTCAGTGGATTGAAAAACATCCTACTGATTGTCTAGAATTTGTTTACGATGTTCACATTCAGCAAAGTACAGTAGAAATAGAGAAAGATGTTTAATCACTTTAATTTTGAAGAATATGTATGTGCTCATAATGAATTAATGCCGAGAGAAATAGTAACTGATGATCAAATTGTGACATCAGTGACTTCTGGAAATATTTTAAGCGATAATGACGACGAAGACGAGCTTGGAGTGGGTTTAAATTCTTGAGCAGTGTCACTTAACCAGTAGTGTATAGCGTGTTGCCGACTTAACGTATTTCGTTTGCATTAAATGCGTTTGATTTGTTAAAAATTGCGATCCGGAAGTAAACCAAGAAGTACGAAATTTTTAAAGGCTTTTTGCCCTTCATGATGCTATAACGGCTTTTTCTTCCCTCTTGCCGTAGTGCAGTGGCCTTTTTCCGTTCTAAAAATATTTTGCTCATCCTAAGGCATTTCGGGTCAAAAAGTGATTAGCTACCCAAATGAGGATAGGAGAGTGGCGGGTGAAACAATATCTGGATGAGAATCTCAACAGGAGAGGTCAAGCTGTTATGGAAAACCCACGAGAAGAAGCCAAGCAGTAAGTCCACACGTGTAATCCGCAAAGCCAATTTTACAAACTTTTATATCGTGTCTTTTAAAGCCATTTGTTTCTTCACACTTAGAATCAGTAATTGATAGAACCTTGCTAACTCTAATTTAATTGTGTACACTCTCACAGCATATGGGGTTTTTATTTAGTTAATGTAATTTTAAGAGTGTAATAACTGTAAGAATTTTTATTTTGTTAATATACTTTTATCTGTGTTAATGCAGCCTTTTACTGCACTACCTACTCTTTCTTTCAGGACGCACAGGTTGTAATATATTTAATTTTATTTTAGAAACTTAATAACTCTTCAGTATTTTTTCATTTTTTGAGCTGAAATTAGATTCCCTTTATTCTAAAATGAATGGTGCCCTAAAACAGTACAACCAAGTTTTAAACAACTATAGAGACTATTTTCAAAAGACATACAAAAATTATCTCGATCTCCATGTTCTCTACCAGTAAAAAAACGAGCTAGCTTATATCTAATTTTTGATCACTCAGTATTAATATCCACTCAATCCATTCTCAAAAATTAAGATATTCATAAGGGGCAAATAACGGCTTCTATTTAATAAATAAAATACTTATTAAAAAAAATAAGGCAACGAGAGGGTATATAAAATAGCGCCTCAACGTGCCGGGCTATATAAAATGGCGCCCATTAATAAATAAAATATTTATTAAAAGTAAAGAAAGTTGAAGCTTTGATATATATATATATATATATATATATATATATATATATATATATATATATATATATATTATATATATATATATATATATATATATATATATATATATATATATATATATATATATATATATATATATATATATATATATATATATATATATATATATATATATATATATATATAAACAAATAATTTCTATATTATTTGAGTTTATAGTTATTTGAGTTTTATTAAAAAAAAAACGACTTCTACATTATATTGTGCTTCTGTAGGAAAACAGAAGTTATATTTTTCATTATGGCGTTTCCTATTGAAGAGACCATCATCGAGCCAATATTTTCAGATTCTATTATTTTCTATTACTTATTAAAATACATAAGATCTATTTAAATAAGCAACTAGTTCTCTAAACTCTTTATTTAACAGTTTTTGCATATTTTATAATTTCCAAAATCGTAATACATTATGCAATTAATAAGCAAAATTTGACTCACCATATGACTGCTAAACTTTCGTAGAAGTATGTAGAAGTACATATTTGATAAATACTATGCTTTATCACCGTGATTAAACCTGCGAGAAAAAAAAAGTATACATTTCAGGACCTAGATTTTTAATATAAATCCGTTTTAGGCCACTTATTTTCATAACATTTTTTGAAAAATTTTATTTAACCTTTAATCGTTTTTCCAGTAAAAATGTTATCTAGTCGAAAGACTTTCTTCCATGTCTATAATTTGTTTGTGCGAAATTTTATTACATATTACTAACTTCCCATTTTTCCAGTTGATAAAGTCGACATAGTAATTTTTGATACAATTTTGATACATAAAACACAAACTTAAATCTAATAAATTGTATATCAAATTACTGTTATTTTATTTTTCGTACAAAGAGAGCGAAATTAGTTTTGTCATCGAGCATGTAACAACCACAAACACAAATAGGTATTATTGTAGTTCGATGGAAGTGGCCGAACGGTCGAAAGCGGATGAGCTGCTGTTTCTCTATTGTTATCCGTAAAGTCTATATTGTACTCCGCGTTATTGTGCGAAACGTGACTTTTATTACCATTAAATTAATATGGTCCTTATATGTAATCTACGTTATCAGTAATGGATAAGAAATGAAATGTAGTATTATAAAGATTAATTTGTAAAAAATGTTCTCTCCCGGATCATTTGATGTTTTAATCTTAAAGATTAAAAATATTTTATAGTTTCAATAGTATTATCAATATTTTCCTTTGATTTTGGCTTACATAAAGGATTAATTTTTAGTATAATTAATTATAGTTAAAGGTCAAAGAAATTAAAATGGTGAGAAGAGGTTAAAAAAGGTTGCTTCGTATAAATAGTGTTATACATCCTTTTCAATGTTAAGAAAAAATCCGAAAATTATTTTATTGTTTCATTGGTTTTAATTTTAGCAACTAGTCTTGGATTTTAGTTTTAAATGTATCTAAAAACCTTCCTCCTCTCAACTTTGTTATGTAATTAATATCTCACTATAAAGTACCTTGCATTTAAAATATCGTATCGAAATTCTTAAACTAGGTTTTTCTTAAGAGTGATAGTATGGGAAAGTTAAATTCCGAATTTATTATAGAAATGCGTGTTTGCAGGGAAACTGGGGCGGCGAAATGACATCAATTTTTTTATGTTCATCCACTTGACAAGATAAAAAAACATATTGTAATATGTCATTTTAACTTTGTTATTCTAGTGGAATATAATCACAAGAAATATAGTTTTATATTTTAGTCGGTTTACCGATCTGTTGTCCCGATATCTCTCGAACAAAATAAAATATCGATTTTAAATTTGGTACTTAAAATATGAAAGGATCCTTTTTTCTGGCGATATCTCTTTAGTGGAAGAGACAAAAGAGCAGGTAATTACTACGTTTTGTAGGTAAGGTAAAATTTTTTTCTGGTTTTTGGTTGTGAGAAAATTAACAAATTTAAAGCATAATACAGGTACACAGAAAAAAATAATTATCTGTCTTTTAAGTGAGACACCTGTTTTCTTAAGTATTTTTTTATGCTGAATCCAAAAAAAGATCATAAAAAAAAGACTTCCAGGTTTTTTCAGAAAACACACTTAAAGTTCTCAGAAAATTATTAAACTGAAAAAAAATAAATTTTAATAAATAATGTAAAACTGTATAATCATTAAAATTATGGAATAAACTATCATTTCGGACATCTTCATGGTAAATCTTCTGAATGTACATTTATCATAAAAACTTATATTATTATAAAATATTAGATTTTTAGTGTTCATGTTTAACAAAAAAAACGCATACACCCCCTTTAACTAGGCTACGTAGCAAAATGCTGTTTAAAATAAATACGAGGCTGGTTTGAAAAGTCCGTGCAAAGTCCGAGAGATGGCACCATCGGCGCGTATCGAGGTCATGTTTAGTTAGTAGCATCTCTTGAATGAACGCACACCAAGTTTCAGCCATATTGGTATATTTCTTTGTGTTTGGCATTCGTGTGAATCAAGGAAGTCGAGTGATTTTCAAGAAATGGACGAAAAAGAATTTCGTGTGGTGATTAAACATTACTTTATGAAAGGCAAAACGCCTCAGGAGACTAAAGAGAAGCTTGATAAACATTATGGCCACAAGTGACGCTGAACGTTCTGGACGGCCTGTGGAGGTTACGACTCCAGAAATCATTGATCAAATCCATGATATGGTGATGGATGACAGAAGAGTTAAGATGCGTGAGATTGCTAGTGCTGTGGGCATCTCGACTGAACGGGTACATAATATTTTGCATAAAAATTTGGACATGAGAAAGCTATCCGCAAGATGGGTGCCACGATTGCTCACGCTTGACCAAAAACGGAATCGTGTGAAGTGTTGCAACGATGGTTTGCAGCTGTTCCAGAAGAATTCGGGGGACTTTAAGCGTCGTTTCGTCACTGTGGATAAAACATGGATACATTACTATACTCCTGAGACCAAACAACAATCTAAACAATAGGTTACCAAGGGGGAATCAGCACCAAAAAAGGCGAAGACCGTTCCTTCGGCCGAAAAGGTTATGGCGACTGTCTTTTGGGATTCGCAAGGGATAATCCTCATCGACTATCTGGAAAAGGGTAAAACTATTACAGGTGAATATTATTCATCGTTATTGGACCGTTTGAAAACCGAGCTGCAAGAAAAACGCCCGCGATTGGCCCACAAGATAGTCCTTTTCCATCACGACAACGCACCAGCACACACCTCAGCAGTTGTGGTCGCAAATAGGATTTCAACTCGTTTCACATCCCCCCTATTCTCCAGACTTGGCTCCCTCGGACTACTATTTGTTCCCCAATTTGAAGAAATGGCTGGCGGGACAAAGATTTTATTCAAACGAGGAGATGATTGCAGACACTAATGGATATTTTGCAGAATTGGACAAATCCTATTATTCGGAAGGGATCAACAAACTAGAACATCGTTGGACGAAGTGTATAAGCGAAAAAGGAGACTATGTCGAAAAATAAAAAAAGGTTTACCCCAAACACATAAGTAGTTTTTATTTTTGCACGGACTTTTCAAACCAGCCTCGTATGTCCAACTACTAAATTAAAAAATTATTTTTAATTTTTATTAATATTGAACAGAACTATTATTTCCATTGTTTTTTAAAGTTCTTAATTCTGACTTGACCTCAAAAAATAAAGTTTTATGTTCAGTTTCAACAAGAAATTCGCTTTTAACACTAACGAGGGTGCTATGTAGTTGGTAAAATGCTTTTTTAAGTAAATATATGCAATGAAATAATAGTTTTGTTCAATATTAATAAGAATTAAAAAACAATTTTTTAATTTAGCAGTTGCACATATTTTTTCAAACAGCATTTTGTTACAGGGCGGAGTTAAAGGTGGTTTATGCGAATTTTTTGTTAAACATGAACATTAAAACCTAATATTTTTAAGTTTTTGTGATAAATGTAGATTCAAAATATGTAAAGATGTCCGAAATAATAGTTTTATTACATAATTTTAATGATTATACAGTTTTACATTACACAGGGCAAAAAAAAATATTTTTGTTTTGGTGCCTGGGATTTTAGAGCTGATTTTAACTATATTTGGGACGCTAAATCTATACATGCAATCCGTTTTTTCTCTATCAGCTCTACGTTTTTAGATACATCAACTTATCTACCAATGTGGTTTTTGTTCAGTATATTCATTTATGAGAGTTCTAAAATTATTATATATTCATTAATGTAGGTACAATAGTTTTATTGTCAGTCTGTAATTGAGTAAATTCCAGGTAAATCTATAAATAGTGGAACCATTGCCTGTCAGGTACCTGAACTGACCCTTTTAATCACCTAACTCGGGTAAGTCTCGTCAGTTTGTGCGTTCTTACTAATGAGAGTAGATCGAATTCGGCGTGTTATTTTATGTTAAGAAAAGAGTGTTTTTGTGTTATTGAACAGAATTAAAATGAGTTCAGGTTCCAGTTCAAGAAGAAGTTGTGTAAATCAACCTGATGTGTTTTGCTATATATGCGGAGAATACATGTTTCAACAAAACAGACAAACTATTACTGACTTTGTAAAGCGAGCGTATCTTGGATACTTTGGAGTTAAGCTTGGTGATCAGGACAAAACGTGGGCCCCGCATCTCGTATGTAAAACTTGTACAGAGCATTTACGGCAGTGGACTACCGGGAAAAGAAAATGTCTAAAATTCGGCGTACCAATGGTTTGGAGAGAACCAAAAAACCACTTCAATGATTGTTATTTCTGTTTAGTAAATACTAATGGAATCAATCGAAATAACCGCAGTAAGTGGACTTATCCCAATTTAGACTCGACAATACGCCCTATCCCGCACTCAGATGAAATACCGATTCCAATATTTCATCACCTACCACATATCTCTGATGACGAATATTTTCCCTCTGATCGCTCTTCTGATGCTAATAAAAGTTCTGATGCTAATGAAAAACTAACAGTGACTATGAGGGGACGTCATCAGTTCCTCAACGCTTCAATCAAAATGAATTAAATGATCTCACCAGGGATCTCAATTTATCGAAAAAAGCTTCTGAAGTACTGGCTTCTAGGTTGAACGACAAATATTTACTGGAACAAGGAACCAAAATTACCTTTTACCGTACAAGAGAAAAAGATCTGCTACCATTCTTTTCTCAAGAAGACAATCTTGTATTTTGTCACGAAATTAGGGGACTCATGAAAGAAATGGGACTTTCTGAATATATTCCAGATGATTGGCGCCTATTTATTGACAGTTCAAAGCGAAGTTTAAAATGTGTCCTTCTACATAATGGGAATAAATATGGTTCAATACCACTAGCTCACTCAACGAAACTGAAAGAAGAATATAATACCATAGCTTTGGTCTTGCAGAAGATAAAGTATTACGAACATCAATGGATGATTTGTGTAGACTTAAAAATGGTAAACTTTCTTCTTGGGCAGCAAAGTGGTTACACGAAATATCCGTGTTTCTTGTGCCTCTGGGATAGTAGGGACAAAACACACCACTGGGTTAGAAAAGATTGGCCTCAGAGAGAAAACATGGACGTTGGGGAAAAGAATGTCATTAACGACGCTTTGGTTGAAAGAGAAAAAAATCATACTTCCTCCGTTACATATAAAGTTGGGCTTAATGAAGCAATTTGTAAAGGCTCTTGATAAGAAATGGGTCTTGTTTTGCATATATAGGGGTAAAAATGCATCAGTTGAGAACAGAAAAACTCAAAGCAGGGATATTTGACGGCCCACAAATAAGACAATTAATTAAGAATCCTGCCTTCATAAATTCAATGAATCAAGTTGAACGAGAAGCTTGGACATCATTTGTTGCAGTTGTAGAAAATTTTCTAGGCAAACATAAAGCTCAAAAACTATGTTGAAATGGTTAACAAAATGCTTAATAGTTTCAAATCCTTAGGGTGCAATATGAGTATTAAAATTCACTATTTACACAGCCACTTAGACCGTTTTCCAGAAAATTTAGGAGACATGAGTGAGGAACAAGGTGAAAGATTTCACCAAGATATTAAAGTTATGGAGGACCGCTACCAAGGAAGATGGGACATGCACATGATGGCAGATTACTGCTGGAGTTTAAAAAGGGACTGTTTAAAAAAACATTCAAGAATGTCGCGGAAAAGAAGCTTTTCCAAGTGTTGAGTGACTATTTCATTTCTTCAATGTTTTTTTTTTTGTTTGTAAGTACGACATAATATAGTATTTTGTATAACTAAAATAAAAATTTGGTATCTACTTTTGTTTACTACACTTACGGATTTGAGTTACAATAATGTAACTTATATTTCTCTAAAATTGTATATCTTAAAAATTTGAGCTCCTAGGTACAAATGAATACGTTATTTGAATTCAGGACATCAAATTGATATAGAATCAACTGAAAAAACCTCGACACCAAAACAGCTGTTCCCCTATGTTATTAATTGAAATTCATTTTTTTCGATTTAATAGTTTTCTGGAAACTTTTAGTGTGTTTTTTGAAAAAAACCGCAAGGTTGATGTCTTTTTTTATGATTTTTTGGATTCAGCATAAAAAAGTACTTAAGAAAACACGTGTCTCATTAAAAGAGAACTTTTATTTTCTATACCTGTTTAATTATTCATAAAAGTATAAATTAAGTAAAAGTTAAATATATACCTTCAAGGTAATTATTTGTAAATTAATAGCTAAGGGATATCAACAAGTTTAGGGGTGATGATGGGGAGTACTTTTCATATATCATTTTATATGCCAACTCGATCAGTGTTAAAAAGTTTAAAAATCATAACGAAATAGTCAGTAGAGGGGATTGTTATGTCATTAAAAAAGTTTTTTTTTTAAATTCTATAGAGCGGTTAGTTTTCAATGAAATTTTTATATAGGTCTTACTTATTTATCGCAGACTAGATAAATTAATAATTTTAAAAAAAAACGCAGGTAGGTTCAAAATATTCACAATATTCAAAGTAACCATCAGTTCTAGCACCACAAACACGACAGTAAAAGTTTATAACCATATTTTAAAAATACTAGAAACCAATGAAGTCAGTCTCATTGGATGTCATACTCTTGGAATTTTTAAAACAAGAGCAAAACCACAAACGAGAAAAAAAGATATCGTACTATTATCGCCAAAGACAAATTGGGTACTTGGCCTAGAATTAGCTGACACGCTTTAGATAAAGCGAAACATTTTTTGGTACTGATTTAGTAAATGAAGACCGTACTACCGACTTATAAATTGTCTTGAGCCCTCCGTCTTTTTTAATTCACGGACAAACTATAAGTCACAGTCTTAGTGCTCCAAGCCACTTTAAGTAATTTTGCTTATGATTCAGGAGCGCTAAATACATATTTCACTAATAATTTATTCTAAATATGCCTTACATGCCCTTTTGTAAGATTGTAAGTAAGAAATCTCTCTTAACACCGTTCTGTTTAAAATGAATTTTTATTTTTATTACCGCTAAACAGCTAATAGCAGTAATATTCAATGTTTAGGTGGTTTCACGCCCGATGGCACTAAAGTCTATTGGTTTCTAATATCTCGTGAGATATGAGCTTATAAACTTTGCAGGTGACATAATTGTCTTAATCTAAATGGAACAAGACCTGTCAATTACTTGTTTAATAAAAGATACACAGCACGCCCAGTTTGTCTATTGTCTTAAACCTGATACTTTTAATGCGAAGTCAAAACTTACTGGTGCTCTCATCCAGTTAAGGTAATACACATTTTTCGACGGATTATTCGCTTACTCTAAACATATATGCATATTATTATTAGTATTTTTACTTCAAGCGTTCTGGTATAGTGTTAAAAAACTAAAATTAAAAACATACTTACTAAGCTGTTTTTTTCATAAAATCCATTCATCTCGTACGCTTTAAAAAATGTAAGTGTTTAGTTGTAAGTATGCCCGAAGTCTTCGATGAACTCAATTATCTTACCAATTCATCAAGTACTGATTACATAAAATTATGAATGGTAATGTCTATTTTTTAGAGTAAACAAAACAAACAACAGAATTTATTTTACCACTTTTATTGCGAGGGAAGTTTTAAATAAATGATTTTATCAATTATATTTAAATTCCGTTTTTTCATTAATTTAAGTTAAATTATTACTGCTTGGGCAATATTTTCTAAAAAAATGAAATTGCCCGGACTGGTGCGGAACATACAACTTTTTAGAAGATTTTACGAAGCAACAACAGGTCATACAAGCTGGTTATCAATATTTTATATCTATCAGGTGTTTACAAATAAACAATTGTCTATCTATTATCTTTTATATTAATTTACACTAATGACTGCGCTGCAAAATTTGGCATGCGTAGTATCTGGAAAGCGGTAGTATGACAGTGAGGCAGGACCCATAAGAGTTCACGACAAACGGTCTCCACCTAAAAATTTTTCGGCACAATAGCACTTTCCAAATTTGATGCGTAAATAACTATGAAAATAGCTTCTTAGCCACTCAATTAAAAAATTTAGTAAATTATGTCTTGTCAACCACAAAAATGGGTTTAAAGGAGTCTTTCTTAGTAAATTTGTAAAACGTTTTATTACCGTTTTCATTTTTATCTTTATAAAACTCCTTCTCTCAAATTATTGAAGGAAAGGATTTTTAATTGTTTTCTTTTAATATTCCATTTTAATTTGTAACTAGAAAAGTATAAACTAATAATAAAATTTAACGGCGCCAGTTTCAATGGCACTTATAGATAAGCGACAATAAATAACGTACAGTAAAATTTTAATTACTAGATAATTTTAATGACTAGAACGTTTTAATGAGACCAATCGGTTTGTTATATATAATGGAGACATGTATAGACGGTTGACGTGCATTGCGATATCTGAGTAATAATTTATTTGCATTGCATTTTGCATACGCAATAATTACGACAAGTGCACTATGCTATTTGACACGTAGCTTAAATTCGACAACATGTTAAGTTATACATAACATACATATTATACGACACTTGCTAAATCCTCTCTTAAATTAGGCAATAGAAGGCATAGGAAGTAAAAAATAAATTTGCCATATAGACAAAGTTTTTTTTTAATACCAAATTTTAAAAATTTATTTATTCTCAATTCACATGAAAGGTGTACCAATATATATATATATATATATATATATATATATATATAACTATATATATATATATATATATATATATATATATATATATTACATTCAAATTCCGGGTTTCAATTCGTTCGTCTTACAATGAATTTGCACGACGTTTGGCCAAAATCTCATTTGGCATTTTCAAGTGCTCTTGCTGCTGCTACTGCTCGATACTGTGATCTTGCTGCTCCTGCCGCTCGAAGCTAACTGAGAAACCGAATTGCGGTTGGCGTCATTTATAGGTCAGCGTCTATGCAGATTGTAGCTGGGGGGATCGGCAGTATTCGTTCGAGCATCGGTGCTTGCAGGTTGGTTGCCCGTATCAGTGGTAATTACGGGTTACGGCGCTATGCTGACTGCTGCCTTCTCGATGTTTTTGATATTCCTTGCTTTAGTTAGTAGACCCTCCTACATAGTGGACATATTTACTGCATCATCCCGCTTATTTAGCTAAGTGACATTTCGTACTCTAATTTATTAAAAAAAAAGACTAAATGATTTTTAATCATTATGAGATGTGAGTATGAGATATAGGAAACAAAATAATATAGTAAAAGAATATTATTTATGATTGTGAATATATTTATTATTATTATTCTTATATTTAAATGTGCAAAAGTTTCCGGCCACATAATATACATTGACGCAGTAGGAAGTTCAAAGACGTATTTAGGAATAATAGCGCGTTGAATGTTCATATTTAGTTCATAAAAAGTCGTGGGAGCATAAACATGGCTCGGCATATGCAAATCCAAATTTGTGAGAGAGTAATAAAATTTTCAAAAGAAGAAAAGTTTTCTCGTGAGATTGCTTCATTATTATCGATAGGTAAAATCGACCGTAAACGATATTATTGTAAAATACCGCTGTGGATATGGTTTAAAAGATCGTCCGCGTAGTAGAAGACCGAGAAAAACGTCTAAAAAAGTAATCGCATCATTAAACGCAAATCAACTGCGGATGTCAAGAAAACTGCTGCCGAAATTGCACGCAAGCTAAAGGATGAAAACCTAGCTAATGTTAGTCGTAGTACTCTGACACGAAGACTACATGATGTGGGACTTTTTGGCCGTATAAGTATTAAAAAACCATTAATCAGTAAAAACAATAAGAAGGCCCGATTACAATTTGCCAAAGATCACCTAAATTGGACAATCAAGGATTGGAAAAAAAAGTAGCTTTCTCAGACGAATCTAAATTTAATCTTTTTGGAAGCGATGGTAGACAACATGTACGATGTCCTATTGGTACGAGAAATGATGTTCGGTACCAAATTCCTACTGTAAAACACGGTGGAGGAAGTGTGATGGTTTGGGGAATTTTCTCTGCACAAGGAGTCGGTCGATTGATCGAGATCAACGAAAATATGAACGCTGATATTTACAAGGACATTTTAGAAAACAATTTGTTATCATATGCTGAAGAAACATTGCCGCAGAATTGGATATTTCAGCAGGATAATGACCCCAAACATACATCCAAGTTGTTAAAACAGTGGTTTTCTGCTTAAATTGTGAGAGTTTTAAGCTGGCCATCTCAATCACCGGACTTGAACCCAATAGAACACTTATGGGAATCGCTAGATCGTCAAGTTCGAAAGCATACATATTCAAATAAAGCCGCATTATTCAAATCATTGCAGGAAGAATGGGATAAAATTTCACCTGCTTGTATTAAACGATTAATTGAGTCAATGCCACATCGTTGTGCGGTTGTTATCGCTGCAAAGGGTATGGCTACAAAATATTAACATAAAAATATAACTTAAGTCTATTATAGAGCATATGGACTAATAATTTTTCTCGTAGTACAAAGTGGCAGGAAAGTTTTGCACATATAAATATAAAAATAGTAATAATAAATATATTCACAAACATAAATAATATTCTTTTACTATATTATTTTGTTTCCTATATCTTCATCTCATAATGACCAAAAATCATTAGTCTTTTTTTTTAATAAAGTAGAGTACGAAATGTCACTGGCCGGAAAAAAAAAACTTTTGCACGCCACTGTATATATATATATATATATATATATATATATATATATATATATATATATAATATATATATATATATATATACCATATATATATATATATAATATATTATATATATAAAATGTGTAAAAAGTGCAGCAATAAATGAATATAAGATTTTATGTTTATGTACATAATTATTTTGGAAAAACAAATTGTGTATTAATGAAGTATTGACTATGAAGGAACTTCGTAAATTAAAATATGTTTTATCATGATTTTACACAAATTCAAATTCCGAATATTAGGTTTATATTTAGACAAATTAGAATAATTATATATCTTCGTCAATAAAAAAAAATGATACATAAATTTAAAAAAATAACACTACTGGAACTGACAATAGCCTTCAGACCCAGCGAGTATAATTTAGGAAATACCTCACCTACAAGTAAAATTTAGGAAATACTTAGTATGTATGATAGTAAAATTCTTTCTAAAGCCCATTCAAAAATCGACTTTCGAATAGTAACATGTCTCTAAGATTTCTTACTGCATATTTTTGGATATTTGTCAATTAAAATTTGTTATATGAAAAAACATAGATCAGAATAGAACTACCCCTTTAATGCATTTACTTAAAAACGTCCTTACCAGAATGGTAAATAAAGAAGCATTTTTAAGGAGTTTAAACAGGCATAATTATTCAGCGCTTTTCTGACATAAGAGTTTTTAAATTTAAAATAGTAATAATAATCACCTCAATGAATTATTAAAAACTGATCAACCACTAAATAAATTCTATTTAGAATTTTTCTGCATTGTTCATATAGTGGCAGTTACAGCTGTATTCAATACAATATGCAATTTCAGATTTTATTAAATTTAACCGGAGATCACTTTTCGTATAGATAGGTATATGAATGCGTTTCTCCCAAAAAGATATAAAAGGTGTTATTAAGTGAGCAATTATTTTATCTCATCCAGGTTTCAATTAAATTTTAAAAATTTTAAGCAAACTTCCAAAAATGATAATTATTTTAACAAATTTTATGAGACCAGAGTTTACTATAGAATTTGTCTTAAAAACTATCATTAAATCTAAAAGACATAATTAAACCCTTCAAGTCATATATTATTAAGATTGTAGAAAAATCGTTTGTTCTTTAAAATAAATTCTTCAAGTGCAAAGGACCTATTTCTATACTCTTTTTAATTCTGCTAAATTATCAGCTTGATATATAAAATAGTAAAGGTTTCAGTTCATTTAGGCAACATATTTTAAAAAATGCATTTTTACTTTATTAAACTTTTTGAGGTACCACCTCGTACAGTTTGTCCCAAATGTAAGCCTGAAAAAATTACTAGTTTGCTGCAAATTTTATGACCACCCTATATAAAATAGGTACAAATATGTCTCGTATAAAGTATCTTAAATGATAAGTACATATGTTAATTCAAAAAAAAAGGTTTTATAAATATTTTTTTTAAGAATCAACTTCAGCATTCTTAATAAAATAAATATATTAGGTTATTAAATATTTTCATCGGAGAAACGGAAATTATATAAAATATGATAAAAATCCCGTTCCATTATTCCGCAACTGAACCGTAATTGAGTTATTAACATAGCTCAATCTCTGAAATTTTAATTTTGTTTTACTGCTTCGCTTTTTTTTATCAAACCCTATTTGTATTCGCAACCCCTCAAGGTTTAGTTAAAACTTTATCGCCCCCAACTCGGAAAGTGTATTTTGTTGGGGTGGAGAAGAAAAGAATCTGTCAATCAGAGCATAAGAGAGGGCACGTTCTAAATTGGGGAGTTTTGGATCCACGATATATATTTTACGTAGCTATAAAAAAAAAGATAATAGTTTATATCAAAATCAAATGTCTTGTTAAAAGAATACATCGCTAGAGAGATCAGTTAAAATGGCAACGAACAGTCTTTTGTTTTAAAGGTACATTTTTATTATGTGTAATTTAGTATGTTTGAGTCAAGAGAGTTATTTAAATATAGCTTGATGATATTTTTCATACAAAGCTTTCTAGGTGTCTCACAAGCTTATGTCGTTTTCGACTCCTTTACCGATTTCTAATATTTTTGGCAATCATAAATTCTGACTACACAATTCTATTTTAATATATCAAATTTGAATAAAATCTCCAACCATCAGGTGTAACTCTGTCTTAGTTAAGTTAGTAATACCTAAATATGTGATTGCAAAGAGAAAATAAATAAAATTTAACTACATTAAAAAAAATACAAATTGAAAGTGATTAACAATAATTAACAAAAGAGCATTCTTTAACATTTGTAATTTAATTAACTTTATTAACTTGTTTAAACAATGTAATAATAAGGATACTTTTAAGCAATCATAGATGTTTTGATTTCGTAACATGTTTTTTTTTGTGAATGGTAAAGAAAACAAACCGTCAATTAGTTTTAATAAGGGGAAGATACAACTTAGAGAGTTTTAGGCTACTAGAGACTAAAAATTTACGTTATTTGGTTACGTGATACAATTTTTTTACTGATATGATGTTATTATGAAACAATGTATGTAAAAAGCATTATTTCTAATCAAATTGACAACAGTTGCTCAATGCCAGTCAGGTTTGTCTCAATACTTGAATATACGTCACCCCAAGACAGTCCCACATACATATATATATATATATATATCTATATATATATATATATATATATATATATATATATATATATTATATATATGTATATATATATATATATATATATATATATATATATATATATATATATATATATATATATATATATATATATATATATATATATATATATATATATATGTAGATATATACAGGGTGCCCCATATGTATGGAATAATAATTCCACAGCATTTATTAATTAGTGTATCAAAAAAAATGTTTAAATAAAAGTTATACGGTGTTTTATACGGCGCATATGCTGACGTTGACAATAAAATATTTTGAACTGTCAGTTCTTAATTTTTTTTAAATAAAAAGCCCGTATAAATTTTTGAGTCCTACTAAAAATTCTAGGTGTTATTGGTCTGACATGCCTATGTCTAAATTGAACTCTTTTGGAATTATTGCCATTTGAAATTTAAGATTAAAAAAAAAAACAAAAAAAAACCGTTAATAAATACTAGGTTTATTTTTAAGGTAATAATTGCTCAAAATATTATAGTTAACAGCGAGGCAATGGACCCAATCTTTCATAAAACAGCCTGAACAGAGTTTTGCAAGACAATCCAGGGTGATCTGCGCTACTTCATATTGAATTCTTTGTTGTAATTCTTCTACAGTTTCAGGTCGACTTCGGTAAACTTTAATTTTCAAGTGACCCCATAAAAAAAAAAAAATCGAGTGGCGTAAAGTCGGGACTCCTTGCAGGCCATTCTACAGCACCTCTTCTGCCTATCCATCGATTAGGAAAAAATCGCCTCTAAATATACTACGAACATTGATTTCATAGTGAGGAGGTGCTCCGTCCTGTTTCCTATTAGGGGTAAATACCGCTGTCCTGTAAGATTTCCATCGATAAAAAAGGGACCAATGATATGACATCCATAAACCCTTGTCCACAGGTTTAACTTTTGTAGTCTCAGTGGGTATTCTCAGTAGACCAGTACCGACAGTTATGCCTGTTAACTCTTTACCTCCGTTAAGGACAAAAATGTGGCCTCGTCAGAAATAAACAAAATTTGGGTGAGTTAGGTCCCGGAGGAGGTCTCGACCTTACGCCACTCGATTTTTTTTATGGGTCATTTGAAAACCAAAGTTTGTCGAAGTCGACCAAAACTGTAGAAAATTTACAACAAGAAATTCAATATGACCACCCCGGATTCTTTGCAAAACTCTGTTCACGCTGGTTTATGAACAGATTGGAAACATTTTGAGCAATTGTTACCTTAAAAACAAACCTAGACCTATTTATTAATAGTTTTTTTGTCTTTTTTTTATTTTAAATTTCAATCAACAATAATTCCAAAAGAATTCAATTTAGATATATGTATTGTTAGACAAATAATATATAGAATTTTTAGTAAGTCTCAAAAATAAAATAGTATACCGGTGTTTCCATTTAAAAAAAATCAAGATTTCTTTTCTTCGAACAAACATTTTATTGTCAACGTCAGCATGTACAGCGTGTAACACACTATAACTTTTATTTAAACATTTTTTTGATACACTGATTAATAAATGCTGTGGAATCATTATTCCATACATATGGGGCACCCTGTATGAGAAGGCCGAAGTGCGATCGCCGCCTTTTATAGGTCGGCGCCTACGCAGATTATAAGTGGAGGGATCGGGAGTATTCGTCCGGGCATCAATGTTTGTCGGCTAGGTGTCTGTATAAGTGGTATTTACATAATTTTGCTGACTGTTGCGTTCTCGATGTTTTGGTTATTCCTTGGTTTGGCTAGTAGACCCTTCCATGTTGTGGGAATATTAAGTGCATCCTCCTGCTTATTTCGCTGTCCATTCTTTTCGATTTCCAAGGCTTCTCTAACTATGCTTGTTTTATAATGTGAACTAAGGCTTTTTGTTTAGATTGAACCCCGGAATTTTAATGTATTACATTCCACCAGCCACCATAATCTGCGTTGACGCCGACCTATAAAAGGTGACGACACTTCGATTTCTCATTAGCTTCGAGCAGCAGCAGCAACAAGATCACAGTATCGAGTAGCAGCAACAGCAAGAGCATTTGAAAATGCCAAATGAGGTTTTAGAGAAACGTCGTGCAAATTCATTGTTGGACGAACGGATTGAAACCCGGAATTTTAATTTATTACATTCCACCATCCATGAAAACCTATATTGTGACATTTCTTACCTCTAAGGAGAGATGACTTTAAAAACAGTAAAACTCTTTGAGAAACTTTGTTCTAAAGTACCGACTCATTGTAGCGACTTAACCTTCCTGATCAGGTACCTGAACAACAACCTCCTTTCAATATGTACCAGATTATCACACCACCTTAAAGCAAAAAATGCAACATCTATCTTAAAAAGAGCCAGCCAGGCGCTTCTAAGAAAACAAATCCAGGAAAAACCAAGACGAGATTGCCATCACAGAGAAAGAGACCTTCTACCTTCATCTATAACTGAGCAATCATATACACCCTCTACTATTGCCTGATATTGACAAACTTTCATTCTGGCGGGCAGAATCCGTTACCCACCGAAAAACTGGAAAAGAAGCTTGAAAACATCAGAGGAAAAGGTACTCACACATTGCTCCACAACCAGAAATAAAAAGTCGCGCATAACCGCTCAACACATCTTATAGACCACGAAGAATCAGTACTAAGCAAAGGTTTCAATTACGCCATAACACCAAAATCAATTGATTGATTGAAGATATAACCTCAAATATAGAGGTTGCCCTAGATACCATGCTGAAAGAATAAGACAAGATATCACTGAAATCCTCAGAACAAGCAGAACTCCTAAGCCAAACATCAAATTTGAAGAATGGAAAGTTCTTCATGCGTTCAAGAAAACGAAAACATCACCTTAATATCAGCAGACAAGGACAATATCACAGACTCCATGACAAAAATCGAAACCATTCTTCAAGACGACACCTACAAGCCAATTACCAGAGACCTTACAATTTATCTGGGAAAAACTACAAAGGCCAAAATAAAAGCTGCAAACTTGTGACCAGAGGTTGATAGACTCATAATTCCAAGAGAAATTAAGCCGATGTCAAAAATGGTATGGCCTACCAAAGATACACAAGCTCAGCGTTCCCCTTAGGTCCATTGTTAGCGCCGTAGCCTCGTCTACAGAAAACTTGAAAGAACATCTGTCAAAGAGCATGCAACCAACCGTTGAAAGTGCTAATTCGACTAGAGGAAAATGACATTCTGGTAAGTCTAGATATTGTGTCACTTTATCCCAGTATTCGAGTGGATGAAGCTCTAGACAAAATAACAATGAACGCGGATTTTCCAACTCATGTTGTAGAACTATCGGAACACTGTCTAAAAATTATCTATTTTGTCTGCAACAATCAGATATACAAACAAACAGATGCAGCACCCATGGGATCTTCCCTTTCATCAGTAATAGCCAACCCTTATATGATGTATTTTGAAACAGAGGCCCTCAAAATCTCACCACTCAAATCGAAACTCCGAAAATGGCCCCATGGACGAAACCAATTAAACACCTTCCTAACCTATTTATACTACCGGATACAGTTCACTTTGGAAGTAGAAGAGTACATCAAGAAAAAAGCCGTCTTTTTCTTGATGTACTTATAACTCGAAGAAACAACGGTTAATTTCAATACTCACCGACACCAACAGATATTTAAACGCTGGCTCACACCACCATCCATCCCGAACTAGGCACGAGACAGCAAGAAATTACATAAATCACTAGGACCTTAAACAAACGGATATAAAAATTAATCCATACAGAGAGCATTTGCAAGGCAGCTCCATCCACAGAGAAGGACAGAAGAACGGGACCTCAACCAAAGTAGGGTCCTATTACCTTATCTGAAAGGAGTTACAGATAGGAATGGAAGAGTCCCAAGAAAACACAACACAACACAAGGACAACATACAAACCAAAAAACACTCTGAAAGACATCCTAGAGAACCCTAAGGACAAGGGAAAACTGGAAAACCTTGGAGTTCGCAGCATCTCATGCGGAAATTGCCACAAAACATACACAAACAGAAGAATCCCCACCCGGATTCAAGATCCAAGAACATTAAAATAAGTATATATAAGTATCAACATTAACATTAACTTTGAAGGATCTAAACAAATAGCCTCTATTTCATATTATAAAACACGCACAGTCAGAGAAGCCTTGGAAATCGAAAAGAATAGACAGCTAAATAAGCAAGATGATACACTTAGTATCCCCACTACATGGAAGGATATATATATATATATATATATATATAATATATATATATATATATATATATATATATATATATATATATATATATATGTGTATATATATATATATATATATATATATATATATATATATATGTATATATATATATATATATATATATATATATATATATATATATATATATATATAATATATATATATATATATAATATATATATATATATATATATATATATATATATATATATATGTATATATAATACATTAAAATTCCGGATTTCAATCCGCACCGCTCTGGGGGGAATTAAACGGGCTACATACAGACTCAAGTCGCCAACCGTTCTTCGATGTTCCAGCGAATCAAGGCCGCCGGTCAGTTCCGGGTCTCCAATCAGACGAACAACTCTTCTCTGAACAGAATCCAACAAATGCAGTATATGTTTGGGACCGGAGCCCCAAACATGGGAGCAGTATTCCATAGTTGGTCGAATTTGAGCTTAGTAAAGAATTAACAGTTGTTGTGCAGTGTGAAGCTTTCTGGTTCGAAATAATATTCCCAACTTTTGAGAAGCTCTCCCTTGCTATGCCTGCAACATGTTCATACCAGGACATATTTGCTCCCAAATTAACGCCCAACAAATTAAGTGAGATGCTAGGGGAATAGAGTGCCCCGACATGATTGTGTCGGGTTCAGCAACGTTAACTTTTTTAGAAAAAACTGCCACCTGGGTTTTTGTAGCGTTAAATTCCACCTGGTTACTGTTACCCCAAGATAGAATTTCTTCCAGGTCTTTGTTAAGTTGAACGACCTCCTGCTGTCTGCGGATACTCGCCTGAGTAGCCGATGTCCGAGCGTTCAAAGTGAATGAAGGGATAAGCGTACTGTCGTCTGCAAAAGTGTAGATTGGATTCCCGGTCTTTTCCAGCAGCAGATCGTTAATGTAAATAAGAAAGAGAGTAGGAGACAGTATGAAGCCTTGGGGCACACTGGCGTTGATAGTGAAGGTGTTAGAAAGAAATCCGTCGACTGCCACTGGTAAAGAACGCTCTCTGAGGAAACATGAGAGCCATAAACAGAACTTTTCAGACATACCACAAGAGCGTAGCTTAGCCAACAGTCCATCGTGCCAAACACGGTCGAATGCCTTGGATAGTCAAGAGCAACCGCTCGAGATTCTCCAAAGTGTACAATTGCGTTGTTCCAAACGTGTGTTACATAAGTCAAAAGATCTCCTCCTGATCTATTTTTACGAAAGCAATATTGGTGATCGCTAATAATGTTAAATCCTTCAAGATATTTTAGAAGATGCTGATTGATAACCTTTTCCATGACTTTCGATATTATTGAAAGCAGAGCGACTGGTCGGTAGTTATTTGGCAAGGTCTTCTTGCCTTTTTATAAGTATCGGCATAAAACTGGTGTTAGTTCCTCCGCACAGGTTTTGAGAACTCTAGCTGGTATTCCTTCAGAGCCGGAAGCCTTTTTGGTCATCGGGCATCCTTGACTGCAATATGGAAATAGTACATAGAATTTCTTCCAGGTCTTTGTTAAGTTGAATGACTTCCTGCTGTCTGCGGATATTCGTCTGAGTAGCCGATGTCCGAGGGTTTAAAGTGAATGAAGAGACAAGCCTACTGTCATCTGCAAAGCTGTAGATTGGCTTCTCGGTCTTTTCCAGCAGATCGTTAATGTAAATGAGAAAGAGAGTAGGAGACAGTACGGAGCTTCGAGGGACACTGGCGTGATAGATCCGTCGACTGCCACTCGTAAAGAACGCTCTCTGACGACACATGCGACCCACAAACAGAACTTTTCAGATATACCATAAGAGCGTAGCTTAGCCAACAGCCCATCGTGCCAAACACGGTCGAATGCCTTGGATATGTCAAGAGCAACCGCTCGAGATTCTCCAAAGTGTACAATTGCGTTGTTCCAAACGTGTGTTACATAAGTCAGAAGATCTCCTCTTGATCTATTTTTACGAAAACCATATTGGTGATAGCTAATAATGTTGAATCCTTCAAGATATTTTAGAAGATGCTGATTGATAGCCTTTTCCATGACTGTCGATATTATTTGAAAGCAGTGCGATTGGTCGGTAGTTATTTGGCAAGGTCTTCTTGCTTTTTTTAGGTATCGGCTGAACTGTGGCATATTTCCAGTAGGAAGGAAATATTCCCTTTCTGTAGGATAGGTTGAAAAGTCTACAGAAAACTGGTGTTAGTTCCCTCACATAGTTTTTGAGGACTATGGCAGGTATTCCGTCAGCGCAGTTTTATGATACGCTGTCTGAAGATAATATCGGGCATCCTTGACTGCACTATGGGAATAGTAGGTGGTGTTTTTCCTTGGAAATCGACAGTAGAATGTGAAGCAGAGTTCAGCCACCAAGTTCGCTTTCTCAACAGATGTATCTGGCCGTGTGAGTGGTGGTATGGTGGATTTGGTGAAATTTTGACTAACTGCCTTAGCGATTGACCAAAAGGACCTGGAATTGTTGGGACAAACAAGAAGTTTGTTTCTAATTCGTTGATTGTGTGCCTCCTTGGTTTCGTCGATAATTCCTTTGCATCTGTTCCGGGCACGAATAAAGGTGTTACGATTTATGGTGTTAGGATTTTCACGCCATTCTCGGTAGGCAAGAGGTTTAGAAGCAACAGCTTCTTTGCATTTTCGGTCAAACCAAGGCAGTCCAACCCAAGTTGGAGGGGCATTTCTTCGAAAAAGGGATGTAAGCTTCCATACCAGCCAAAATAACATCGGAGACCTCCCTGGCGCAGTCAGATGGGTTGTCGGATCGAAAACAAATGTCTCTTATTTACTTTAAACGAATCTGTTATTATTCCGTTGAATCTCACTTAGCCTTTTATATTTTCCATGCTCATTCCCATCCATATTCTTAATTTTTCGGGAATACCTATTATTTTCAAATTTGCTAGTATCTTATGTTTCATACATAGTAATATTATAGACCTAAGGTTTTCGCAGTTCTCCTTATCACTCCTTTTGTAGATGGATAAGATTATACTAATATACGAATCATGAGCATCTTGTTCTGAATCCATATTTGTCATATCAAATTTCAGTGACTCCGCCTCTATATTCTCTTCTTCTGGTGCCTAGTTATTTTTAGGTTTTCCTATTTCCTCTTGTATGTCCTGTTTCCCAAGAACTTCCTGTTCTTTTTCTGCTTTTTGCAACGGTGGCTTCTTCCTTCCTATCAATTTTTTTCAATTTCCTCTATGAATAGTATGGCTTTATACCGGTCTTTTCATACGTCCAGTCTCGCATCTATTCATTCGTTCCTTATTCTTTGAAATGCTGCATTTGCTATATTCCTCTTTGCTTTATTTTCTTTATTTTTACTTCGTTTTGCAGTCGTTGCCAACAATTCATCGTTCACTATTATTATATTATTTTCTGTTTACTCCCATGCTCTTTCTATTTCATCTGGATTTGTTTATTTATTTCTTCTAGTCTTTTCCGCCTTTCCTCTATTTCTGAGAGTTTGACATCCCATTTTTTATTTTCTTTGTTGAAGGAAAGTATTGTTTCTTAAAAAATCACACTTCGACATTTCTGTTTTTCTTGTCGTTTTAGGGGTCCTAATGACTACTCATTTCCCTTAGTCTGTCGATCTGTTGGTACGATAACTCGCGAACGAAATAAGATATCAATTTCGAGCTATATATATATATATATATATATATATATATATATATATATATATATATATATATATATATATTTATATAATATTTAAAGACAGGATAAAGCCTATAGCTCTTGAATGATATCGCTTAAGGTCAAGAGGGTTTACGGGGCGGGGAGCATTTTGTATGTACAGTAATATGGTAATTTTTCCTGGTTCTTTGTTAAAATATTAAACAAATATTTGGCATAAATATTTATAACATAAAAGGGGTGAAAGACATGGCCGTGGGGAGGATATTCGACGAGTGATTGCATATTCAATTATTTTTTTTCATTTTTTTTTATTTTAACCCAAAAAGGAATTGATTATTAGTATTTTCAGAATTTTTTCAGGTTTTTTGGTTAATATAAATATTATATTATTATATATATCAGGAGTTAATGTAATACGGTGAGAGTTAGAAAAGTTGCTGCATATATGTCCTTTCCAGAATTTTTGAAATGTAGTGATATAACAATTAAGTTATTTTTTTATTATTTTAAGCATAACCATTTATAATAATATATATAAGGTGCCAAAGGAATGCCGAAGGGAAGTAAAAGAGTCTCTTCGTAATTGTCTCTTAGTTTTTTTCTGAGGTCTTTTCAGTCAAGAAATCGAAAAATTATTTTTTTTCATTATTTTTATTGTTGTCATGGGCAGAGAGTTTATGGAGTGGGGGTCATTGTCTCCTTTTTTAATAGTATTCTGAGAATTTTTTCATAATTTTTTACTGGTATATTAGATATTTAAAATAAAATATTTTTGTGTAGCAAAATATTTACGTGGTGAAAAAGATACGGTAGAGGCGAAAAGTATGATTGTGTTTATGTCGTAATATACTTATATTTCATTCTTCTTGTTTTTACACTATTTCCCATTTAAATAGAAATTGCTGCACAAATGCAACTCAAATAACCATGAAATACAGCAAAGAAAATTATCAATAACTTCAAAGATTTAATGTAACCATATAAAGAGAGATTGTAACCCGAAAAAATGTATCCCAAAGCTTTGACTATCACACCAAGAACTTGAAAACAAAAAGTGACAGCTTGCCTGTAATATGCACAATAAACGAACATGGAACATGACTTTTAAACATAATATAACCCCACATCGTTATATAGGCTTTTAATAAATTTCATCACAACTTAGTACAGCTATCTAATACCGCCAAAATACCCCCTGTTTGAGCATTCCCGGGATATTCTCCCTGTGCATTAACATTAAGCCTAATTGAGAGAGAGGATGCAATTAAAAAAAAAAGGCAACCTCTCAGAACCAAATGTAACCTAATAAAGAGAAATTGTTGTCAGAAAAGATGAAATAAGAACCTAAAGTAACCTAAAGAATAGAGGTGGCTTTAAGAAAAAAAAAATGTTGATAAAGACTACATCAGTTACACAAAGAACTCCAAATCCAACGTAACCTAATAAACCTAAAAAAGAAAGGACTTAGATTATAGCTATTACGCAAAAAATTCCAATTATAACATAATCTAATGAAAAGAGGTTGTAAAATGAAAATATGTAGCCTTACACTTTATCAAAAACACCAAACCTTCCGTAAGCTAATGAAGAAAATTTGTTATAAAAAATGTATCGTTATACTTTAGTTATTACACCAAGAACTCTGAACCTAATGTAACCTACTGAAAGGAGATTGTTATTAGAAATAATGTAGCCTAAGCCTAACTTAACCCTATTAAAAAAGTTTTACAGGGTCAAGACTGTCTGCCGCCCGCATTATTTTCTGATAGTTTCGTTTGTTTTTATTTATTTCTTTGGTAATTTTTTTAATGATAAGGATTTTTTTAGATATTTTTTTTAGTTTTTATTGCATTTAATTAATTTTAAAAAAAATTTTGTTTTTTTTTCTTAATTTAGATGATTAATTTGAATTTTTTACGTTTCATTTCCATTCTGACAGTTTTGACTGCTGTTCCTATTGTAAAAACAAGTGGCTTGGTTGATTTGGAGTATCTTAGAAAATTTACGTTTCTCGCTGTAATAACTACTAAGTTATGAGCACTTTGAATTTTTGTTCCAGCAGGTGCTTTGTAAAATTTTTTTGCTAGAAACTTTTTTGTTTTTTCATGTTTTTATTTGCTGTAGTAAAAGAATGTTTTTCTATAAACTTTTTATTGCCCATTGAAAAAAAGATCTGAAATTCAAAATTGCATTAGTTGGTTTTGCTTGCAAGCTAACGCGGGCGGCTTCCCTTTTAAGAATAGCTGTTGCATGTTGTACCACTTAATTTTTTTTTATTCCGCCGTATTGGAAAGGCCATTTTTAAATATCATGTCTCAAAATGTTTTATTTAGTTCTTTTTGTTTTAAAATAACTACTAAAAAAATATATATATAATTCTGACACTAATTGTACTTTTTTTTCGATATATATATATATATATATATATATATATATATATATATATATATATATATATGTATATATATATATATATATATATATATATATATATATATATATAAATATATATATATATATATATATATATATATATATATATATATATATATATATATATATATATATATATATATATATATCGGTCCTAAATAAACTGAAACAGAAAGGGAATATTTCTTTCCTGCTGGAAATGGAACTGTGCCACAGTTCAGCCGATATCTAAAAAAGGAAAGAAGACCTTACCAAATAAATACCGACCAGTCGCATTGCTTTCAATAATATCGAAAGTCATGGAAAAGATTATCAATCAGCATCTTCTAAAATATCTTAAAGGATTCAACATTATTAGCGATCACCAATATGGCTTTCGTAAACATAGATTAACAGGAGATTTTCTGACCCATGTAACACATGTTTGGAAGAACGCAATTGAACACTCTGGAGAATCTCGAGCGGTTGCTCTTGACATATCCAACGCATTCGACCGTGTTTGGCACGATGGACTGTTGGCTAAGCTACCCTCTTATGGTATGTCTGAAAAGTTCTGTTTGTGGCTCTCATGTCTCCTCAGAGAGCGTTCTTTACGAGTGGCGGTTGACGGATTTCTTTCTAACACCTTCACTATCAACGCCGGTGTGCCCCAAGGCTCCATACTATCTCCTACTCTCTTTCTCATTTACATTAACGATCTGCTGGAAAAGACCGGGAATCCAATCTACAGTTTTGCAGATGACAGTACGCTAATCTCTTCATTCACTTTGAACGCTCGAACATCGGCTACTCAGGCGAATATCCGCAGACAGCAGGAGGTGGTTTAACTTAACAAAGACCTGGAAGAAATTCTGTCTTGGAGTGACAGTAACCAAGTGGAATTTAACTCTACAAAAACCCAGGTGAGGTTTTTTCTAAAAAAGTTAACGTTGCTGAACCTGACATAATTATGTCGGGGCACTCCATTCTCCTAACATTGTCTCTCAATTTGTTGGGCGTTAATTTGGGAGCAAATATGTCCTGGCATGAACATGTTGCAGGCATAGAAAGGAGAGCTTCTCAAAAGTTGGGAATATTATTTCGAACCAGAAAGCTTTACACTCCACAACAACTGTTCATTCTTTACAAAGCTCAAATTCGACCAACTATAAAATATTGCTCCCATGTTTGGGGCTCCGCTCCCAAACATAGACTGCATTTGTTGGATTTTGTTTAGAGAAGACCTGTTCGTCTAATTGGAGACCCGGTACTGACCGGAGGCCTTGATTCGCTGGAACATCGAAGAACGGTTGGCGACTTGAGTCTGTTCTACAAGTATTTTCATGGAGAGTGTTCGAAGAATGTAGCCCGCTTAATTCCTCCCAGAGCGGTGCACGTTAGAAATACACGTCGCGCTAATACTTCACATCCGTATGAGCTTCGACTTGTTACTCCCCGTACAACGCTTTTCAAGCAATCTTTTATATGGAGAACATCATCCCTTTGGAATAATTTGCATAGGGCTGTGTTTCCCACCGAGTACAATTTACAGCAATTCAAGAACAACGTGAAATGCTTTTTCCGCACACGTACCGCTTCTGAAGTGCTTTAGGAACTTCCCTGCAGCACGTGTGTTAAACCCATATATATATATATATATATATATATATATATATA